>JAUBNY010000580.1:3291005-3307740 GCA_032275445.1 Crypturellus soui | reverse complement strand
ATGGAAGGGATTACTCTGTGCTCTCATCTGCAGCAGCCACTGGGCTCAGCCATGCCGGAGCTCTTTCCCTGTGTCCCGAGGAGCGTGCGCAGAGCCACAACCCACACTGTGACAGTCCTGGTTTTAAAGCCTCTCCAGACAGCTAAACAAGACTCATCAAATGCTCATCAAATGCGTGCAGGATGAGTCAGAGGTTAAATTAGCGCTCCAGGGCTAGACTGTGATTTCGACTCGACACCTGCTGCAGATGCGGCCGAGTGTCCTCCCCATCCCTCCTCAGGCGGTGCGGCCGCAGCCGTGCCCTGGTCCCCGGAGCAGGCGGTGGCATCGGGCGTTAACAGCTCCAGCTGCCCTTGCCTGCCTAGCGCGGCTGAGCTATGACAGGACACAGTTTGCCAGGACAGTTGAGGGCGGAAGGACCTGGAGGAAGGATGTAATTCAATAACCCTCAAGAATAACCTGGATGGGGCAGCCAACATGCCCCCAGCACCCCAGGACTACCCTGAAGAAACGATTCCCAGGTGAGGCTACAGTATTACCTGACTGGCAGCACCTACCGAGTCTGCGAGACACTGGGATAACCAGGTGGTGGGAGTTGCTAGAGTTAACCTGGTATTAATGAAGAAATCATTAATAATTTGATTGAAATGAAGAAATCCAGAGTTCAAAGGGTTTCTAAATTTGTGCAATAACAATTGACCCTTTTGCTGAACTGCAGTTGTCCACTTTCACTAAATTTCACTCTTCTTTCACTGTTGCTCTGATTTTGCCATTGTTGCTCATGCTGAAGATGATATTACAGCTCTGATTTAACTGCTTTTCTTCGTGGAGTGCAGGAGGTAGAGTTGGGCTATTTTGCTTAGGTTATCTTTCATTAATAGATATTACTGGGCTTTAGATAAGGGAAATTATACCCAAAGTAGCTTGACAAAATAATGAAAAATGTCCCTGGCCAAGTTTGGAGGAAGGAGATCATCAGAAAGGAACATTTCTTCTCTCAGACTTTTTCACTCATGGACATAAGCATGATTTATTTTTCCTTCTACTTTTAATTTGGGTGGATCTAGTTTAAATTATACAGTCCACCTACTTTCACTCCCATCCTCATCAGGAATGATAGCAGGTGACCTGATCCAGGTCACTGATCACTCCTTTGCCATTGATCTGTTTTCTCTAGAAAAGGGAAATAGGAAACCAACAAATCAAAACTAACAAACTAAAATTAAAATTTGAGTTGTGCTACTGTATTATTATTGATTTTTGAGGCATATCTCATCCTCCTTTCTGTGAACTTGACCTCAGTGCTTTTTTTCTTGATCTGGCCTATTTTTTTCTAAGGGACAGAGTCTCTTATCCAACTGCTGTTTTCTTTCTTGTCTATGAGTGCAATGCAAATTTGTTTTCCCATTTATTACTTCATTCATCACGCTATCCCCAACACTAAAAATAATGCAAAACCCAGGCCCAAGATTTCACTGAAGTGTTTGGAAACACAATCAATTTCAGTAGGAGTGAGATAGTTTTCCTTCAATCTCTTTTCTTCAGTTTATTTTCAAATTCTGCGCTAAAGTAACAGAATTTACCTTCGTTTCTTGATCATTTTTTTTCTCTCCCTTTCTTGGTTCGAAGCAGCTAGGTCACCACACTTTTAAGTGTTGCAAAATGTCCTGGCTTTAAAAATTTGGATCTTTCCTGCTTAAATAAAACCTTAAGAGTATTTGGTTCTGTGTGGTTTTGTGCAAGATACTATAGAGATGAATATAAAATATTTGGAAACAACTAGCACCCTAAAGCAGAGTATCAGGTACTAATTAGACCAAACTGATTACCTGGGAACTTACTGACAGCTCTTTTCAGCACTTCCATCTTGTCATCCAAGATCCTTTTCAGAACTGCTCTTTGCTGTGATGTTGCAAGCAGTTAACTGTTCCGAAGCCGAAGCTCTGGGACCTCTGCATAGCCTACTGCATAGCATGACTCATTGCTTCTGTGTCTTCTCCCAAGCATTTCTTTGTACTACTGTTTTTCTATGCATCTGTTTACATTGGGATCATAAACTCTCAGGTTGTTTGGGATGTGTGTTTGCAGAGCACTCAGAGTAAACTGTCTCTCAACCAGGGCACACAGGAACGATCCCAAGCTCCTGAGTGAGCCAGGCCTGGTTGTATAGCAGCTCCATAGTCCCTTTTCTTTCCTTCCTCCTAAAGCTCTTCCACACAACGATGGTGCAGGACACCTATGCCATGTGGGCACCAGCGATCTGAGCTTAGGCACTGGGATCCCCTGCCTTCTCATGCCTAAGGGTCAGTTTAGGCCTATCCTTAGTTCCATGGTTCATGACTTCTAGTAGTGCTGTGCAGTTGGATGAAAACTGTAACTAAAGCAATGTATGTGCAGCAACCACGTTGAGACCATTATAAAACAGAAAAGGCAATGACAAAATTACCCCCATAGAATAGTTCTATAAGAGGGCTCAGGAAACAGTCATAGAGGCACAATGCTAAGCCCTCGCTTAATTAGAAACAGTCCAGGAGAAGATGGTAGCCAATAGAAATGAAAGCGATGCCTTCTACTTGCCAGTTAGCAACTTGAGATCATGCATATTTTATGAACTTCTGGAAATGTTGGTAAACATGCAGCAGCGACTATATTAAATGATATGAAATTAGTGATGGTTTCAGCGGCAGATGGCTTTGGTTGGCATGTAATTATCTGTTTATATTGCTATATAAATATAGTGCAAGCCCTTTTTAAATATACATGATTTTATGGGATTGGTTGTGTCCATTCTCTCATCTGCAATTATGTTCTTAAGCTTCCTCCTGTGTTTTGGTTGAATAACTGTTCAAAAGAAGATGAGTTTCTGATGTAACAAGTTGAGAATGATATCTTTTGCTAGAGAGCTTTTATGAGAAGAATTGTCCATAGGATCCACAAGGATTTTTTTTCGTAAAAGTTCATGATAATTCCTACAAAAATATTTTAAACAAATCATGTTTGTCTTTTTGTTAGATCAGAAATATTTTTTTTCTGCAGATCTGAATTGAAAGCAATTTGCTTAGGTGGCAACATTTCCTCTTGGCTAGAAATGTTGAATTTTTACCAATTCTGATTTATGCACGGTCTTGTCAGGAGGGGCTTCTAATACTATTTGTGATCTAACATAATACTCCTAAATTTCAAAAAAAAAGTCTTCTTTACTTAAGCTGTGTTACTTACCTTCATTATTCTCAGGACTAGTATTCAATTCTTTTTCCATTTCTTTTTTCAAATGTAGTCTATTTCCTGGGAATTGTTGGACTCCTGTAGACAGAATCTCTTTCTTCCTTCCCATCTCACGTCGAGGTGTTCGATGGAAAATAAATACCCTTTTTTTCCCATCTCTGTTATGTTTCTTCTATCCTCTTCCCAGTTTATTTTATTTCATGGGATTTAAATGCTGCCGATGATGTCAGGTTACTCTGGTCTATGACTACCAAGGAGCAAAGACAGCATTAGCCTGGGTTTTCCAGTGTTGCTTCAATATTACTCCATCAATTTGCACGGCTGTTTAAGGACCAGCTTGCATGGTTGAAGGTTTCCACAGCAGGATACATCTTGTCATTTCTGTTGTTACACCACCAAATTACAACTTGTTAATGACTGTTCATTATAAAACCTATGCAACCAAAACCTCAAGGAGGAGTGAAGATTTTGGTCTGGCAACCTCAGGCTCATTTTTTCCCGCTGAAGACACACCACTATGAACCATTTTGACACTGAAAATTATATTCTTCCTCCCTTTCACTCAACTTCCAGCCTTCTCATCCAGTGACATCATCTCCTCCCTACCTCCTCCCCACTCTCAGCTTCTCTCTTTTCTTCATTTGGCTTCCCAAAGACTTCCTGATGCTTCTTATGATTTTATTTCCTATCTTTGGAGTCCCTGCTAGTTGAAAAATGAACTCTTTACCTTGTCTAATAGGGATCAGCCTGGTGAAATAGCTGATATAAAGAAGTCACCTACTCCTGGGAAAAAAAATCTTTATAAGAGTTATAGAATAAGGATAAGAAACTTCATAGATATGTTTGTAAGAGTATGTTTTTATAATATGAAGTTAGGAATATAGATACTTTCATTGAATAATTACCGAGCACACTACTATGGAACTGATTTTTGTTTTTCTTTTTTTGCATAGATTCTATTTCTTTAGCAGCATTTCAAGTGCTGATTAACTAGACCTGCTGTTATCCTGCCATAGACTTCTGTGTGATCTAATTATACAGGAAATGCAGTTTCTTACCTATTTTTGACACTAGAAGAAAGCTTGTATAGATTAAGGTCTATATCAACAGAAAAGGCAACCCAAGAAGGGGGCACATCCTAGAGAGTTAAAGAAGACAGTGAAAACAGTAATGACATACTTAAAAGTAATTAAGAAAGTAGAAGAAGGATTGTATTGCTGTTTTAAAGAAAATATAATAACGAATGAATCATAGAGTCACAGAGCAGAAACAATAGAAGATGCTGCAAAATGCAGATGTACCCCTCAGATTAAATAGCTATATCTGTGCAGTCTGATATCCACTGCAGCATCTTGAATAAAGACTGCCTAATATCTGTTTTTATCATAGTTCCTATGGGATTCTCTAATCTTCACAATGAAAGTCTTCATTTCTTTTTCTTGAATTATTTTCTTGCTAGTTTCTTCATGCACAAGAATGTCTATTTTAACTGTAGGATAATCATATACAAGGTAAAATGAAAAGAACTGCATGAAAATAGCACACCTTTCTAGGTGCTACTTGAAGGACAAAGCATAAAACTAAAATCCCCAATTGTAAGTTACTCTATGTGTCTTCTGATACAACTTGTATAAGACTTCAGATATTGAAAAAGAGCTCAAGGAAGTCAAAGTGCAGTGGAATCTTACATTTTAAGAAAAATGAAATAAAGAGTGCTCTGTAGGAAAAAAGACTAGGAAATAATCCATGAAACTCTTGTATGAATAAATGTAACAGGACTGAGCTTCAGATAAACTAATCTGGTCTTTACTATTAGAACTGTGATGCAATCAATTACTCAGCTGTAAAGAAAATTAAAAAATGAAAATAAAAAATAATAAAAAAAGCTGCAGACATGATGTGAGTATGTGCTGGGTTCATTTTTGAAGATAAGATTTTTGAAGAATAAGTTGAATAAATTTAATTGAAGATTCAGCTACAGCCATGAAAGGTGCTGTACCTCGGAATCTGCTCTGTTGTCTTTTACAGTATAGTCTTCTCTGGCCATGTAATGGGCAGAAGTTGCTGCCTATCAACGATTTAATCACTCTCATGAGCTTATAAATTCAAGATGGATTCCGTTAAAAAGGGGGCTTGCTGGTGCAGGTGATCTTCAATGGACAGATGAAAGAGAAGCTTCCTGGCTGTATAACATTTGGGCTGAGCAAGTACAGTTCTTAGTAAAAAATTATTACTTATTTTTAATAGATGTTCTATTTTATTACTATTTAGCTTCAGTCAAATTTTATTTTTACAGTGGGAAAAATTGAAATGAGGACCACTCTGTTTGTTTAATGAGTGAGCTGGATAATAAATCTGGAGGAAATCTTATATGCTCATATCAAAATCTTATCATTCTTTGAAATAATTAGAGATCAAATCATATTTCCTTGTGCTCATATTCTTCACTTCAGATTTTATTCATGCAAAAAAATCCCCCTTTCAACAATACTCTTTCTCTCTGTGCGGTGAGTTCCCTCTCTGTGCATGACTCACAAATGTGGCTTCACAGATAAAGCTGCCCAAACTTAATTTTAGATTTGAAATTTTCCTGGTTACCGGTTCTGTTGTTTGAATACTTCTAGCAAAGCAGCTTGACATGCTACTGCGTATGTGCCATACTACTTTGTTCAAAAAAAAGATCATTTTATTAACTATCCATATAATGATTTTCATCTTTGGTTCAGAAGTTTAAAAAGTTCCTAATAATTAAAATAATAATTAATATCCATTCAGTATTGGTGGGCTGAGGGTAGAAAAGATTAATTACTTCTTATAAGATGTAATTTGTTGAGTCTTGGAAGGAAATTTCTCAGTGAAGTAAGTAAGTGGATTTATTAAATACATTTGCTCAGTTTTACCGAAGTGTTGTGGGTTCATTCAATTTATTGTTAAATTTGACAGGGAGAGAAATTTTGTAAAGGATCTAGAAGTGTTTAGTGTAGAAACAATTGGATGAGACAAAATGAGACAGAGCTCTGTGTCTGGCTTCCAAATGAATATCGAGTGCTTTTGGAGAAGCAGAGGGTAGATGGTGACCGGTAGGTATCTACCTACTGATGCAGAAATGGTCAAGTCAGATACTCTGACCTGTATGCTCAAACCTTCAGCTCATCTAATGTAATATACATTTAGCTATACATTTGCATGTCTGAAATCTCAGTGCCATGTTGCAGCTTTTGGCGCAGAACTGATAGGCTGCCCGAGGCTTAGGTAAAAATGTTGTCTAGTTAAGAGTCAAATGGAAAAAGTTTTAATTCACTTTAATCTCAAAGGTTTTTCTTCTGTTATTCCATTATTTTATTGCTTTAACATGTTTTATCAAGAGGATATTTTAAATTCTGTACAGAACTTCCTTGTAGCTGCTTGTTAAATTAATTGCTGTGTGCATTTCAGTGTGTCAGTACTTTTGCAAAGGAATTCAACATTGAGTAACTGCAATGTTTCTGTGTCACTGGGTTGCAGAAGTATCTTAATCAGAATTAAAATTTACTCTAAATAACTATATAACCATCAGTTTCTTCTTAGATTTCTGTGGCTTAAGAAACTTAAATCATTAAATGCATTGACATCCCTTATCCCTTCTTTGTCCTAATGCACATGGCTGTGGAGAAGGCAGAATAAGTGAAACCAGTGACGTGTTTGTGAATCTTGGATAGGTGAGGGGGACAGGCTACTACTTGCGCGTTGTTGGCGCGTAAGCAAGGGCTGTTGCCTTGCTGTGCTATCTCCGTGTTGTAAGTCTTGCAAATCCGTATTCATGGAACTGACTGCAGGAGGGAAAGATTTGGGGGAGATTCATGTGCATCCGGATCCTGTAAGTTGTTACCAGCTATATTGCCAAATGTTGCACCTAAATTTAGATTTATAAGCAGTCAAGGAACAAGATTTTCCATCTCTTTTTAACTTGCATTTCAGAATTTCTTGTTGTAGGAAACATCTTTCCAGAAACAAAGGATTTTATTTTACTCTTTTTGAAATATTGTGTATAGATTTATCTGTGTACAAATTATCACATCATTTTAGATAGTGTTGAACTAGTGTGACACTGGTGTATTGAGAAAGCTAATGCAGGCATTGAAATGGCTTGTTACACCTAGAACAGTTGTTCCATTTTTGTCTGTGCTCCATGTACCATCCCATCACACTTGAGTATTGAGGTAAAAAAAAGTCTTGATTTTTCTTTTCCTTAAGATTTTCCTTTAATGACTATTTCATTTGTCTCTGTTTAAAACTGTTAACTCCCTGACAGTTGCTTTTATCCCTAATCTGAGCCTTCCTAGAATGTTAGTTTTGGCATAGGTAGAAAGCAGGGGTGTGTTTGCCCTGTGCACACTGGTCATTTCTTATGCTGCCATCTGTGATAGTAGGTCCCATAGGTTTGCTGTGATCGAAGTGCCGTTCAGTGGGGAGATTCTTTTGATCAGATTTTTATGTATTCCTCCAGGTTCCCAAGAGCAAATACCAATCTTTTAATTTCCACAGTGATCCTTTTTATGACTAGCATTATGACTAACATAAATGTTAAAAATTAATTCCCTGTAGTACCCACGGGTTTTTCTTTTCTTACCTTTCACATACATTTGCTAACGAGGAGATAACATTGCCATGAAAATATAAAATTTCTTTTCTAACTTTAGAATTTTCATGAGTAATGCTATTTGGTCTGGAAAATACAGTTGCTGCCTTGATTTTGACATTGGCATTATTAAGGTGTTCTGAAGCATATAAAGGTACGTGGGTTACTTTCCTTCTAGTAACATCTGCCTCTAATGTGCTGCTGCAATAACTCTAATATCTTAATTGATTTGCAGTTGTCAAAGTTTTGTAAAACCAGAACTATATTATTTAGATTAGTTGAAATTAGCTGCCATCATGTTCTGTGAGAATTACTTCTAAAACTGATTTTCTTGGTGCTTTTTGTTGTGTTTTCTCAGTTATGCTCGCAGTGGTTACTTAATCCTCTGTAGATAGATGTCCTTGGGAAATGATGTATATTTCCTGATGACTCCAAGAAAGGAATTCCAAGTTATGTTACTTGTACAAAATGTAACCGTTATGAACCATGAAAATGGGAACTTTTTTAATATTAAAGTCATAGGTTTCTTTTTTAATAAATAGTTTTCCCATATGATAAAATTTATATTCTAGTTTGTTTCTTAAATAGATTAAATAAGAGTATTTAATTTAAACAAGAATATTTATGAGTGAAAAATAAAATTGTGATGAAGAACGGCCTCTGTGGATTTCACACATCATAAGAGCAAGGTAGCACACAAGGGGTGTATACATTAAAATATATTTGTCTTTAAGTTAAGTTGGCACATTTAGTAATCAGGCATGGGAATGGGGAATTGTTTAATGCTTAGAATAAACATGCTTGTGCTTTGTACAGTGTTTTAAAAACAATCCAGAAGAGAAATTTAATATTTAAGATGTAATAATGCAGACAGATAATGCAAATTCCTTGTGATAAACATTTTTGGGTAATACCTACTATCTTTGGAGTGTGTTTCCAGAAGGAGTTTGGAAGATATCCAGAAGGATATATTTCCAAGTTAGCAGCCATAATTTCTCCTATTTCTGCTTTGGCTGTGTATCAGCAATGCCAGAGTGGGCGTTCCATGTGCTGTGTTATATCAGAGTTTCTCGAGATATCTTCTCCTCTCCCTCCTTACTGACAGAACCTTGATAACTTGCATTTTTTTGGGCAAGGAAATAAGGAAAGTGAGAGAGTGAGAGGGAAACAGTTCAACTTAGTGAGTATAATACTTACGCAGGGTGTGGGAAAGTGGGATTGACGTGCCCTCCTTGCTTGATGTGCAGCAGGGATTTGCCCTTGATGAACGCCGAGCTTGGCGGAGGTGCCTGCCTCCTGTTGGACCTGTTCCACTCCGAATATACAATTATATATTCATTAGATCACAGATAGCGTGTCTGGTGATTAAGGCACACCTTTGAAATGTAAACCCCTGCGCCGCCTTTTCCAGAAAGACAGTTCCCGTCAGGTTTGGCAGCCCGGATGAGTTCCTCCTCATTGAGCTCTTAGTTATTCTCATCTCGTTCTCTCTCTTCCTTACTTTTCAACACCCTTCCTTACCTCAATTTTCTATCTCATTTTAGACCACAAATTGCATGCCAGGTCTAAAAAACTATTAAATGAAAGTTGATTGCAACTGATAATGCATGTGAAACATTTTGACTTGCACCAATTTGCATGCTGATGAATCGCACTGCAGAAGGGTCTCTTTCCCTCTTGCACAGAGGAGGTGGGCAGACTGCCTAGCTCAGCTGAACATCTTCTACTGAGCATGTCTGAAGAGTCAGGTGAAATGAATACCACCTATTTTATATAAAAAAATATAGCCATGAAAAACATGTTGTACTTTTCTTCATTTTTGCAGATCCATATATTCTGCTATTAGTCGAGAAGCTTAGGATGATATTCAGTGCCCAGTTTCATAATCCACCTCAAAGTCACCTTACCAGAGACTTACTCTGCTACAACTCCTTAGCTCTTAAGAGAATGGTTGGGGCTTTAGGAGGTGGATATGAGGATTAAAAAGTCTTGAAATGGCAATAGTTAATGTGAATGTTTATGGTAAAAATAGGGAGAGGAGAACTTCACTTTGGAAGATACTTGGAAATGATGAGTTAATAATTTTCACTGCTGCTGAAATTGTTTCTGTCCCTCTACCTAGCCAACAGTGTCAAAAAGGAAAGTTAGTTTAGGAAGACCTACTATGAGAGGCATACTACTTACTTTTCTGTGACTGTTTTATGAGCCAATTTTCTAACCCATTTGCATCACTGAAGCATGCACATAGTTTCCACTTCCCCTTCCGAAGGGCTATTTCTTCCTGCCTTTATTTTTGCATTGTTAGTTTGCAGTCTGGGGAATGAATGTGGAATGCATTGCAATAGCGTAGAAATAACCTTGTTTTTTTATGCTACCAGGAATTTCAGGTTTATTTCTGAAATGGACTACTCTTAAAATCAATCAACAAGAAAAGGCCTCTAGTGACAGGAAATTACTGCTAGCACTAAGAAATTCCTACTGTGCTAGGAATACAGATAAAAGATTGAATTCTCAAAAGAATTTTCCTGTAGCCTGTATGCATCTTCTGAAGCAGGTCATGATTATGTCAGATATCAATAGAGAAACAGGTTGATTCTTCTGAAAATTTCACTCATCAAACTTGTTATTATCCTTGGGTAAGTTCCTCTTTGTGAGCAAAATAAGTGTCTCAAAGTGTGATCTTCCCGGTGTCTGAGATTAAGTGAAAGTGTCTTTGGATAGTGGTGATTTTCTGAATCTTGCTTTTTTCCTTAAAAAATGTACTCTGGCCGACTTATAACAAATATAACTATATATATCTAACATATAACTAGATGTATCTAGTTATAATAGATTATATCTTTAATATCCATCTAGATATATTTGTATGGTTTAATACCATGACATAAATCCTATATAGAATATGGGAATTTAGAGTTCTTTTGAATTTCTGATAAAAATAATACCTAATATAATATCCAGGTTATAGGAAGGTAGAATAGTAGCCTAGCTGTATTGCAGTGTTCTTTATATTGACTTACAGATGGAAAAAGTCTGCTCAGAACACTGTCAAACCAGGCTTTCTATAGGTATTGATATGAATAAAGAAACAGTGAGTCTTGTATTACCTTATTTCTAAAAAAGCAGCAAAACGCAGTCTAGAGAATGTTTCTAACCAAGTCTGGCAGGTGCCTAAAGATTCTTCTTCCTTTCCAGCTCTCAGAAAGACACTTGTTATATTAATATTTATAATGTAAAGACATAGATACTGTGTATATCTGATGTGACAAAATTAATTTGCTCAGTTTAAAAGAACTTCTTGGAAGTTATTCAAGGTATTCATTTGAAATTCATAGGGACCATGTCAAGAAATCTTCTTTACTTTCTAAAGAATGTACAAGTGTAGCTCTTGGAAAAGGCAAGTTTTTTAGGGACATGTCCATGCAAAACTTTTAAATGTCATGTAATTCTTAAGATAAATTTGAGGAAGTTTTCTGTGACTGACTGCTAGACTGGCAGTAGGTTTTGCAAGCTTGCTTAATATTAATGAAACTGGAATTTTATGGAATGAGAGAATAATTCTGTTTGGTAGGTTGGCTGTGGAGGTCATCTAGCAAAAGCTCCCACTCAAAGCAAGGCCAGCTTTGAAGTTAGATCAGATTGCTCAGAGTCATACCAGTCAGGTTCAGTAAGAATAATAATAAAAAAGGACATTGACTTGTCCTAATATCCTAATAAAGTAGAGGCAGCACAAAGGTGGGAAAAAAAAATAAGTTTTAGATATGTGTCTATAAAACACAGTGAATAATGAATTTCATTTTGTGTTATTTATCATTCTTTGTTTCACTAAAATCTATAGTTTAGCATCATGATACCTGAAAGAAAAGTCTTAAGTATTATTCAAAAGAAAACAGATAATAAAAAGTGTTTCGTAAATTGCATTAATTTGTAGTAAAAGACAGGATTATGCCAAGGAGCTCAGGCTGTGCTGAGCCACTAGAATAAGACAACGATGGCAAGGTAAACTGTACAATATCAAAAATAGCTCGGTTACTTGCCCTTAGGATTTGTGCTTGAATTTGAAACCCTTAAGGGCCTTTTAGTTCATTAATGGTTTAGCTTCTTCATCTAAATTGCTTACCCCAAAGATCATCATTTTGAATGAAGAGGAAATTAAAAGCTTTACTCATTCATTTCCCTTGCATTTCATGCTGAATTGAATAAAACTTGGAGAGAAAAGATTATCAAAATTTTACAAGGCATGTAAACATTGCAGAATTTTAATCTAAATGATTAATTATATATATCTTTCAGTAATAGAAATCTTTAGGCCATAATATGTTTAAAATATGCTAAAATAATTAAATCATAAGATGGGAACAACTCTTATATATTCACTTCATATCTGGTGATTTGAGTTTCAAATGGAAAAGAACCTTAGACAATAGCTTAGGACTTGAGCTCATATAGTACCTTTAATACTCAGTGACTCAAATGACTTTATTGTTCTACAAAACAGTGCTGTAGCAATAGCATAGTCCATGCAGGAAAACGCCTTTATGCATGCAGCAATATTCCACTGTGTTACAAACCGGTTTAACCAAGGAAAGTGTTGGGTTTGCTCCTTGTCTCAAGATACTCAGTGGGGCTTTCAGCTTCTCTTTGTATAGGATTGAATTATTAATTTTTGTTCCCTGTGTCCTTGTACATGCAGGACCTTGCTGTCTAACACTATGATACAGTTACAAGATTTTAAAATTGTTAATTTTCTCATTTTTTAGAGGTTGTGAAAGATCCAATGGTAATCATATCAAAATTTTAAAAGTAGCCTCTCTCGCAAATAAGCTTTGCTATCCCTTTAGTTCTGGCTAGAGTTTTGTTCTTACTTTTATTCTCCTACGCACTCCACCACACCACATTATGGCACATGTCCATAAACTGTAACACTCGGTGGCTGTTTTGCTTTCACAGAAGCACACGATGGTTGAGTTTGGAAGGAACCTCTGGAGATCCTTGGTCTTTAACTACACAAGGATATAGATTGCCTAACTTTTCTTTATGAGGCAGAATAGACAACATCATGATGTTCCAGTGAGAGCAGGACCGTGAGGACAGTGGCTGGGTGGTAAGATGAGAAGTATGGTGGAGAAAGAACCTTGTGTGGCTGCTCAGAGCAGTTAATGTGCAGAGATGTCAAAGAGGAGGGATGGTGCTGTTCCTCTCGCCAGTGGTAATCCTAAAAAGCACTGAGCTTTACAGCTAAAAAGAAGAATTAGTGATTCCTTTCTGTTTTTTGCTTTGGCATTTTGAGATAAAATGAATAAATAAAAACCCTTACAGGAAATGTAAAACTGTTAGATATTGAAAAACAATCCTGAAGAAAGTTGGCTTCTCTACATTTGCATCAATCTGCTGCATACACCAAAATGTGACAGAGCATTTTTTCAAGAGATGGCAGTATTTTGGAACTGGTTCGATTTATTTGCTGTTTTACGGTCTCATAGATGTCACATGTATTATGGAAAAATAAATCCCTTGGATCTTTTTTAAAACTCTCCTTCCTGAATGATGTACTTCATCTAAGCAGAGCTGTGAGAACACAGTCCCTCTACGGAGAGCAAGTGAGAGGAAGCGTATGAAGTAGTTGTAGTCTAGTGCATTGTGGTTTTGTAATAAATGTGCTGAACCTGATAAGGGGCTTGAAAACAACAAATGGCACCGTGCGAGATGAAAATCTGCACCATATGGAGCATAATATAACTGCGGAGCCTCAAGACTCTGGCTCTGGGGAGCATTCCAACATATGTGGGAGAAGTGAGAATTTCAAGAATTATGTTACTATTGAGTGGATCTGAAAGTACAAAAGAGTTCAACATCATACTGATAAATATGCAAATGTCCTTGTTCTCCAAATGAAACAGGAAGGTGGTTTTGATGTTTAGGCTTTTGAAACATGAGCTTTGGATTAAAAAAATAATAATAATAAAGTAGGAAAAAAATATGGCATAAGATGGAGTGTGCAAATACCTGAAAACACCACTGAATGATTTGCATCTTTTTTTCTTATCATTCTGGCCAGGCTAAGCAGGATTAAAATGCCCTGGTGTTAGCATGGGAGGTAGCCAATGAGTCACTATATGCCAAGGAATAGTTTTGTAATTTAGTGTGTTTCTGTCTTTCTTCAGAATGCAAAAACAATGCTCATACACATTTCAGATTCTGAAAGAAGTGCAAAGTGGAATCCAGTATGGACTTAAAAGATCTTAGAGCCTTGAGTAGGAGTGCTTTATGCTCATTTTTTAAATCGAAAACCAAGTTTAGATCGGAGTGCTTGGCACATTATAAAATCACCTGTTCGTTTCAGTGGGATGAAACATTAACTTGTTTGGCTGTTGTTTGTGTTGTGGCCTTGTACTGTTGACCTGGGCATTGTTGAGTGATGTTGAGAGTTTATGTGCTCTTGAGCTCTGCACTGCTGAGAGATGGGTAGAAAAATCCAATATCTGCCCTGTCAGATGGTGAAAGATGGCTTGTATTTTTTTTAAGTGAGAACTACTTTGTGGAGAAAAATATTGTTGAACAAACTCTGTGGAAGTATTTAACATATACTGATCTTCCTGGGAATCTCAGATGATCATCCTCTTCTTGGACTTGGCATATCTGGTGGTATTCGCTCCATATAACCATCTTAGCTGCCAAACTAAGTAAGCTTATCGGCTTTAGCACAGAGAATGAAAGAGCCTCTGAAAGACTTTTTCAGAACAGCAGCCAATTTTTGTCTGCTTCTATTTCATCAATTAAGGTCAGCATTTAAAACCATTTCTCTCATTGGTAGCTATGTTATTTGATTAACTTTCCTCCCCCACACTCCTGAGTGGCTTTTTTTGCCCTTGTCTCTTGCTATAAAAAATATCCCCAACACCTCTCTAAACTCGACTCATTTTCAGCTTTCACTTTCTCATGCTGTTGGGTACGTCTGGAGGAAAATTAATACCATAAAACAATAAGGTTTATGGAAGTAGTTTTTTTTTTTTTGTCTTATAAAAGTAGATGTTGATTTTTTTTAACTTTAACCAGAAAGAACCTGAGGGAAGAATGCTAAGATGAACCAAATCTGTAGCAGTCTTAGCTAGGGCTTGTGTAATTAGGGCTTTGTTATTAAAATGAGACCTTGTGAGAGATGGATCTTGGAGTGAACAATAAATTTGACTGAGTGGGCAAGCCAAAGTTTTTGCATATCTGTAGAAAATAAGTATTAGCTTGATTTTTCTTTTTACTTTCAATAAGAAATATTCCAAGTGTGATTTCATTTGCACAGATACATAAAGATTAAAAATAATTATTAAAATGTATGGAAAAAGTCAAATTTCAAATATGCTTCTAAGTATATTTCATCTGGACATTCTAACGTCTGTGTTTTTCTATTCTGTGAAATAACCTTAACAGTAGATTATGAATACACATTTACTTATACCTGAAAGTGCTGTATTAGAAGACTTAAACAAAATCAATCAAACCTTGCCCATTTTAACAAAAATAGCATAATTCCCAAACAAACTTCACTACTGGAAAAGAGCGCAAAACTTACTCATGGTGACAGAGTGCCCTGAATGAATCTTTAGAGTAAACCAAGGTGAAAAGCTTTACGGGATTTTGATGTATGCCTGGCAAATTCTGAAATTCTGTGAAGTCTATACAAAGTCAATACTAGCTTCAGAGGATCAAAGTGTCAGTGTGTTTTGAAAAATCACATAAACAAGAGCAAGCCAGCATTGGTTAGATTCAGAAAAGGCACGTTATTACTGAATCTACAAAGCTTCAGTGCTGATAAAGATCTGAAGGAATAATTCCCATGGTAGATTTCAACAGACTTAACTTTTTAAGCAGGATCAAGCAACAAAGTTGATAGGGTCTTTTAAAGCTGTAATAAAGGAAGATAGACAAAAATTATGGCATGTATTAAGGAATGAGTCAGCTATCATTTTGTGAGGTTTTTCTTGACTAAACTTGCTCTGGCAAAAACTGCAAATTTAGGCAGCAATTCAAGCCATCATACAATTCAATTGAGATAATTCAAGCCATCTGTAAAACAGTGAGAGAGAAAAACATTTCATGTTTTTTTTTTCCTGTAAAAACATGGTGTAGGTAGGAAAATCACAGAAGGCAAAACAAATAAAACAAGCATGTTGAGATAAAATTAGTAATATTTTAGATACACTATTCAGAATAAGTATCTAGCAGTGTTTTCTGTTTCTGTTTTTTGCAATACATAACATTCTGTTTTCCCTAACATGTGGTTTGTGAGGTCACAGAAATTTTTAAAGTACAGAACAATTATTGCAAGATTATAAATCACAGACTGAGTTATTTATTATCGAACTATCCCCTACGGTCCTATGACCTTTGTTCAAATGTTTACAACACTTTGAAGATGTTCAAAGAAACAGCAACAAGTGCAACACCCACCAAAGACAGAAAGTGTCAAGAATTTTGATTCTCATTTATGTGATCTCACAAATTGACTTGGATTCTTCATCCAACAGTGTTTACACTGTGACTGCTCTCAACTGTTCATGTATTTCTTCTTTATGGATTAATGAAGTTCCTTAGAACCTAGTGGAAGAGGCATCAAACATTTATGTCATACTGTCTTTAAATTTAGGCTTATTCTTAAGGAGAAAAAAAAAGTCTCATCAGATGGAAAGTTGTAATTTTTTTCTTGGATAAGTTGGCTTAAGGCATGTCTTACAGTACTGATTAAGTCTTGACCTGATGGAAAGCAGCTCTGCAGAGAGGGATCTGAGAGTCCTGGTGGACAACAGGTTACCCATGAGGTAGCAATGTGCCCTCGTGGCCAAGAAGGCCAATGGGCTCCTGGCTGCATGAGGAGGAGCGTTGCCAGCAGGTGGAGGG
>JAUBNY010000580.1:3280299-3290905 GCA_032275445.1 Crypturellus soui | reverse complement strand
CCCCGTGCTCTGGGTGTCCCTGCTGGAGCAGGGGGTTGGACTAGATGATCTCTAGAGGTCCCTGCCATCTCAACCAGTCTGGAATTCAGTGAATCTGTGAATCTGTGATGTCTTACCTACACAGTTCGCTCCTCATGTTAGAGCTCTGTTAACACTGACATATACCTTAACTGTTGAGCAAAATGTCTCCCTTAAACCTGTAAGTGAGAAATACTGATATATAAGTCAGTTTAGTAAAAGAGCAACAATATATGTTGTCATCTGAAACAACTTCCACAATAGGAAACACTCTGTGAAATATGGATCCTCACTCTATATTGGGCTTTTTGCTGGCTAGCAGACTCAGTGACCCATGTTTCACAACAAGGAGATGTTGCAGCTAGTACTTCCTTAAATTATTAAGGTAATTTAAAGAGAGTCTGTGAAGCTCATGTGTCAAATATTGAGTTCTGTCACCTTACTGATTAGAATGGAGAAAAAAAAAGAAATTAAAAAACACAATTTCAGTATGATGATGCATGCCTACTTAGTGTGGTAAAATACAAATCACTTGGCCCTTATGCAGAAGAGAACTTGGTCTGCTCTTGATGTGCATTTCTGATCAGCTTGCCACTTGTGTTTATTCTTCTGCAATTTTGCGGAAGACTGAATGACTTTGGACTCTTTCTAATCAAGCTCTGCTTTTAAGTCAACTCTCAAGCAGAAAAGAGAACAAAATAAAACACAATGAGAATGAAATCATCTGTAGAAGCAGATGGAGAACTGTCATCCATGCAGAGCTGTACTGTCAAGGGAAAATAACTTCAGAAGTTCTCACTGTTGATTAACTGTTTCCACAAGAAGTTGGGTTTGCGCTTTTGAACTGTGACAATATAAAGATTCTGCAACCTACCAAAATGCAACCTGCTTGTATGGGGATAAAAGGAAGGCAACACAAGAGGAAAGGCTCTGTAAGAAGAAGGATGGGTCTGCAGGTCTTCTGGCTACTTAAAGCCATTGCCTTCTGGGAACTCTGGCTTTATTTCTATGATCTTTATGTTGGTAGTATAACAAGTCTGGAGGGAAAAGACTCAAAGTGGTCAGAACTTGCAAGTTTTATTCTCTTTCCTTGGTGTGAGAAACATCTATTATTCTTTTCTGAGCTTAAGTGTTGCATTTTAGTGTTCACAGAAGGTAGAACACAAGTCATCTGAAATGATACTGTGCCTCTGTCAAAGGTGAGACTGTCTGCTCCTCCAGGAGCAGAATTACACACAGGTCTCCTCCATTCTCAGACTGGGCATTAAAAGGCTCAGGTGATCCTTGGGGGAGTGCCTAAAAAAGTCATAAAAGAGGCAGGCTTCTGCAGTAAACCATAAGAAGACCATAAGACTGACCTTCCATTTCAGTTGAGAACAAGGAGGAGGCCTCCGAGAATAGCCTGATTGATAGAAATCATCTTGGTTTGGTTGTTGGACCTGAATTTCCATGGTCAAAAAGTAAAGCTTGAGCATGATGGTAAATTCTCTGAGAAGCCCGAGAGATCCAACATGGAATACACCGAGACAACACTAATTCTTTTTAGGCCAGACTAGATGTGCTATACCGTGCTACTCCTTTTGTCAGGTTTTGTCTACGTTTGAAGCCTTGCAATAAAAGGCAGGAAACTAGTAAGAAATTAAACTATGAATTAATATGTATATTTGTATATATTCAGGCATCTATAGATGAGTAATTTTATACAAGTCTTCCCAGTATAATCAGAAATTAATTATATGAGATTTTTACAGCTGTAGTAATTGAGAACTTGGGCAGAGGGATAGTTAACAGCAGCAGGTTTTAGGTCAGGAGAGAACTGATCTGTTATAAATGCACATAAAAATGATTTGGGTCTGGACCCCTTGCATATTTGGCCGTACAAATAATGGTGTTTGAAAAATACCATTAAATCTGTCGGTTTGTTAAAGAATTGTTCAGAGCTTTTGATCTTTAGGTTTTCTGGCTTTTTTTTTTTTTTTTTTTTTCTTTTTTTTTGTCTGGGATTTTGAGATTTTTGGCTCAACTCCTTCTACCAAAGAAAAGAAATAGATAAGCATATTCAGGCTTAAAAAGGAATCTCAAATAATATCTATGGAATATCTCCTAGGAGGAAAACATCTGCTGCTTTACACCTCTTCTCTTCTGTATCAGCTGTTATTAGGTGTTATTAAACATATATCTGCATCGTCACCAGGTCTCTGAGCTCATTGCTAACTTGCTTTGTAAGCATCCTAGAAGAGCAAGGCTTTGAAAAAATTAACTTGACAGATATTTATGAGGAACCACTCCCAAATGTGAGAGTCAGCATGAGGCAAACAAACTATGAATATGCGAGAAAAACCAGTGAGTGAGCGATGCCTCCGCTGTTGTGCCCTCAGCGAAGGGATACCTTCTAATGTGTAAACAAAATGCGTGGGAGAGAGGGACATGCCGAAAAAACCTTGGAAGCCGTAGATGATTAACACAATTTTATGGGATGGGGGTGAGGGTGGGAAGCTAACCTTTGCAGAGAGTCGGGAAGCGGAGTGTTAGTAGACATGGATTAGTTGGAACTTATAACTAGGATTAATTTTTAATATAACAGCATGCTGATAAACTTCCATGCTAAAATGAGGGGGGAAAAGCATGAGGAAAATGACAGAAATCTAACCACAGTTTTCCTATTACACTATATCTCACCCCACGTCTGTTTAGAGGCTAGTTTCCCATACTACGGAGCCATGTCTTCAGCTGTGTTAACCATGACCTGAAGTGACCACACGTAAAGAGAAAAGATTTTTTTCTATATAAATGATGCAGACACTTCAAGAACCACAAGGAAACTAAAATGTGGACTTGCACTTAAATTTTGCAGCTAGCTTTCTGGTGTAAGAAAGCCTTGCAGGGATACACCTAACTGCTGAGCAAGCTGCTGCGTGACAGCTTGTATATCCTGTTGATCAAGTCCAGGACTGCAGCCAGAATAATTGCTTGAAATTTTGGGGATACAAAAGTGCCTGTGAGGAGGGCTGGCCTGCTCTTTTAAAAGGTTATTCCTAAGGGGCAGAATCGGAATGGTCTTCAAGTATAGCAGATCCACGTTTATGGATAAATGTCAAGGACTAGCACTGATTCTCCTGCAGTTTTGCTGCATCACTGCCTACTGTGGGCATTGCTATATTTTTCCCTCTAAAACATTAATGGAAAAGAGTACAGCAGGAGGAAGAGTGCACTGAAGATGTGAAACCTTCTCAAAAATTATTTCCTGTGAGAAATTTGAATGAACTTTAATGAATAATTGTAACCGCTAAGCACACTCCACAAAACAGGCAAGGTTTTATAGTTTTAAAGCTCTTCAAGCATGCTCCTTCATTATATCTATTTGTGTTCCCCTTCCAACCCAAAGTTGCATCCAGATACCACCTTTGTCCCCATCAAGAATCATGGGTTAATGCATACTTTAAAAAAATCCTTTTGGATTTAAGAAAAAAATAAGAATTTCCTTATTTTGGTCCAGTTCTTTTTTTCTTAAAGTATTAATTATTCTAATAAACTTTTTAAAAAACTTGCTCATGTTTTTAGCGATGTTTTAAGGCTCTTACTCCATGATTACTAATATGTGTATAGGCATACATTATTCCATTCTTATGTATTGGGAGATTAGTATAATAGGTGACCATCTGGGTCACCCTGCTTGAGCAGTAGGGTTAGACTTCATGATCTCTAGAGGTCCCTTCCAACCTCAACCATTCTGTGATTCGATCATTCTGGGATAATATGCCATATAGGAAAACTTCTTAAAGGAAAGTACTCTTCAAGTATTTTTAGTGTGCAGTTGCAAGTTAGTGTTGACTGAACCATATAATTAGGCATGTTCTAAAATATTGGGAAAATAAGCTGAGTCTGAGATGATTCTAAAGATAAAAGGGAGATTAAATCATAAATTTATAATGCTAGCCTGAAGAAGTGTATTAACTTTACAGAAAAATATATACAGAGTGTTTCAGTGTTAAAATGTTTTTGGTATTACAGCTAGTCGAGAAGCATTAAGATTGTGTAGTCGTAGATCCTTCTCCTTGGATTATAAATTAGTGGACTCTTTTAAATTTATACACGATTATATGCTGCTAGCAGAGCTGCAGATTGCATGTACATTTCTACAGTAGTGCGAACTGCATCATTTGTGAATGTAGAATCCTGATGACATTAGAAATTAGACATATTGCATGCAGGCAACATGCAGGCTTCCACACACAAAATGGATCTTGTGCTTGACATATCAATTCAAATAAAGGTTAAAAAGTAATCAAAAGAGATTTGATAAAATAAAAAGAGATGTTACCTTTTTTTTTTAGCAATTTTCTCTCTAAGATTGAAGCTGATATTTGTCTACTGAAATGTTGAATAAAATAACAGAAAATATTGCACTGAATCTAATTCACCCACAGCAATGGACACATTCTGCACTCAACAGCAATAGCTTTATACTGAAGTGATAAAGCTCAATAGGTAATTTCAAAATATTTTGTAATGAGAGAAACTAAAAAAATACAGTATTGCATTAATTTTATTATTGTTTCAAAAGCTTCAGTAACTAATTTATATTTCCAAAAATAGGTAAGAACTGCTGGTTAGAATTATATGTGAGAAATGATGACTGAATTTACTGTTTTATTTATATGTGTAAATGGAAAGCCAGTCCCTGTCATAGCATTGTCACAAGTAGTATTAATAATAAATAAGATTATTGAATAGACCTCGCTATAATGAATCTTCCAAGCAATTAATTCTAACTAAGAAGTAAGGTAGAAGAAACAGTAGCACACAGTGATCATTTGATGAACAACACTCACTTTTCAACAGATAAATGCTATAGTGAAATTCTTCAGAGTGATTCACTGCTTTCTGTTTATAAATTAAGTTTGTTTTTTTCAATGCTTCTAGAAGCTCTGAAGTGGTTTTAGCCCCTAGGTCTCCTTGACTTGAATAAATTCATATGGAGTTCATATGGCTAATTTATGCAACGCTTTGAAAACGATTAAATTTAGGTCAAATCCTATTTCTGTAGGAGCATCCATTAATTCCGCCATTAACTCTGGGAGTTCTCCGTGTTTGCAGCCTGTGTTCTTTTAGCTGACAACTTTTTTTTCTGGCTGAGTCACACACCTGAAACTATGATGTTGCCACATAAAGTGCTTCCCTTGACAGGCAAGGATATTTACTCCTGAACGTCTGCTGAAGTCTGGAGAAATCTAGCATCTGGTGACACATTTTCTACTGTTTTTTTTTTTTTTTTTTCCAGGGGAATTCTGGCCTGGGGTTCAGTATTGCTGGAGGAACAGATAACCCGCACATTGGGGATGATCCTGGGATATTTATTACTAAGATTATACCAGGAGGAGCTGCAGCAGAGGATGGAAGACTCAGGTAAAGACTAACTTATTATGTATGCTTGGAAATGGAAAGTGCCTTTATTTAAACTACTTTGTACCTGGATGTGAACTGAGTCTGTCACATGGAGGGGGAAAGTAAATGACAGGACATCTCCTGCCTGCTGAAGTAGGAGAGCGGATTTAAGCAGGGGAAAGCAATTGAGTTGAGGTAGTTAAGCAATAGAACACGGTGCCTCTATGAAGGGGCAGTTGCTGGGCACCTCCACCTTTCTACCAGCCATTTCATTTAGTACAAGAGGCACGATGGGGACCTGATGATGCCATAGGTATAGCAGCGTCTTCTGTACTCAATCATTGTAGTTCATGGCTAAGAGACTATGCCTAGAGTTACATGGGGCTACCTAGACTGTCCAGGCTACAGAGCTATCCCTAAATAAGCAAAGCTCTTCATGCCCCCAGGTTTTGTAGACCCTCCTGGTTGGTTCAGACAGCAGGAGCAAGGTCCTTGCCAACTGGCTTATTTCTCTCAGTGAAGATTTGACTGCTGTGCTCTGTATCTTGAGAATGCTCTTGAAAATTGCTGTAGCTCACAGTATAAGCTGTAGTTCTCGAATACATGATAGCATGTCTCACACAAGAAGTAACAGAGCTTCCCCTTCACTGTGGACTAAATTCAGGAAGGTTTCTGTCTATCATGGAGGCTGCCACCCATCTGTCTGTTGCAAAGACTTCTGATCCTCACAAAAAAAAAAAAACTCAGAAAACTTGAGCTAAAATTCTGAAGCTTTTGTGATCTCAGTACTGGAATCTGAGCTCTTTGCCAAATACAGATGGTCTAAAAATCAGGATATGTGACCAGATGGTTAACAGGAATAGTTCTGCCAAAACTTTGTCCCTTAACTCAAAGTTAAAACTATGGGTATTTTGCCAATTTTGGGAGCATGTTTAGGATATTTCTTATATTCATTTAGCAATTGAGGAGGATTTTTTTTTCTTTTTTTGGAAATGACTGTCCTTTTTACTGTGGTTGTGAAGTAGAGTAATGGTAGATGCCAGTGATTGAAAAAAATTTGGTCTAAATATGATAATAAACCAAGGGAATGGGAATCATCTCATGTAGCTTTTGGATATCTATCTCTAAGCTAGTCATCCTAGGGTCCCCTTACAGTTAGTGGAGAAAAAAAGGCATTTCTAGATCATGATTCATGTCATTGTAAGGTCTAAATTAGGAGAGAAGAATCACATCCTAAAATGCCCTATATTTTCCCTTTTGATGTATTTATGTCACATCATTATAGAACATTGTTGTTTTTTCAGTATTTTATAGTGAAGGAGCAGAAGTCACTCAAAAGATCTCACTTTCATTTTCAGTAGTGAAAAAGTCTGTGTACTCCAACTTTGTAAGGTTTTAGATGGCAAAAATTTATTTTATTTCACAATATTTCGCTTGCTGAAGATTTCTCTT
The DNA here is from genome assembly GCA_032275445.1 of Crypturellus soui. Lineage (NCBI taxonomy): Eukaryota > Metazoa > Chordata > Aves > Tinamiformes > Tinamidae > Crypturellus > Crypturellus soui. The sequence continues at coordinate 3,284,050 of JAUBNY010000580.1, read as the reverse complement.
TCCTTGTTTTCACTGTTAAGAATTCCTCTTTGCTACAGTGCTAGCAAAGAAACAGATCTTTTCATGTTTGGGGAACACCCAGAAACATATTTATCAGTGATCTTTACTGATACGCCACTGACGGGAAGAGCTATCCTGGGGCAGTCTCCCTGGCTTACATGATAATTAATTTTACATAACAATGTATTTATCAACTAAGGCCTCTCTATGCAAACAAAATCTCAACAGCAGGCAGTAATACTCAATAAAAATAAGCCAGGTCCCTAACAGAAACCCCATTTCAAATTCATTGGGAGTAGGAAATAGGTCTTTATGGACAGGAAAAATATAGTGCCCATATATTTGGTGTCCATTTTTATCTCAGACTTTGCCTATGGCTACTTTATATTAAATAGTAGTGTGGACTGTCAACTGCACTCTAAATCTGTGATGTGCTCTTAAATCATAAAAGGATGTAAAATCACCCTTACTGTATTTTATGTGAAGTACCTTTGCCTTAACTGAGCTAAGTTTCTCAAACAGGGAGATGGTGAAAGTGATCTGCAAGAATAGACATAATGCAGCAAACTCTTGCGAGTCTTGTATGATATGGGCTGACAAATAAAGCAGTGGGTCAACTTCATAAAAGCTTCATAAAAGTCCAGCTTGCCAAGCTGGAAAGCAGCATTGCATGAGAACAGCTCGCACATGAGTCAGCAGCCTCCCTTGCAGCGAGAACGGGCGGCACAGGGAGGTCTGCATCAGTAGGAGCATAGGCACCAGGGCAGCAAGAAAAGAGATTTTTCCCCTCTATACAGCATTAGCAACTCCACACCTAGAACAGTGAGTCAGTTTTGGGGTGCCCCAGGGCTAGAGGGAGATTAACAGAGCGAGGAAAGCCCAGTTGAGGGCAAGTAAGATGCTCAAAGGACTGTAGCACATGATTCATGAGGAGATGCTGGTTTGTTCAGCCTGCAGAGAAGCTGTTGGGGGGCATCTAACCGCAGTCTCCACAACCTCACAGGAGAGACAGAACTCAGCTCTCTTCAGACATACACAGAGAAAGGACTAGAGGTAACTGGAGGTTTTAACAAGGGAAATTTCAATGGAGAATGAGGAAAAAAAGTCTTTTCAATGCGGATACTCAGGTACTGTCACTGGTAGCTCAGAGTTGTGAGATCTCTGTCTCTGGAGTTTTTCAAAGCTTGCCTGATATAACTTGGAAGGGAAGTCTGCTTTGAGCGGAAGATCGGACTAGGTGAACTCCAGAGGTTCTTTCCAAACTGAGTTATTTTCTGATCCTATAGATCATGCTTTTTGTATAAAAAATGTTCATGAAATTGGATTTTTTGGCTTTGTTTTTTTTTTTTCTTTTTTTCTGACTTTTACCTGTTTTGGGTTGGATCTCTTCATGGTCTTTATCCCAACAACAACACTTAAAAAATAGAAAAAAATATCAGCTACTTCAGACTATATTAATTTTTATAAAATACATTTTATTTATTTTACTAAAGAAACAGAACATTTAATTGCAGAACATACAGAAGGTTTCTGTAATGCCTTCCTGACTTTTCAAATATTTAATAACTACTATTTTTGCATAATACTCTCTCTAAAATAATGCATCCACTTCTAAAACTAGTGTGGCAACTGATACACTGCATAATTCTGATTTTAGAGGAGATTTTCACAGAATCCCAGAATGGTGGAGATTGGAAGGGAGCTCTAGAGATCATCTAGTCCAACCCCCTTGCTCGAACAGGGACACCCAGAGACAATAGGAAGAGACAAAGGGAAGCCAACAATACGTAATACCTGTGTAGAGAGAATATCATTGTATTTCCACTGGTATATCTCTTGGACTAGAGAGTCTGATTGCTTGTTTCTTTTGAAGGCATAACATTTCCCCTGCCAAAGCAGAAGCCGCATTTGGGCCTTAAAAGCAGGTTGCTGACTCGAGCAGCGGAGCCAAACACCTTCCGAAGGCTGCGGTAGTGCCTCAGCTGCGGAAACTGCCCTTGCACCTCTGCCTTGCAGAGTGCAGACTTCAGCTACGCACAGCGACCCAGGCAGCTAAGCTTGCAGAATACAGAAAGCCGTAGAATCTTTTATGATGTGCATACCTCATACAGAAAAAATGCCACTATTCTGTTTTCATTTGGTAGATAACTTCATGGAATATGAAATTATTAATTTGGGATTTGATTTCTTTTACTAAATGTGAATATAATAATCTTGGGCCTGACTGAAAATTAGTTTTTGCTGAATGCTGCATACTATGTTACTTTGAAGCTTTGAGTTTCAAGTCAGTGACAGACAGAGAATATAAGGCCTCTAGAAGCAGCAACCATTACCACTGAGTTGAAGGGCAATTTTCCGTAACCATTTGATCTTTTAAGACTTTTGATACTTAGAAAGTTCTGCTTCAATCTTGCAAATGTCAGATGTCCACATGCTAGCATCTATGCTATGGATTAATAAAGAAGCTCTGAATTTAGAGCTGTGTTTTTTTTCTTTCTATTTGAAAGAAAAAAGAACTCCAGTAATGCATGGTTCAGGGCCTTTTTCTATTTTATTTGAGTTTATGTCAAAGCAAACATACATTATTAGCAGAGTCAGTTAGGTCTGGCCCAGGTAGAGCAAGGAATTCTAATATACCATCTCAACAGTTCCTTCTGCTCACTCATAATTGATATTCTGGCTTTTAATAGCAACGTACATCTAAAAAGAAAATCATCATACTATGTGAAAATAGAAGTAATCAGCTTATGAAAATAGAAGTATATGATATAATTTCATTTAAAAGATTAATAAAAGAATAATGAAAAGTTGTCAATCAACTAATATAAATGAGTAGAGACCTCCAAAATATGTTTTTTTTCCAACAATTATGACTGATACAGTTTTAGGTCAATATCATCCTTTCTGTTTATAGTTTCTCACTAACTTATTCCCGTGGAGATATTTTTCTCAAAAATCTGTCTACACAAATGAATGAGTCATGTGAATTCCTTAGCTATTACAGAACCAGGAAATTATCATTGCCTTTTTTTCTTATTTTTTTTAAGGGAAACTTGGAAATGTGACTTTTAAAATGTTTAGGAATCTGAAAAGCAAATAAAAAGTGTCTTGGATAAAACAGTGATTAAAAGCTTGTATTTTTCAGACCAATCCTGTGGTTGTAGGAATTCTGCTTAACCAATTATACAAAAATCATGTTGTTACTGCATATGAGACTGAATGTAAATTTATTTGCAGGATTGTGAGACAGATTTGAGTTGCCTTGAGTTTGAATTTTAAGGGTTAAGTTAGTACCAAAGGTTATTTTGGTATGTGAGCCTGTGCTGTGCTCAGAAGGAAAGAGGGTGATATGAGGGGTGAGTCAAAGGAAAGAAAGTAGTTGTGCCTAGAGGCACATTACCCTGGTAAGCTGCCTGGACCTGTAGCTATTCCATTCATTCTTTGTTTTTTTTTCTAGGAATCTTGTTTCTAGTGTCTTCTTTTTTTTTTTCCATAGAACTTTTTTTTTTTTTTTCCGTAGTAGTGTGGATCTTTGTAGGCGGAACTTAACCATATTTATGCAAACACAGTTACTGAATCATCTTTAGTGAACTAAGAGCGTGTGGATGTCCAGTTATCTAAATACCATAGGTTAAAAACCACTAAGGCAATGCTGTGTTCATTTTTTTGGCAATTTTTTACTGTATTTGTACTAATATTATTCTAATTAGTGACTGTCAAGAGGTTTAGGATTGTGTTATTGCTGCATTTT
>JAUBNY010000580.1:3202562-3213520 GCA_032275445.1 Crypturellus soui | reverse complement strand
GTCACGAGTATGGTGTTTTAACAAATAGTCTGTACTGTATCTTTATCTTAAACTAATGGGAAAAAGGCCTCTTTTCAGGTAATAAATTTCATGCTGTCTTCTAAGTATTAACCTGTGCAATGCTTAAGTTAATAAGATCACAGAAATCTATGCAGAAGTAGCATTGTTAAATTAAAAAAAAAAGAAGAGAGCACACCATTTGGAAAGACTCAACCCTGAGCTTCAGAGATAAGATATACCCCTTCAGAGCCACACTTCTCATAAGTCAGTTTTATGGCATGCTTATATCGTGTATTTCCTTTTATGCAGTTGCTTGTATGCTGTAATACTGGGTTATCAAATTCTAATGTTTCCATTAACAGCACACTTTGCTTGTCACAAAAGCACTACTGGAAAGTTCTTGACAGATTCTGTGCATGCTTTTAAATTCTGATTGCTGTGTTACCTCGGCCACTAACGCGCGTCTGATCTTTTACTCTTGTCTCTGTATCACCAGGCCTCCTGAACCTGTTTACAGCACTGTGAACAAACTGTGTGATAAACCACCTTCTCCTAGGCACTATTCCCCTGTCGAGTGTGACAAAAGCTTCCTCCTTACAGCTCCCTACCCCCACTACCACGTAGGCCTGCTCCCTGACTCTGAGATCACCAGGTACTGCATGCGCTTCTTCCTCAGCTCCTCTCGTAGCGTGCATGGGCGGCGGTGGTTTATCGCATAGTGCACATCCTCACTTACAGATCTGCCTTCTCTAAAGCTTTTGCTTGTTTTTAACCATGCTTGCACTTCTGCACCACTGGAAGATACATGCTGCCTCACTATGTAACTATTGGTCATCCGAAGTCCAGCTATGGATACAGGTTGTGTTTTGATCCATAGGAATGGTGCTCTAAAATAGGTCCCTTCATCTGCAGTATACTTTACAACTTCGTTCAGTATTTGTTACTCTAGATAAATGGAAAATGACTAAGAGATAACTGAAAGCTGTAAAGATTGGGCTCAGTTCAATCACATTGTTTCTCTTTTGTGCATACTCTGTTCACTGGGCATCTTTGGATTTAAAGGGTAGCTTTCTAAGCCATTAAGAAGAAATTGAGCAAAAATAATCACCTCTCTCACCAAGTCATGGCTGAGAGTACCTCCAAAATTTATCATTCCCTAGACTAGCTGTGCTCGAAATGGGCAGTTAGTAAAACCTAAAATGATGAACATTTCTGTAACTGAAATCATGAAAGACATTGCCATAAAATATTGCCAGTGATTTACCTCCTGAGAAATATTTACTTAAGGAAAGCATACCGTCCCAAACTGTAGCCCAGTTACACTTCAGTAGTCTGTTATGGTAGTGGTGAACTGTTCACACACAGGACTTGAGAGACGGAAAAAAATCTGTCTCCAGAACAAGGCATTCAGTGCTTCTGTTTTCGTGTGTTTGCTTCCTTTGTCAGAATACTTCACAAGGGAGAAAAACTATGATCTTTTGTATTCAATAGCAAGAGAAAAGTAATTGTATTTGGAGATTTGATCAAAGACATTTACCACAGAAAGCACTTTTAAAAGAAAAGAGTACTAGGGGAAGAGGTGAGAAGCATGTGGGGAAAAGAAAGGTAAATTAACGTAGGATACGATACTGGCAAGAAACCTCGGGGATTAGAAAAACAGCTGTGAAAGGCACTGCAGTGCTATGAAATAGAAAGCTAAATTAAAAAAGCAATAAGCCAAATACTAATGAAGAATTCAACAGATGTGGTAAGACCATATAGAAGCTATCAGTTTATTAGAATGTGTGTCAGTTTTTTAAAAAGTACATGGTTTCTAAAATTTGTTAAAATGCTTAATCACTGGAAATCTGGACAGCACAATTAGTCTAGCTATTCAGCACAGTGAATATGAATGAAAAACATTGAGATGGGCAGAATTTTATAAAAGCATAAGTAACTCCAGACATGGCAGGACTAATGGATCCATCCATAATATTTGAATGTCTCTGCAATTACAGTCTTAAAGGAAATAACTTGCCAAAAAGCAATAAAATGACTTCAGATCTTCAAGTATTAGAGAATAATTTATCTTTAATCATCACAATGTGTCTTCATGTTTAGAGAACGAATACAGACAAGATCATTATAAAAAAAAATATTTAATTCTCACTTTTGGAAACAACCATGGAATAGAACAATTGGGTTCTAGGGAATCTGTGGCTGTGAGCACTTTTGGAGGAATTTGTGACAACTAGAGAAATTTCTGGTGTATATTCAGGACATGGATTAGGCTGTGGCTTGCTAACCATAGACATGTGCAATGTCTTGCTGAAAAAAAAAGAATGATAATTTCTAAGGATAGGGTCGAAGGGATGTGATAAGGTATAAGGGGATGTCCTGCAGTCGACTACTGAGATGCCAATAACCATTGGAGCCCTAGAGAGTTAGTAGAACTATATCATTTTGGCCACCTGGAGGTATAATTTTCTACCTCCTTTTTCTCTACTGTGTGATTTATTGAATTTTGGTCATCAGACATTTGATGGCCGGACATCAGAATATAAAAGGGTATTTTTGTTCTGCTGGGCATCAGTTAAGGGTTTTCTTTAAATACAAGGTTTTATTCTTTTAATTTCAGACTGGCGTAAAAGCAAACTGTAGTCCCTATGTGTTTTACCAGTTCATTTGGTTCAATGAGCCAGCAAAAACTGAGGAGAATATAAAAGATGAGGGAAAATGTAACTCATGGTTGAATGCTGTGCACTGTTCTCCTCTCCGTGCTGTGATAGTAGCAACTGATTGCTATAATCTGTGCTTTCTTCCCACTGTGAAATAACATTCAGACAGAAAACCTGACAGTTTTCAATATTGTCAAGTGCTGTCATCTTTTCCATGCAACTCTCTGAATAGCTGACTGAGAAGGAAGATTCGTGAAACACTTTTCCCCAAGTACCTTTTGTGAAGAAAAAGACAGCTTTACAAAATACACAAGGATCAGATTTCCAAATGAATGTATTTTTGGCCTGGTGACAGATTTTAGAAAAGTATTAATCCCTTTTAAATCCTAGAGCAAATTGCCAGTTTTTCAGAAGTGTTCATTGCACTGAGCCCTGAATTTCACAAAGGCAACACTTCTCGGGCTGTACTGGTTTGAATATTTATCCCTGAATTTCATGTTGTTTTCCTGAGCACTTGGGACAGCTAATCTATAAGAAGAGCTTATCCAAATTCTAGATGGGTGATACTGCTATCTCTGGTTCTTGGAAACTCATGCCTCAAAGGAATCTTCCAAATAGTGATCAAGTACTTTGAGAGGTCTTCCTTTTTTTTCCCTGGAATTCCTCAAAGCACTACTCCTCCAGTTATCTACTTTCTTGTCCTCCTTCAAATACAACATTATCCCCGTCCTCCCACACATTTCCTAGAGAGCGTTTTTTGTCATTATAACTTTAAGTGTCAGATATGGGGAGGAAAGAGCAGGGATCTGCTTATTTTGGTAACTGATATCATTGTAGGATATCTGTGTGCTCCAATACTGAGAATCTGATGGTGAACTGCAAGAAATTTGGATTAACAAACAGCTCTTCCAGCGGAAGAGGAGCATGATGCCCTGTTCTCCTCACGTTGAAATGCCTGTGCGACAGCCAGCACCCTTCAAATTGCTGCTGCAGACAATTTGTCAGCTAGACCTCGGATGATGGTTTTGTCAACGCTCATTAACTTCATAAGCAAAGAAAATTCATAGGCTAAAGCCCTATTTGTCTATAATAAATTCAAGTTTATAACCCTTGTTTTTATGATGGTCTGTCTCCTCTTCTGAGAGGTTTGGGAGTCTAGAACAATATCCTCCCATTTTAAAATAAAAACAATTTGTTTCTAGGTTAAATTATCATTTCATGTCAATTGATACGAACAGGGCTATGTCTGTGTACAATAGCTAAGAACTGTGCCTCAAGCTCTGTAGGCAGGAGGTAAAGAGAGGATTTGGGAGTAGCTGCTTTTCCTTAGAGAAAGTGGGAAAGGATGCAAACTATTAATATCCTGTCATGTGCCATCAATGACAATTAATGTATGATTAGAAGATTACTGGCAGCAAAATAAAATTGGAGCTCACAGATATAGCACTCTCCAAACAAGGGACTTTGTTGCTAAGTTATGTAACAAGAAAAGTGCTCCCATCTTTTGCACTGGCAATATCAGTCAGATTGACCACTGAATAAATGCATTTGAAAAATACATAAGTTCTGTCCAGAGCTCCGTGTTGGTGTCTTCCCTGCCTTCGCTGGAATCTTTGTGGCACTCTAACCACCAACACAGGTTTTGCTAGATGGCAGTCCCAGTATTGTTGATTTGTGAGTTCTCATTTTCATCTGTATTTGTTTCTTATTTTAAACTTTGATCAAAAACCATATGATTCCATCCATAATTTTGACTTCATGTAGATTGAGGAATTAAAGCTAGGGTTTTACGCTTAGCAATGGTAGAAAAAATTGGGAATGTGGCCTTTCCCAACACAGTACAAATATGTTAAGTCTTGTTCAGTTTAAGTTTAGCTTTTGTGAATTCGCAGGTCTTCCCTGTGGTGTTTGAGTGCCTGGGTTCGGAGAAATTAACTTGCTTTTTAAACCGAGATTGGTATCTTGAAGCCAGGCCAATCCTGCCTGAGACTGTGATCTGCAATCTTCGGCAAGGGAGTTAATTATTTTGTGCTTTGTTTTCCCAGTCTATGAAATGGGTTTCATAATGATCTCATAGAGCTACTCCAAAAACTAATGATATCTGAATCATTTGCATACTGTTATTAAAAGTTTTTTTTTTTTTTTCTGAATGATTTTAAGGTATTAGATGAATGCAGTTAATGAGGTCATTTCTTGGGGCCATCACTACTTTTTCACCACTGGGGATTAGAAAGAGGAGATAATAATGGCACAGGGCCTTAAAGCAAAATCTCTTGAGAAGAGCAGCATATTCTCATGCATATTCAGCGGTGCCTTAGTATTGTGTAAACATAAAGAACTAGGCAAATAAAATTGCTGAAAAACAGAAGTGCTGAAATATGTATAAAACATAAGGAAACTATCAAGTCCAGAATTCTGATAGCAGATAAATGGGGCTGCTTGTGGATGAACTCCCACCTACGCGCAGGAGGGACCCTGCAGTGCAGTAGCATCACTCCTGCTTGTGATCATCTGGCTTAATTTTGGGATCCTTGAGCCCACCACAAGCAGTGCAGGATGAGAGGGGGACGGTGCCCATCTCCTGCCACAGCTCCTCCCAGGAAGCTGAGGTAACTGCACCTCTAACAGCAATAGGCATGAGTGGAGAGCCACTCTGCTACTTATTTTCATAGTGTCATTTCTCATATTTTAATAACTGTGCTACTTTTTGCTTCACAATTTTCTTCTGGAAACAGGCATTTTGTCAAAATGATGCATATACCTGTAAGTAAAACTGTGTTCAGTCGGTACTGAAATCCACGTTGTACAGGAATAACCTGCTTCCCCTTTTAAATTCCATTTGTTTGGTATGGTAATTATACCTCCAAAAATATTTCCAGCCACATATCAAGCTTTTTGAAATGCCTGACAACCTGAAGATGGGACCTATCAAGCAAGCAGTAAAAAACATAGAGTTTATGAAATTCAGTCTGCAACTTGCCCTAGATGAACACAACTGCCTTTCTGAATTTAAAATAAACTTTCTCTTTTTAATCATATTCATTCACTTAGTTTATAAGGAGATTTCAAATGATGATTACAAAATATGAAATGATTCTGGTTGGGGCAAATGAGTCAAAATATTTAAAATGAGAATTGAGGCAGATATATAATTTTCCCTCTTGTAATACCATGGAAACATTTTTTGGGTAACGCTGCATTTACAGAATCCCAGCAGAGACAAATGGAGAGTATGTGGTGAGCTAGTACTGCTAAATAGCAGCGTGAAAAAAAAAAATTCATGCTCATACCAGTTCTTTTCATGCATTTTGAACAGCAAAATAGGCAACACTGAGGTTCAACATAGAGTCAGTGGAAACAAATGCTATTTACACACAAAGAAAGAACATCTTTAGAAAATAAAAATAAATAATATGTGTTTAAAATAGCTGTCAGTAAAGTAGTTTTCTAGAACTGCATTCAAAATGAATACCATGGCTTTTTTTTCTCTTTGTTGAGGAGTCTATATGTGCTTAGACATTCAGAGACAGAGGTGCACTAAGGAACGTATATCAATACCAGAGCAATTTAAGTCATCCTGGTGGCTGGCTCAGATACTGCTGTGCCCACTGATGGGCACTGAGTCCTCTTGCAGTTGCTGATTTCAGTGGGAATTAGACATCAGACTTGCAGTAGAATGGCCCGAAACTGCCTCTTCCCAGTTTTAGGTACCTCCTTAGCACCTCAACATGTCAAAACTTGGCTTGGAAGCTTTGACTTGCAAGGGGGAACACTTTGCACAAGTTGCAGTGCCTGGAAAGATGCAGTCCGGTTACATCCAGCTCCCCGTTATGCTTGGGTAGGTTATTATGCTGCTTCTGACACAGCTCCAGACCTGCAACATTTGGTTTTACATTAAAAGGCAAAACAAAATCAGTGTGAACTGTGCAGACTGAGTCTCCACAACTGGGCTGTCTCAGTGCAGTTCATCACTGCTTGTGAACAGACCCTTGCAATCCCTGTGTTATTTAGAAACTTTTGAAAGTGTTACAAAATCATTCAGTTTTATTGTTTTTGTCACAGCTGTATCATTTTTAATTACCAAATTAAAAAATCGGAACAGTCTCATATGATTTTTTTTAAAACCTGACTCAAGTATTCCCTTTTCTTAAAGTAAATGATTCATGATAAAACTGCTACAGTTAATCAACAAAAAATGATACTGTCTTTCAGCCGCAGCCTTCGTATTATTTTGCATGGATGAATCTCTGACCTAATAAGCACAAACATTATAAACATTCAGATAGACGCTCTTCTGCGCTTTCTTTTAATGAGGAGCTTTCTATTTTGAACACTATCAATAAAGTGATTATGAAGGTGCTCCTTTTAAAAAATCAGAGAGATGACTGAAGGAGAATCCTAACCTGAAAAGGCACAAAATGGTCAGAGTTCAAGTGTTTAATTAGGTGCAGCTACAGCAGCCTTCCGTTTAGGATGGGATGCTCCTGCTTAAAGCTTCTGGGCTTCAATTCCAGCTGTGCTGCTGACTAATTTCATTCAGAAAAAGAACATAATTCTATTTGTTTTGCTTCATCTATCAGTAAAATAATGTTCTTACACAGTTACATTGAGAAAGATAACTAAAATCATTAAGCGGAATGAATAAAAAATTTTAGTGTGAAAAATTAAGAAGTCATTTATGTTTCCTCATTTGGGGAATGTTTCATTGTAGGAATACATGGTTTGACTTTCAGAAAATTTTCTGTTTGTTCATGTTCTACTCCCATGGAAATTAAGCTGTATATTATTATTAGCTCCTAAAAGTGACAGAAGCATTAACAAAGTTTAGTTAAATAGCACTGTTTTCCTTATAGTGCCTTTAAAAGAAACCATGTCAGTTAGTTCTTGCTAAGAAAACATCTATAAATTGCATGAATTAAAATTTACCTGCAGCTATGATTGCAAACAGAGGGAGATCCTGGGATAAATGAAGGATGTTTCCTTCCTCCCAAGCCTGTAATCAAGCTCTGAAAGGAAATTTCAAAGAACTAATGCACAAGAAACACTTGCCAAGTCTCAACCACAAGTTCTTATGCTTTAGGAGGTAAATTGGTGGGGAAGGCTGGATCCATAAGACTAGAAGAACATCAGGCTGCTTGTAACTGGTTCCTGCTTGAGGAATTTGGCCAGGGCAGCCAGTGCAGGCAGCTGGGGTGGACCATGACCTTGGAAATAGAAATTCTGCCTGGTGCCGCTCACTTACCTAACACTGGTTACAGCACAGGGAACAGCTACAGGCAGTGCAGAATTGAGGCTTCAGAGAAATATAAACCTGCATTTTTAATGTTGATCCCATGTCTGGCTCAGGCATATTCAGAGTAATTGACAAAAAACTTGACAGAAAGTGTCACTCTGCCCTGGACTGCTGTAATAACAACTTAATGGAGCCATTCGCTAATTCAAATCCTGTCCAAAGCGATGAAAGTCAATAACAATTCTTACCTGACAATTGTCTAAAAGGCCAAGGAGAGAAATTAGTTTGGAGATTTCAGTTTCATACCTGACGACAAGTTTCTACATCATAAAAATCATTGCTACATCTGTCACAGTAATTGCTAGGCTTTTGGCTTATCAGGAAAAAAAAAAAACAAGAAACAGTTTAACTAGGATTACTCTTTTTACCCCAAGAGAGAGTTCTTTCAGCTTGTAAATGAAGTCACATTACTATGGAGACAGAGTATATAAAGCTCCCTCATGGTTACCTGTGTGAAGAAGAATAATTTCCAAGGCAGTAGCTGCCCACAAAGGAGGCCAAAAGCCAAGCAGGTACAGCAAACGTCTGAGAAAGGAGAAATTTTCTTATATCCCCGATACATCGCGTGGCCCTTGGCAAATTAAGACTTTCCTTCAATTTTGTCCTATTGTGAAATACATAACGTGTTTGCAGACTCTAACGGTAGCCCTGGGAGTTAAAAGATATTTGCAGCAGGTGCAGATATACTTGACTTTTCTGCATAAAAAAGAGGGATCATTAGTATCGAGTGGAGTGATAGGATGCATCGCTGAGAGCAGGTGGGACCTCTAATTACATATGTGTAATTTGTCATTAAAATAGTAGAGAAGTTTAATGACAGTGATAATGAGCCTCACGTCTGCCCTGTGCTAGTCTTGTTTTACTGCTTACTTTAATGCAGTAGAATTTACTACTGTAATTTCGCTGCTGCATTGTAGTGTTGAATCAGGCTGCTAAATAATTTTGTATCTAAGAATAACCATTTATTACTGTTGTCTTAAGCCAAATATATAAATACATGCAAATATATCAATTGTTTAGACAAGATTTGTCTAAAAATGTGTACGTGTAGAAAACTCAGGAAAAAGGAGAATGAAAAAAAGGTAACAGGAAAAATAGATGCCATTAAGCAAAGTCTAAAACAGTGGGAACAAGTTCTTTTGCCATTTTTTTTGCCTTTTTTAGAACACAACCAGCTATTGTGGGAAAATAGTCATATACATCTCTTGTTACTGCATCAGTGTTTATTTATTATTTTTCATAACATTTCCAATTTCCAGAAAGTATTTTTTTCTTCTTGAAAATATCAGCTATATAATTGGAACCATCTGTTTGCAGAGACTTTGGTGTGATATAAGTAATGATAGGCAAACCATTAAGGCTTAATTTAAGATGTTTATCTTAATTTTTGCTGGACTGAAAGTCTCAGAAGAGACTTGGGGAAGGAGTTTCTGTACATTGCTTCTTGATTCAGTCTGGCAAGAGAAATTCTGCAGATTGGTTTATGAAAATAGCAGGGAGGAAAACAAAGCTGTGCAAAACTTTACTTTTACAGGGTGTGTTTATTTACAGAGGTTGTAATTAGTGAGATGTTTTTCAATGCAATGTAAGTTTTGAATAAACACAGTCCTTATTTTAGCTTAAACTTTCATGTTAGTTTGGAGAGGACTGCTGAACTCTTTCTCATCCATTTCAGTTTACTTTCATTTAAAAGAGTAATAAAAGTTTGTAGCATTTAATAGACACAAAAAGTATTGAATAACTTTTTTGAAAATTACTTGAGTGATTCACTAGCCTAGTGACAAAATAGTAAAAGGCAAGATGAGCTTTCATATGCAGTCATAAGGCAAAATCCAATTGATTTCCAATAAAACACAGATCTGGAAGTATCTAAATTGAATTTGAAAGTAAAACATGAGCTACTAAAGAAATATAGAGCAAAGACATCTAGGCAAGAATCTCTGTTTAAATTCTGTAGACTAGTTTGTAATCACTTTGCAAATGATGACAGTGTTTGAAGTTACTTGGTGTTTGTCTACTCAAACTGTATGGGAATTACTTAAAAATTCTGTCGGAGTTCCATATTAAACCTTTTCCTTCCTTCCTTCCTTCCTTCCTTCCTTCTTTCCTTCCTTCCTTCCTTCCTTCCTTCCTGTAGACTCAACTTATAATGATACAACCTGCAGTAAGGTCTAAATGCAGCTTCAAATCTTAAAAATTTCAAATAGCTTCAAAATTAAATCTGTTTTGGATTTCCTGATTATTACAGTTAAAAATATCCTCGAGAGAGAGGCAACATCTCCTACCAGTATGAAAACTGAATGAAAAATCAAGGTCCTTGGCAGTTCTAACATACTGAAAATTGATTTCATAGCGAACACAGTGAAAGGAGAAGATAGGTTGACATTTGAAGCTTTGTCCAAGTTACACAGTTACTGTATTTTACAGTTTCTAAAAGACCAGAACCTCTATTAAATTGAAAAATAGCCCTTGGTGTGTAGGGAGGGGAAGCGGAAAGAGAGAGGAGAGGGAGTCAGGCTCATTTTTCCTTCTCCAAATATGACATTTTGGTAGGGGAAACTGAAAATGGCAAGACAAAATTTTCACACATAAAACATGTATGCATCTGTGCAGTGATACTCAGCACCAATTTGCAATAGTAGGACAAACTTGACATGGAAGTTCATCTTACACTTCAGTGGTTCTAAGGCGCTATTTCAATGTTATGTCAATGGGAAAAGTGATTTTGGTTTTGCTGAGGAAGAAGGAGCTGCATGTTACATGTACAGAAAGGGTTACAAGCTCTAAACATTCTAGTCTAGTTATGCAACTGACCTTTTAGGGTTGGGACTAAATTTAGCTAAGTTGTCATTGTAAATTTACATGCACAGTCTGGTAATGTTTGGGGATCTTAAACAGTTTATTCTTTAAAAGGTGTTTATTTCATTTTTAATAAATAGTTATAGAAGCACATAACATAACTGGTTTTGTTTCATTTTAATAATGCTAATAGAGAATAAAACTACTGC
>JAUBNY010000580.1:3107140-3117734 GCA_032275445.1 Crypturellus soui | reverse complement strand
TCTGCACTGTGGAGTGTTACAGGTGACATCTCATGCCAGCTAAATAAGGGCAGCCTAAGCCCTTCCTTTGCCCTGCTTGCTATGCCTTTGCCAATACAGACCAGTCTGCAGTTGGGCTTCATCAACGGATGGGCTAAAACCTGAGCCCTAAAAGCACCATTTAATTGTCTCTTGTGCTTTCCATTACTAGGAGCTAAGAAATATGGTAGTCAGATTTAATAAATTAACGAAGTGCGGGTAATGACAATGACATTGTCACTTTCCTAATGTGTAATGCAGATGGCTGTTTTTCAGCTGTTTCAAGTATAGATATGAAGTAAGGTTACTTATCAGCTTGTAACACAGAGTGAAAATTTCCTATTGCAAGCATGTAGATGCTTGGCAAGGTATCCAGATTTGTTCTCGTGATATATAGTGTTGCTGAGTTCCAAGCGGGATTTTAATGCTTGTTTCCTAGGAACCAGGCAAGTACACATTTTTTAGTAAGAAAGTCCCACCTGATATGTTTAAAGAACTATCATTAAATCTCCAGCCTGATACAACAAATTCTCTTTTGTAAATAATTCAGGGATATTTTATTATATCCGCTTATTATTCTACAGTGTCAACACACTGAATGTTGCACTTGTTGAATTCTAACATCTGTTTCAATTTCTGCATCTTCTAGCAAAATCCTTTTGTATCAAAATATACTAAACTACTCTTAAATACATAACATATTTTTCAGGAAAAAAAATACAGTATTTTCCTTTTTTTTCAAGTTTGAAATAGCAATATGCCTTTCTCTCCTACATGTTCAGGCCCAAAACATTGCATTCTATTCAACTCCCAAGCAAATGATATTATAATCTTCAGTGAAGCCTGAATCTCTTAATGTAGTTGAGAATATAAACTTGAGCCTTGGAACAGACTTGCTCAGCATTTTAGAGCTGTTTGAAGTTTAATGTGTTTAAAATAGACTAGGCTTTCACATTCCCTCATTTTAGATGATGCAGCACATTCGGACACATCCATAAGCAAGAAGAGATTTCAGTGACACCGTTGGGTAGAACAAATGAGTAGAATGCAATTATACCAGCTCAGTTACATTGACATTTGCACCTGTACAGGTGGTGCAAACCTTCCAGGGTTTGAGTGGACAAAGCTCGCATGCAGGAATATTCCTACTCCTGAATTCCCGCTGCTATGACATGGAAGGGAAGAAGCAAAAATAGCCACTCAGGTAAAACCTGAACCAAAGGTGTTGAGAAGCTTCTATGCATGCATTATATGCATCGTATACATTCTCACTATAAGACCTGCTATTTACATGCCTGAGTTTCACATGTTTTCCCATGATTTTTCAGGTAAGTTCGGACAGATTTGCTGCATCTTAGGTTGCACAAGGCTATGTGGGTGACAATCACACCCCTGGATTGCTCTGTAAGCAGATGATGGAAGAGTCTTGGTGTGGGTATGGAATTCAAGGCATCCCGTTGTACAGTTCATCTACCTGGAAGAAGTGACAATTGGACCGGTCAAATATGGCCTGTGCACATTCTTCCAGTCATTACGTTCTTCTTTAGAAGTCTTTGGTAGGCAAAAGGCTGAGAATAGATCCAGAGAACAGGAAATCAGAGAAGATAAGTTAAGATGGGTCAATCCAGGTTCAGAGCATTGTATTTGTGAATTGCTACAAATAAGTAGCTAGAAAGTTGTCAAAGACAAATATATCTCCATCTTTTTGATGCACTTCTTTCCCTGTCAGAGTGTTGGGGAAAAGGAATGATGACATCCCTCATTCTACAGGAACAAATGACAGAAGTGTGAAGGAATCTGAGATTCTTGCTTTTGAAAATACATTAAGTCAGTTCATTCTCATCTCAAAATGATGCCTTCATGCCAAGTTGATTCCTGCATATGGGGATGATGCCACCTAGACAATAATGAAATGTTCTGTGTGTAAACAAATATTTTTTCTTGTATCTCACCTTGGTTCAACTTGTCAGGCTCTTTCCAAATACAAAGTAGCACAGGATGATTCCCACTGTAAGGGGCTGAGCTGATCTATTGAAGTGCTGAAATTTCTGGGCAAGGAGGAAGTCAAAATTGTTCAGTCTTTTTCAGGATTGTGCCTTAAAACTCCATAGCTCTAATAGATTGACAAGCGAAGTAGTAGAAAAAGTGAGTGGGAAGTTACCATGGTGATCACAACATTTGATAACTGCATATAACTCTGTTCCATAAAGCAACCGTGCACTAAAATACAAGAATGGCATTTTTGGGGACCAAAAGTCAAGACTTCTAGAAACCTTGCCTCCTGGACTGTCAATATATTGGCAGTTGATTAGATGTGAAGACTTTCTTTAACAGGCCTTCACACTCAAAGGTGTGAAGTTGCTGTTGTTGTTGCCATCCCCCAGGGAAGTGTGAGAAATTCAGACAGCAAATTGAAGTCTGAAAATTGTGTGCTCATTACAGCTAAGCAGGTACCTGTTGGCATGCAGCTTCCTCTCAGCTGGGCATCAGTGTGCAATTAATTCCTCTTTTACGGTTCTGGAAAGACAGAGCACACAGAAGGGGGTTCCATGAAAGACAGCAGCAGAACCAGGACTAGAAGTCATGCTTTAACCTCCTCTTTTTACTCCGTTTCCTCATGATTCAGATGACTCGAATCAGTAAGAGAGAAATATGGGAAGCCAGAGGCTCCACAGTTTTACAGAACAGTTTAAGCTTTTTCGTCTGTTGCTATAGAGAGGCTTTTCAGTCACCTTGAAAATAAATTTCCCCTAAATCTGTAGCTCGTGCTACTCCTAAATCTGTAGCTAAAATTTCTCTAAATGTCTGACTTTGACTAAGTCTGAAAGCAAGATTTAATTTGTTGATCTCAAATTAGCTGCCATTCTGTTCAGAAGGACTAATTTAAAGCTGCATGTTGATACTGTTCACAAATCTTAAAAGGGCTGTCGTAACAAGCAGAGGGAATCACAACTAGAGTCTCGGAGAATGAAGTGACTAAGCAGAGTGTCAATTAAAAACAAGATAATGTTGCACAGGACAAGTGAGAAAAATGAAGATTTTGCAAACTCATAGAATCTTTCTATCTTGGTTAGATATGATTATTCTATCCTTAAATTGATGTCAATGTGGCTGTCAAAATAACGATTCTGGTATTATAACTTCAGTTAAGGTTTGGTCATATTTTTTGACAGAGACATCTGGGACTGTATCTTCTAAGTCACCTTCAAAGGTTCTGTGAACTTGTAGGAGGGAGTGTTGTCGAGTACCATCAAGTCCTCCAAAACAGCGCAGCGCAGGGCTGAACACGGACCTGGATTGACGGTCTGGGCCGCTGCCAGTCACTTTTTTTTTGTCCCCATTCATTCAAAGCTGGGAGATTGTAATTGCAGACTTACTCTTTGTAAGCCATTGAGTCATCCCTCGCTATTCCTACTTCAAAACCTTATTTTTGTATCACCACCAAATCCCTTTGAAGTATTCCTGCTACTGGTTCTGTGCTTTTAGGCTCAGTGAGTTTGGGTGGTGTTTGTTTACTGCAGTTGAGCTCTGATTATAAGTTATGAATAAGGTTTAGAAAAACATTTTTGTTTTGGAAAATCAGAAAGCACATATTGTTCTTTATGTTAGAAAATGACTCAACTAAGTAGATGCTTCTGATTCAAATTCTGAATCAGACCATAGGTTTCCATGCATCTGTTATATTTCTCTATCAGCTTAAACAAGTTACAGATGACAGGAAAATCTAGCTTTATTACAAGTTTTAGCAGACTGAAATTGTTTGTTATCCCAAAAGCATTAAAAGGATACTGCCCCTACCCAAAAGAAAATGAAGAAATAATAAAAACATTAATGAGGCTATAATTGTTTGAATTATTTGTAACTTTTTTTTTTCTTTTAACATGTTCCCTTTTTTTGTGAGGTATCATCTAGTCCAACCCCTGCTCCAGCAGGGACACCCAGAGCACGGGGCACAGGGTGGCATCCAGGCAGGTTTGGAAGATCTCCAGAGAAGGAGACTCCACAGCCTCTCTGGGCAGCCTGTGCCAGGGCTCGGGCACCCTCACAGCAAAGGATTCTTTTTCCTTAAGTTCCTGTAGAACTTCTGATGTTTCAGTTTGTGGCCATTTCCTCTAGTTCTGTCGCTGGCCACCACTGTAAAGAGGCTGGCCCCATCCTGCTCACTGCCTCCTTTAAGGTATTTGTAGACACTGATCAGGTCTCAGATCCCCTCTCAGCCTTCCCTTCCTCAGGCTGAACAGGCTCAGCTCCCTCAGCCTTTTCTCATGGGGCAGAAGTTCATCCTTGTAAAGAGAATGATAGTTTTAAGGAGTGATTTCAGATTAAAAGCTATTGGGTGCCATGTAAAACTGGGAATCTTTCAGTTGTGTAATGGGAGGTGTAATCAGGGAGATGTAAATCCGTATTTCTTTTTTTTGAAAAGCTGAGAAAGGGAAATGAAGCAGTGTTTCTGCAATGCTAATCCCTAAAGAAGTACTATGAGCAGGGACATGCAAAATTGTGTAATGATTACAGAAAGATGCAAAATGCAGAAAGTGAATATCAAGTCATGATGTGGCAAAAGAGAGAGCAAAAGGCAGAAAAGGAGAGTAGGAAGGGCAGGCTGCCCTTCCTAAGAGCTTTCTTCTCTCTGCCTTTCTTCTCTAAGAGCTCTTCTCTAATGCTCTAAATAGTAGAGATAGATACAGATCCTGAGTCTCTGGGTACCTCCACCAGCCACACACTGAGTGGGCTCAGACCCTGAGCAGATTTAGGCCTTTCCCACAATTGTCAGGGCCTTGGACTCCTCCTTGAAAAAAAATCCTTCCTATATTTTGATAGGAAGCAAACACAAGCCGCAGGCAAGAGCGTTGGTCCTGCATTTCAGAAGTAGAAATGATAATCAGCTGTTATAATCAATGTGAACAAAATCTGACTATGTGCTTGTAGTATGGGTAATTTTCCAGTATGGGTAATTTTCCTCTTTCCTTTTTCACTGAGCTTACTCAGAGCTTGATATCTTCCAATAAACCACATCCCTGTGTTTATAGGCTGCTAGATCTTAATGGAAAATTATGGAGATGAAAGAGAAACTACAAACCAGGCACTGCAAGACATCCTTTATTTCTTACCTATGTCCAAATATTGCCATCCTACAAAAAATAATCCTATCATGATGATACTTTCCTGTTTTATCCAGTCCTTGGAATCAAAATGAATGTTTTTCAAATTTGCAAAATTGTTATTCATTACAAAAAGCAGAATTGCTTTGTCTTTAGAAACTCTCCTTACTATAACAACTAGGGTAGTTACTAGTTCCTTCTGGAAAATAACTTATCTTCTGAATGTCACTGATGTTAAAAAAATGTAAGGCAAAGATGCCAAGAAATCACAGATAATTATAATTGAAGATCAAATATTGAAAAATTATAATAAAGAAAATAATTCCCAGATAAATCAGGCTAGGATATGGAGGAGTTGCTGTTTTCATCAGAGAAACCTGATTATCTGAAACTAGACCTTTTGGGGGCTTGAGGAAGTTTCTGTTACTTGGAAAATCAAAGAGTGTCACAAAGAAGAGAACAAAGAGTGTCAGGAGTGTCAGGAAGAAAAGAACACACTAATCTCACCCAAATTTTATCAGTATAAAATGTAGGTATGAGAGAGAGAGAGAAGCGCCTACAGGATGACTTTTCATCCATTTTGAAATCAATATTTTAGGCCAGTTTAGGCAAAGCATCAGCATCTTGTTCAGGAGCTCGCTGCTGTTGGTTCCAGAGAGCTGTGAGCACGTCTGAGCACAGGTCACTGCGGCCCCATGTTTCTTCTGTCTCCAAGAGCATGTCCTGGCTCTGTCCTTTACATCAACTTGGTGCTCCATGGGTGAGCCCACCCAGGAAGATGATCCATCTGGAAACTAAATTAAATTAAAAAAAAAAAAATCTGTTTCTTCTTGACCAGAGGAGTGTCGGCATGATGGGCTGCATTGTTAATCTCCACTAAGGAAACTTTTAGCTATTTTAGCAACAGCTCTGGGTCAATATGGGTGTCTCCTATATCCACCCTTCTGGAGCGTTTCCAGTGCCTGCTTACAGAGACATGAGAAGTGAGATCCATCTTATGGCTATTTTCTTATGAATATCTGTGTACAGCTGTTCAGTTACAGTGGGAAATTGGTTCCAGTTAAACCCCACCACACTTAACTACTTGTAATTTATTGCAAAATTCTCTTGCAGTTTCTTTTGGCTCTCAGGTGCTTTCTTCTTCCTAAGGTCCCTGGAGCCTTGTCTATAATTTATATTTTTAATAGGAAATGGATTATGACAAGAGACCACTTGGAATGCATCGATCCACCCTTTATGAGCTGCAATGTAACCAGCTCTGCTGACGGCAGCTCCTTATATGAAGTGGCAAAGCGTTATTCCTTCCTTTGGGATTTATGCTAATAACATTAATCATGATGAATTATTTGGGAATCTGTGTGGCAGTCATCTTTACAAAGCTGTTTCTTCTGCCCTACAGGGGCTGTTTCTTTTACATGCAGGTCAGTGAGCTTTTACTGCAAGCCCAGCAAACATGCATATACAAATTCTTCATATAAACCCAGAGGGAAAAAAAAAATTCCTATTGGGAAGAATGGGCAATGGCACCTTCATGCAATTCATTCTGACCAGTTTGTTCATAAATATGTCTAGAGAAACCTTGATAAGAGAACATCTTTCTGAAATGAGGGACTGGTAACACATTCTTCTCTAGTTTCATGTCCTTTTGGAAACATCAACCAGTGCAATAAAGCAATGCTAGTTACAACTTACCAAGACTGGGTTGTTTCATTATTTTTAAATGAAAAACCAGTTTGAAAGGAAAGGATACATTGATACATGCAATTAAAGGATATAATCAAGTGGGCAAAGATCTCAAATGTGAGATGTTGTGAAGTTTTGGTACTGAGCATCAATTCCAGACCTTGCAAAAAGACAGAAGTTAACCCAAAGAACACATTCTGCACTGTAAGGTTGTCGGAAATGTCAGAAACTGCCCTTGTTCCTTGCTGTGACTTCCTCCACTAACGGTGTTAGTAGCTCTGGCTTCCTCAGCCTGTGGAATAGCTGCAAATGGGTTTGGCGTGTCTGCTCGGTGCACTTGTTTCCTGGAAAATGGAGAGCAGATGGTTGATGTTTGCAAATTGCCAAAGCCTCATGACTTCCAATGGTGTTCTGCCTCGAAAACTGGAGTAGCTGACATAGCTGTCTGAGGACTGTACCATACTTTTATTTTTTCCTCCCCTGTTTTCCTGTATAAAATGAAAATCAAATCTCCCTTATGCCCATCTAAAAGTTTGTGGTATATTTTTATTTGCATTGCACATAATTGGTATATTATGCAGTTTAAGAAATTACACAGATCTTTGGATTATTTGATTATGTATGTATTTCAATATGCATGCATATTTGATAGCTATTTCAAGCACTTATCAACATATTTCATACAATTATTATAGGATCAAAACTCTATATCTTGTCTAATCCCATGATTCAACCCACATACATTCTATAGAGAACATAAAATCATAGTAGAAATATTCTAGATAACTAAGGATAAATCTCCAATTTTAAGTACTTATTTAGTACTTGAAGGAAATTGTACTCAATTTTAATAGGAATTTTACCTACCTGGAAATTAGGTAAAGAATCCCAGATTTATTTTGTAGATTTCATTTCAAGAACTGGGATAATTTTTGTTTTAACTTAATTAATAAAATTTAATCTTGACAGTTTTAGTGGTATTGCCACCAGAGGAAAAAGAATACTTGAAAATTATACTACTGTAGTGCATTTTGGCACTGTGGGCATAGTTCTGGTTTGTACTGAACAATATAAGGAATAAATCAAAACAACATAAGCCACACAAAGTATTATAAATACATCAAGTAATTTTCACTGGATTTTACCCTTGTCTCAAACAAAGAAGAAAGTATTTCCAAATATACCCACGTGCCCATTCGTCTTGCATTGTACAGGAGCAGGGCCCTAACAGAGTCCAAAGGTGTACATACAAACTATGCTTTGGTCACATTTCCAGCAAGAATTTGTTATCTGTCTGCATTAACTGCTGTATGGATTAAGTGATTGAATTCTAGAAATTATTTTTTTTTTAAAAAAATGGTCCAGAAACACACTTTTTAAAATTGTTTTTTCAAGGAATCAGAATTACTAATATTCTGTATGCATCTGTGTTTTAAAGCTTATGCATCATTTTGTTGGAGTCAGTATCATAGCATTCATATTGTTTCTGGATTTTTGGTGATGCTCGGAATGCACCATATATAGCAAGCTGACTTTTTATTGTTATTGTCATTTTAGCTTGCTCATTTGCTCTGGATTAGTCACTGGATTGTGCTTACCTTTTCTCCTGTGCCTTTCTGAATGTAAACACCTTATTAACGTCTGGCTGGGATCTTACACATTCAATGCTTCTCAGATGCAGTAGTATTTTCAGTACTTTGATCCCTTCATTAAATGCTGCTCTTGCTCCCTGCACTTCGGGTCTCCTACTCACTTCAGCAAAGTGGTTCCTATGGCGACATGCTTTCCATACACACTGTAGCTTGTGCTTCAGCTTAAAAAACATTGCATCAGAGTCCCCTCTACTTAATGAACCCGTGCGCTTCCCCCATCTATCCCCAGCTGATACTGGGTGACTCACTCCGGGATTGGGATCAAACCTGTTTGTTTTGGGGGTGGAAATATTTTTCATCCTGCATTTATCTTTTGCTATTAAAAACCTGGTTTTGTTCACTTTTGAAATATTTAATAGGTATGATCTTTCTGCATTCTGCTTTAGCAACCCAGGTGGGCAGGTAGCATTTATAATTAATTCTCAAGACTGATTTTCTGGTTATAAAAAGGATGGCACAGAAAGACATCCAGGTCCCACCTGGCACTTCCATGTCTGCCCTTCCCTGCAGCAAACGAATGGTTCGGACTTCAGACTGGGTTTCACCGAAGCAACCTGGTCATACAGGTACAAACTGCGCTCACAAAATAATAATCTCCTTCACTCAGCCCTTGTAATCCACCAACAAGTCTATCATCACAAACACAATCAACAAGATGTTCCCGTTCACAGCTTTTGGGCTGTAATCATGCAGTCTGTTAAAAAACCATCAAATGCTTCAGTTCTGAACACGTTGCTCTCCAATGTGATGTACTTCTTAAGATGAAACAACCTTGAAATATTTTTGCAAAAATATTTGAAAATGCCCATTTTGCTGAATCAGAGAAGAATGGATAAGATGTATCTCATTTTTTCATTAGGTATACGTGCACACACACACCCATGAACTTGTGTAAAATTACATCTTCAGAAAGAGCTTGCTATTTCCAAAGACCAGAGGCTATAAAGAATTGCTATTTAGTTGCATCATTCTATTGACCTTTAATTACAGGGTCCCTTTGTGCTGTACATTTTAAAAAATACAGAGCATTTGTGTCTCCATTTCCCAAACAAGTTAAATTCTATGTATAAGAGGTGACAAAAGGTGTTTGCAGGCAGGCAGAGGACAAGAGTGCAAACAAGACGGGAAGGCAGCCCATCCAGTGAGATGGACTGCAACCTAATAATACTCCCTAATTAAACAGTGTTACAGTTTTGTTGGCCTCACATAAATGCTGATCAAAGCAAAGATCTACGAAAATTAATTTTGCATAGATTTCCATGAAACAAGATTTCATTTGCCAGTGACAGGGAAAAAAAGAAATTGCGGTAATTGAAATGTGTTATGAAAGTTTGAGCACAAGATTTAGTTATGCAGAATAGAATTTGCTCTGCTAAGCATTAATAATTCTAACCGTGTCAGGAAAAATAACTTTAATTGTATGGAGTTAGAAGAATCTGGCTAAATTTTTCAAAAATGTCAATGAGATTTAGGAGACTTCTTGCTGTTTCAAAAAATGACTAAAGCTTTTAGCTGTTAGAATGTCTCTGGTTTTCAGTACCCAAAAAAAAGGCTTCTAAAGAGGATATTGGAGCATATTGCAAAGAATATTTCTTTTAGGCATTTTAAAAGATGCTCAAGACTCCTCTAAAAAGGTAAGCTGGGTAACAGCTATGGATTTCAGATTGGAAATGTCCCTAAATGCTTTTAAAATCAGACTAGGTAACTTGAACCTTTAGACACTGTCTATTTTTTAAACTTACGAAAATAAAGATATAACTCTGGAATTATGTTGAACTTTTCTGAATTTTTACCTAGATTTCTCCTAGATTTCTCTTACTCTTTGGCTGGGATATAGAACTACCTAACTATTTAACAAAGTTGGATTAATAACTAGTTATTTCCTGCGCTTAATTTGTCAAGTAATTGATGTCTTCTTACTTCATTTCCTCACAAATGATCACTGCTCCATTCTGTTTGCAATGGGATTAATTGAATTGCTAGAAAATTAAGGGAAAAAAATGCTTAGTTTAAAGTGTATTTCCATGGTCTTTTTTAGGCAGATGAGAGTTTCCTGTGATGGAAACTGACTGCTGACTTTAGTCTGTTCGTTCTATTCTATCAAAAACGCTGTTGTGACACTGCCAATCCTTGTAACAC
>JAUBNY010000580.1:3038578-3052650 GCA_032275445.1 Crypturellus soui | reverse complement strand
AAGCAGCAGTTAATGGAGAGTGAAAACCGAATATGTAAACAAATCACTCAGTCTCATCTTTGGTTCTGACAGCCACTCTCCCCCGTATCTTTGTGTTCAGCTCATCTGCCAGTCTTACAGAGCCTGCATAAAGTGCAATTGATTCCTCCTTAAAATCCACTCCTTGTATCTCGGGTACTTTTTATTTCAGCGTGCTGGAGCAAGTTGGGCCTTGGAGGTGCAGTCCATGGCTGGGAGATCTTCCACAGAGCCGGGGAGATGCTGCGCAGCTGGTGGGCTCCGTCACAGCCCAGATCCTGCTCCGCAGGGACGCTCAGGGCACACACGTTTTGTGCACTGCTCACTGCTGAGAAGGGAACCAGTAACCCAACAAGCTTCTTGTAAGGGGATGATTACCCATTTCTGCTGAACAAGGGCCAGAAAAGCACATTTATTTTTATCTGGCTGTGGTTTTGCAAGTCATTGGATACTTTGTGCTCCAGATTAAGAGCTAGTGCACATCCTACTTAGTGCCCTGACGGACCGAGCCCCAGGAGGATAAACCACGGCCTAGGGTAATCTCAGATAACAAATCCACAATATAAAGATGTTCCTTATCATAACCATTCTTGTCTAATTTATCTTATCTTTACCATCATCATTAAGACTTGTTAGATGTGAAATACCTGATTGAGACTGAAACAGTGTACTCAGTGCTGAATTACTAATGCCGGCTGAAACAGCTCTAGTACGAGCATGTAGTACTGCCCATTTATTTATTGCTCTTTTTTTATAAATTATTTAAATAATGCTCCAGAACAGGTAATGTGCTTGACGTATGAGGCCTGCCCTAAAGAAGCAGGGCACTTTTATTTCTTTTCTTAGAAGATGCCTTAATAGGTTTTCATTGCACATACAGTCTGCTGCCAAGTTCCCTAGCGGGACGTTCTGGTTCAGGGCTTCATCTGGCAGGGAAGTGTCAACTAGAATAATTTCCAAGTCAGGAGAAGATGATGAAGAACTTGACCATGTGTGGGAAAGTGATTTATTTGAGATTTCAATAAGCAAAACAGTCACAGTTTCAGATGGCCTCATTTCTAGACAGATATTCAAACCGTGAACAGTCAGAACAGGGCGGGGGGAAAAGTGGCAATGAAGATAAACTGTCTGCAGCTTAAAATGGCTGGAAGTGAGTCAGCAAAGCATGTATCTAAGCCTTGTCTGTTCTGTTTGAAAAAGCCCTCTAATCTAGCGAACACTTTCTTATGATGTTTCCATGTCAACAGCTATAATAGGACATCATCGGTTTGCACACTTCTCAGCAAAGGACTGGAAAAGTACAAGCTGGTAGGTTAGATCTCGCATGTAGACAAGAAAAGCCATTGAAATAAGAGCTCCCAGGAATGCAGTCAAAAGTTGGGGCTCTAAATATGTGCATAGGCAGAGTGTAAGCTGGTTGCCCTCTTAGTACAACAGTCCATGTGAGAAAAAGAAGATTCTTTGGTCTCTGTTAAACTGCCTGCGCCCTGAGCACCTTAAATAAAAAGGCTATAAAGACATTGCAGAACAGGTTGTCCGTATTAACTGCATTGCTCACAAAACTGAGATCCTGTTGAAACAGAAAATAACCCTAAAAAGAGTGGCGGGAATTTCCATTTGAATTGCTTTCCAATGAAAATAAATACAGAGGATATTTCACAGCAAGAAGGTCCCTCTATGTAAAGAGTTGTGTTGCAGCAGTTGTGTTACAGGATGAGGATGGTTTGGTGTCAATGTGCTCTACCATATATTCTTATTTATCATCAGAACAGAAATGGCTGTGCTAAGCCTACCACGATCCTGTGCAGGACGTACTGAGCTCCCCATCAGCGTATGGAGCGCGTGTGGAGCTTCTCAGCAACTCCATCCATCATCCTTGATTGATTCCCTGTTGAATCAGGGAACAAAGTCTTGCAGCAGAACATCTGGGACCTTGTTGGCACTGTATCGAATAGGTGTTATGCAGCTCATTTGCAATACACTGGGCAGGTGATGGTGGTGTGGTGCTGGTCGATAAGAAAGGCCATATGTGTCCAGGGCAGGATGGAAATCCCATCCAGTGCTGGGATCTGCCCTGGTTGACTTCTCTGTAAAGGCAAGGCTTTCGCTGCTTGCGCTTTACTCTCCCACTTTGTCCTAGGTAAGTGGGATTTGCTTTTCTGGCATCACATCATGAAAACTGAATGGGAGCACAGAGAGTAGAAAAACTTTTCAGAGTCCTTGGAGATACATTTGTCTAAATGTCTTCCATGCCTTCAACTTAATCTCTTTTGGAGGCTCTGCAGGTCACACTTCTCTTACAAATACTTTATTCATTTGCATTACCTACAGATGTATCAAATAAAAAATTAACAGAGTTTTGGGTAAAATTTTCCAGATGTTTCTCACTAAATAGAAGCTGGTGTAAAGGAAAAAATCACCCACTTTTTTGAAATTCCTTTTTCTTACTTTTTTTGGCTGACCTTGCAGACTTCCCCATTCTTTTACCCATTCTTTATCTTTTTATTCTGCTGCTATAATTATGAATGCACCTGCTAGCAGCAAGTAGTATTTACTGCTATACAAACCACTGCCTACAGAGAAGGCAACAGCATGTTCTTAATTCTGCTCTTGTAATTTTCTTCTAGTTGTTCAAAAAGGGACATTGCCTAGTGGATAGTCCCTGAAAGCTTTGTGAAAAATTTGGAAGGAAGCAATTGTTTGAGGGAATACATGGACTTTGTTGTAATCTCATAATTTCCAATCATTTAAATTTTAGTTATGTCAGTTTGGAATATTTTTAGTCATATACCTTAGTATATGAGTAAAATACATGTGTACTTTCCATTTCCAAGTAGCATCAATATTCTTTTCTTTCTGATATTCAAAAATTCACTCTTTGCAGTTATTCTTCCCTAGTGTCTTTTCCAGACAGGGAATCGAGAGAGATTTTTTATCATATCCAGATATTAGTAATTTATCACAAACGTATCACTTAATGAGATAACTAAATTATAGCATACGCAGGTTAGGCCTCTAGTGTTTGTTCCTGGTTCCTGAGGCAAGAATGATCTATACTCACGTTAGCAGATTCAGAAGTAGATTCCTAGTGGTGCTGTGGCAGTTGTGAGGAACTCAAATTCAATATATGACACTTCTCCAAATCTGATAAATCTGATTCTGGCTCCATAGACTAAGTACAACCTTTTCTTAAACTTGCCATGTTAATGAATCATCTTTTATTTTCTTAATGTCTTCAGAATTTTGTATTTTTTAAGCTGTTTTCTCATATACGTTCATCATTATTTTTCTGTGTTTCTAAGATGCAGAAAACATTTAAGCAGAATATAGTTAGCAATACAGAAGGGAGTTTTATGTT
Organism: Crypturellus soui; assembly: GCA_032275445.1. Lineage (NCBI taxonomy): Eukaryota > Metazoa > Chordata > Aves > Tinamiformes > Tinamidae > Crypturellus > Crypturellus soui. The sequence continues at coordinate 3,049,274 of JAUBNY010000580.1, read as the reverse complement.
ATTATTTCCCTGTTTTCAGTAATCAATTTGTCTGCCTGCTGCACACATAGTAGACAATCGTCCAGTTAGCAATTCTGTCCTATATTTTTTCTTTAAAGGCACCCCAACTCTGAAAAGCCTGGATAAAATTCAACAGTTAGCTTAGCAGTCAGGGAGAACTTTAGCATTGTTGGCTACAAGGAATCCGGAGAAAAACACATCAAAGTAATAGCAGTTGGTAGATAGGATGTATTTTTCTCTCTGAAGCTAAGAAATAATAGGGAAATTGATTGAATTGACTTGAAAATTACTCAGCTGAATGCAAAGACTATTTCTGAATCTAAAGTCTGTAAAAAATGAGGTTGTTTTCCTCTCAGATGAGTCTGAAAGAGTTATATAATAGGGGTTTCTTAATCTACTTCAGTTCTGTTTCCCTCTGAGAGCATCCCAAAGCCATAGGGCGCTGGACAGGCAGGAGAGCGTCTTCCTTTTCAGTGGTGACAGGATGCAGAGGGGCTGAAAGCTTCCTTTACCCAAACTTTCCCACTTTTCTGTGTTTCAGTGCAGCAACTCTTGTTTGGCATTAGAATAAACCAAAGGATAATCCATACTTTGATATGAGTTTTGAAATTTTAAGGGCTCTTCAATTGTGCTAAGGTTTTGGTCCTGCTTTTTTAGGGAATTTTATGCAAATACTAACTTAATTGCAGTAGAGCTTTTAGTGTTCCACCTACGAAAATTCAGTCCATACACCAGTGCATTATAATAGAGAATCACATCTATTTTTCTGTCAACTGTCATGGTATATATATAGATATTCGGGAGCAACACTGAATTAATTTGAAATAGAATGATGTTATTTTAGGAAGAACAGACAGATAAATATATGCACTAATTAAATTATTCTGAATCATAATATCTTAGACATCCTGACAAGTTGCCCTGCCAACATAAAAGGACAACAGCGGTAAAACCTACTTGTAGTCCATAAAACTAAGATTAACAAGGTGTGAATCAAGTTCTAACTGCTGCCCAGGGATCATATAGAGCCATTATGACTCAAGCAACAGTGTTAATAGGACATGTTAATGTTTTGTTGATGAACTTTCTGCTTGGTAGTGCCCTGTATATTTAAAGAACATAAAAATTTCATATTTGGAAGATGATTGGTATCATTCTAGAACTGAGTGGCTTAGATGCTATATTGATTTGGGGCCTAAAAACGCACAGATATATTGTTAGTTATAGATTCCATTATATATGGAGTGGTGCTGAAGCACTACGATCAGTTGTTTTTTCAGTGTAGGATGCCTTCTTGCAGTTATTGCAGATAAAATAGGTTTTAAATAAATGGTTGGAGAGTCTTTCTGTCTTTTTGAAGTCAAAATGTATCTGAAACTTCTGAATTAGATATGTGAAAAGCGGTTGGATTTTGGAAAACATATCACACATCTGGCCTTTAAACCAATCCTGTTATGAGAGGCAGGAAAAAAAAAGAAGTCTTAAGAGTCTTCAGAGTTTTAGCTTCTATTATTCCTCTGCAGGGATGTAATTCTGGAACTAAGTTGATAGCAGTCCAAGATTATTGGCATCTGATCTCTCTGCACCCTTACTCTAAAAGTATAGTCTTTTAAATCAAGGACTTGTTGCGTTTTGGGATAGTTTTCTTGTTTTTTTTTTTTTTTTCAAGAAGGATATAGGGAATTTTCCTTGTTATAGTGTCTTTCTTTTTATGAGAAAGACTGCATCCATGAGACAGGCCAAGGCATCATGTGACATACAAGCAAAATAACAGTTTTGCTCTCTCTGAGCATTGAGTCAAATACTTCAGTAGGCTTGTCTCTGAGTATTTATGCTAGAAACAGCAAAACCTCATAAATCCAAATATTGGATATGTTTGATGCTTCTTTCATTTCTGATCTCACTGTGAACGTGAAAGGAAGACCTTATGGGGAAAAGATCATTCAAAATAAATCAGTTGTGCTGACTACTTTTCTGAGAACGAAGTACAAACAGAAGTAACTTAGTCTATTTGGAACTGGTGAAGAACGCTCGTAAGTATTTCGGAAATAAATGTGACAGAACCTGAAAAATTATTCTTTATTTCTCTAAATGACTTTTTCTCAGTTTGTGCAGAGAATAAACCTGTCATCTCCAATTACAAGAATAAATGAAAACTTGTTTGAGGTAATTGACTGTTTTCAGAGTTTATTTCCAGACTTCCTAGCATTTTTCTCTGATAAGAAAAAGCCATCTGCGAGAGATGTTAAAGTTACCTCTGCCAGGATTTTATCTGACATGTATTTCATGGACAGCTTATTAACTGGTAATTGTGCTGGGAAAAAAAAAGTGTTTGTTTATTCTAGCTCTAGCTTAGTTTGGGGTTGCTGTGCAACCTTATTCTATAAAAGTGGACTGTTCTTTAATGTGAAATTGCACCTACTGCTTTAACGGAGAAATAGCTTTTGTAGTTTAACTTCAGTGCCTTTGCAGCTGAATATTGCAATCATTGCATAATTATGGTGCTCTCATTCAGCCTTCTTCTCATAATGAGCAAAAGGAAGTAACGTTAGGAGGAACCATTTCCTATTTCTATTCCCTCATAGTAACCTGACTGGAATACTTTTCTCCTCCTGGAGCAGAGAGCTCCTATTTCATTACCCAAGGCTAAATATCAAGCATGCCAGAGGGATATGGAATGATGGAAAGAAGAGGTGGCTTCCCACAGTGAGGAATGTGGATAACACCTTCCTGAGGGTATTCCCTGTATACTAAGGGCATTAGGTTCACCCACTGCCCATAGGCAACTGCTCTGGGATCTGCTTTTCCTTCTTCTAGGAATCAGATTTATTCTGCCTCAGGCACATAGTTTGACTAGAGACTAGGATCTTGGTGCTTCCTTCTGTTCCTTGTAGCCTGGTCCTGCTTCCACCCCCGTAATCTGCCTTTTGCATTTATCATGAGCTGTCACTGTTCAAACACCACAGAGTGGCATCTAACTCTCTGGTAGCCCAAATCAAAAAATATCAAGCTGCACCTTTCTTTTACTCCTAATCTATCTGTTCTATATATTAATCTGTCTATATATTAAATCATGCTTATCTTCCAGTTATTTTCCATCACAACTTTATTATGTGCTAATTGGTTAGCATTCATGAAATGTATATACAAGCTGAAATGATTAGCTCTGCTCTACCCTGTTACTGCTCTATCTCTTTAAATACTATATTTGGATGTTCCTTTCTTGAATGTTTCTCTCTGCCCATCCTGCTCCATAGTGTGCCGTGGGTACCTTGTGCAGATTTCCATTAGGCCGTTGATGAACTACAGGCATCTTGATCATTACTCTATTAGCTAAGAGCTCATCGCTCACCCTTTCCAGCTCTTCATTACTTCAACAGCACAACTACAATCATTACATTTCACATCTTTCAACCCTTTACTGCCTTGTTTTTGTCCCTGTCTGGAACCTAGAGTGAAGTTGATGAGATTTTAGCTATCTGGGTATTATCAGGCTGAGCTACACAAACCTAGAGCAGGTTCACTGTGGTGATGGTTGCAGAAAGCAATTTCTTTGAGGGTTTAAATGAGAAGCAAATTAGTGAGACTCTGTTGTTCTGTACTTGTCCCTCAGTGCAGTGTTTTGAAATTATACTCCATCCCTCGATGTACATATCTTGTCTTGCTATCTTTGCATCAATGTGCAAATGAAATAGTCATTAAAAAGTACACCTTTCGCAATGAACCATTTTAGTGCTCTAAGAATTCTTCCCAACTGAACAACATCACAATTCATTTTGAAATAATGAGTACGAACTCTTATCCATTCTATTACGTGACCGCGTTCTCAAATTTCATGAGACATCAGATAAACCGTGATTAGCCCTTGGTGAATGCCTCCTACTTCCAGTCTGTCTTCTTCTCACACAAATCACCCCTTGTAATTAATTAAGTGGGACAAGGAAAACAGATGAACATTCATTGTTTGAAAACGTATTTCTACACACAATACAAAAATAAATGTGGTGTTATTCAACCACAACTGTTGCCCCAAAGTCCCTGTGCATCTCTGTCTATCTGCACGCTCTACCGTAGCTCAGGTTCAGATGATGACAACACCGTGAGGATGAGTGTGATTACACCAGAGCCCTGGAGCCACCTGGGTTGCCAAGATAAAATATAAGATGCTCCTTCCCATTCAGGGTAGCCAAATTTTTGTCATAAATTCAGCATATTCTCTGTGACTTTCTGAGCAGTTTTTCCATCTGTATTTTTTACACCTTTTCATAAGAATGGTATAACTATATAAAAATAGAGGGAAGGTCGTAAAATTCATTTCATACTCATGTTGTCTGGAAATAGAAGTAAGACATGATAGTGTTCCCGTAGTTTAATGTTCTGATTTTTCAAGCTCTCCCAGACCGTTTGGAATTATGTAAATCTTTTCATTGCTTTCACTTCTCTCCTGCCTTATTTTAAATCTATTCTCATCCTTTTCCTTATGTTATGCAAGGAGAAGATAATCTCATTTTATTTGGTAAACCACTCGGTTTTGTTTAGTAAAAGCGAAGGATGAGCTGGCCTTCTTAATGACAGGAAGCAGAGTAAGTAAGCTTTGAGATAATCCCATTAGGTGACAGTCTGTGAAGGAAGGTAATGCATTTTCTATATGACTTCCCAGTATTTGGTTTACTGTGTAAGCAGCTAATATTACTCCCCACCTCCTTCTCTGTCTCCTAAGGAAAAGCCCATGACAGGAGATGCCACTATTTTAAAACTGATACATTCATTCATTTTCATTGATCTCCCTGCACAGTGTTTAAGGAATTGATGTTGCCCCTGAACAACATTGCACTGTCTTGTTCTCACTCAAGACAGTAAAAAGTGGGTCAGACCTTGAGTCACCACCATCCATTCTGACTAGTTTTCACAGTCAGGCAAGAAGAAGAGACTCCAGGTCAAAGTGGAGGATCATTTAAATTTAGCGGCCTGTTATAAGAGCATTAGTATTTATTGATGAGGAGAGAGCTTGCACAAGCTGTCTCGGGAAATGCTCTTAAAAAAGCAGCTTGTAAGAGCAAGCAAGCTCAGCGTGGATGCATCAGCGATGAGTGTAGCTGTCTCCAAAACCACCTGTGTAAATGAAGGCAACACATACAATTTGCAGCGAGCGATACAGCGATATAGCTTTGGCAATGCAGCAAGTAATAAGTAGATTCCTGGTCTGCAGAGAGTGATCTGAGATGCCTAGGTTGGTTCCCTAAGTTCTGTGTGCAGTAAATGGTAAGATGTGTCAAGTAGGGAGTTCAGCTGTGCTGTGCTCAGCAGGGAGTCTGGCCAAATACATCTTAACACAGTTCTGTTACAAAATACAGAAAAAACTTCAGGATTCCATCAATCTGTCCAAGATTTAGCCCAGAGGAAAAAGCTAAATGCAAGCTTATGTCTAAATTCCGATTCGTGTTCAAAATCCAGCTTCAGTGTCCACATTAAGCACCACCTCTTCTGAGAATTTGAGAGCAAAGTTGTATATGTGAGAGCAGCAATTTCTTTAAAATAGCATCAGTAGGAAGAAGAGACTGAGATGAGGATGGTGTTGCTCACATTTTGCAAAACATCCTGGCAGGAGCATATACCTTATCCCTGCATTATTATTGATTCAACCAAAGCTACCCTGGTCTCACTGATGAGACTCAGGACTGCTCTTTCCCACCCAAATTCCTGAGCATCCAGCTGGGAGGTTCCCACTGATTCTTGCTCCCGAGCTTTAGCCTGCCTGACCACTCGGTCACTATGCCCTTTCAAGGGAAAGGATGGAAAAATTCCATCACAAATAGTAAAATGGTGCCTAGGGCACTCTATGGAGAAGAGATAGAAGAGCTGAATTTCTGTCTCCCACTTCCTTAGCCGATGGCGTGGGAAAAATTTGAATCTTCTCTGTCTAATTAAATTTCTAACCATGAGGCTACTAGGAAAAAGTAAATAGTGTAGCTGTATTTCTGCATGAAAATTATCCTTTTTTTTTTTTCCTGCATTCAACTTTATGTGTGTTTGTTAGGCATGCTCTAAACTATTAGGATTGAACTCTATAGATTATACGCAGTTTGGATACCTCTCTGACTTCATGTGAAATCCCGGAATGCTTAAATGTGGGAGACAGCCAGCTTCTTTGGACATGCAGTCTAAAATACAATGTTCCTGAAGGGAGCAGAAACTCTATTCTTTAAACCAAGACTTTTTTATTCACTGAAAGGAGTCAGTTTGATTCTTATCCTCAATTTCGACTAATCTATCAGTCTCCAGAAAGTTTCATCGTAGGACTCTCATTCTCTACTCTTTTACCCTGATGTACTTCAAGCAACTGTTAAAGAGGTAGCTTTAGAAATGGGTCTGATTTTCAGGATAATCTGAAGCTTTCTGAATAGTGATCATCAAGAAAGTCCAAGGCAATTGCAATCACAGTCATAGCTATATCTAAAGTAAATCACATGCCAGTCCGGGATTTCATGCTGTTGTATAGCTCTCAGAGCTACCATTTTCTCCCAAAGAAGTTCTTAAACTAGCAGGACATTTTAAAGACAATATCAATGATTAGCAAAGAAAAAAAAATCACAGTTAATTTATCGTGTGAGCCACATTTGTTTTTAATGAATTCACTCCAAAATAAGAATTCCAGCTGCTGCAATGTAGTATGTTGAGTTTGTCTGCATCTCACCAAAAAAATGTGGTTTCTAAAAATATGCCACGTACTGTGGCACAAACCTGTGGCTGGAACTGCATAGTCAGATAATTTAGCAGCCCAGTTCACACCCAGAAACTTAACTATTCATATTGTGCTGTTAATTTATTCCCAAGATCTTTCTTGGAGCAAATTAGCTAGTTCTTTTCAACACAAAACATGGAAATGTTATTTTTTGGACTGCTCGTTCTATAGATTTCTCTGGACCATGTGGATAAGGTAGCACTGGCTTCGGTTGCTGTTGTGTGACATTCTTGAAAAACTGTCTCAGCAGGCTCTCCTTCTCAGAGAACCCCACACTCCATCCTGCCTCTTGCCCAGGGCATGCAGCACTATTTTACTGGTATTCTGCTATAAAACATAGTCTGCCAGGCTGCGACATACTGTGCACATTGCACCTGCCACCTCGAGCAGGAAAAATACCACATACATAAAATAATTCTTTCTCAGAGCTATCGGGCGAGACCTGAGCTCCAAGCAGATCTCAGCCCAGTGTGACGGTAGGTGCTGCGTGGAGCGGGGCTTGAGCAGGGAGGCTGCAGACTGGTGGCAGCGCTGGCTGCTCTCTGCTGTGGAGGTGTCTAACTGCATAAATGCGGCCTAAGCTAAGCTGGGCTTCCCTAAGGAAATGCATCTAGACGGGAAAAGATATGGATAGACAGTGAATCCATACATCTGTATTAAGTTGATACAGAAATCAGGGCATTTCTGTGTGGATGGAAAGAGTTTTAAGGACTTTTTTCAACAGTTCAAATTTTTCAACAATTATTTCTCCTATGTCCAACACCTCCCGATCAGTCTTCATCTTACGAGGGCCGGTTGCATGGAATTGGCAGTGAAGGCATCTTCTTTTTTTCTAGCTCCCTTCTCTTTAAAATTTTGCAGACATTGCAATAGGCCTGGCAGCTGTTACTTTAAAATACTGATAACTAGGGCATTGCCACTCCTGGGTACCATCGTTACAGACCCTTGTTAGTGTTTTCTATCAGTTAGAAGTTAATCATTTCATATTTCGCCCTGTCAGTCATTTAGAAAAACAAGAACAAAAATATCTTCAGGGAAGAATGTGGCATCTTCTTTCTCCAAGGCACTTCTTCCCATGAACATTATGATGATATTTGTCTTATTTAGGTTATTAGGAGGTGTAAACATATAAAAACATTCCTTAAAATATTCCTTCTGATGTTGCAGCTTCAGCATCTATTTAACATCTAATTTAATCATTTATTTTTCCTGCTAATGATTACTTTGGTTAATGAGGTTCTAGAAACAGTTTCCAGGAAATTACCCTTCTACATATATCTCTCCCCAAAGGCAAAACGATCTAGATTTGTAGTGGGACATTCTCATTAAAGTGAGGAGTGCTGGGATTCATTGCAAGAAGAAATATGGAACTAAATGAGGATGTTAAATTTATTCAACTGTTTGGTTAAAAACCTAATATTATTATGCTATATTAGAAAGATGCATATGTATTCACTAGCTTGCAAACCTGATCATATAAATTTAGCCTTTTAATTACTGTGTGCTGTAAATAATGGAACATTGGAAGTCTATTAAAAGTTTAAAATTTTTCATGAAAGCCATGACTCAGTCAATAAAACACATTACAGGAAAATATTTCAGTTTCTTTACATCTCTGATGTGTTTTCAGCCCTTGCAGTGAATGTAATCATTCATTGCTACTCAATATTGTAAAACCAAATATTCCTGAAAACAGTACTCTATAAATTGATTTAAATTGTTATGATTTAAAATCCTTACAAACTATGCCAAGAATTTTAAACAAAACTGAAACGCCAATAAGTAAATACCAGAATGAGTGAATTCAAAAGTGAAAGTCTTTGTCAGAGAGAAATATTTTGATACTAATATAAAAGTAAATAACATCCACTTCTAAATAGTGTTTTGCGTAGCTAACCCTCAGTGCTTTCTATGAAGGAAGGAATGGGTGAAAAAACAGAGATATGGACAACGACATGATGCTTTGAGAGACACTACAAAAACGTGATAATAACAGAGTGATACTTTCATCTACAGGCAGAACAAGCTGCTTTTGGTGCTTAGAAGCCTCTGATGGATTCTTTCATTTTTGAAGGAGCAGTTTTAGGCTCATTTAAGCCTCTTGTCTTTACAACATCTACTGTTATCCAGTATGTAATCTGCTATAGATTAAATTCTCTCATATTGTGAGAACAGTGAATATGGTTCTGCATTCATCCCTTCTCTGAAATTCATAATTTTACTAACTACAGTCATATTCTATTCTTGGTCACCTTTATTAAAGCCATCCAGGCCCAGTCTATATAAACTGTCCCTGTGAGAAGATTGTCCTAACTGTTCTCTCTGCTTCTTCTCTGCCTTTCCCAGTTCTTTGCTGGGATGATACTTGGATGGAGACTGTGATATCGTGAAGCCCTTTCACAGCTCTCTTCAGTCAGTTGCTGATACTTCATTGATACTTCAAGTGTCTTCAATAAATAATGTCACCACATTTTTCGCCACCTTTACTAGATCACTTACAGAAATATCCCATCTTGAAAATGGAACATTGTTAACACTTATTTTCTATCTCTTAAACATGTATCAATCCTTCTACACTAGACTATGATATCTTACATCTTTTATGAATTTTGATAAGGAATTACTATTAATTTTGTTGGTTTGTTATTAAACTTTTTTTTTATTAACAGATCAAACACAGACAGCTCCATTGATTAGACAGATCTTAAGGGCTTCACTGTGGGTTCATCCCTAACATTATCCTGGAGTTGACTGTAAATAATTCGTTTAGCTTTATTGCTTTGGCCTTTTCTGTCTTCAGCTTTCTTATTACACCCCAATGCCCTGTGTAATTGGCATTTAGTATCTGAGCGCTGCGCAATCTGTACTGAAGTTATCCTCACAAATCTCCTTCAAGGCAGGGAAATGTCATCCACCCCTGTTTTACAGGGACAGAGGCCAGGGCCTGGAGATGGGAATTTGCCAAAGGATGTTGAGTAATGAAATATATAGAATTACAGTTCCTCCAAACTGTGTCTCTAGTTTCAAAAGCAGAATTCGCAAGGGCTGATCTCCATGCATGAAATGCAGCATTTTGGAGGTAGGAGAGGATTCGGTTTGTATTCATGGCTGCAAATACGCTGGGTGTTGAGATCCCCAAGGTAAAGCTGAAAAGGAAGAAATGCATCTGAAGCTCCAGCGCCTGTCAGGTTCTCTGAGGGTCCAGGACTAAGTGCTGGAAACTAGAAATTGGAGCCAGAAAGTGCTCCCTGCAGCTGGCTGTGTTTTGATGTTACCTGCTCATCTAGTTGGAGGGAGGTACTCCAGTACCTTGAGGCTGGTGTGATATGGACTGGCTAAGGGAAGATGGGAAGTGAGAGAAATTCTGAAAATAATGCCCACAGGCCAGGACAACCTGGCCATCTTCCTACGGTTTTCCAGTCTTGGTTGTGATGGGATTTGAAGGGACACATCCTTTTCCCCACCTCTACCCTCTGCAAAGTCCAAGCATCTCCTTGTGTATAAACAAAGTGAAAAGGTCTGGACTTAAGCACTGGCTCACACTGGAGATGAGCTGATAGCACGGACGTCTCTGTGGTGTGTGGATAGGACATGCCACAGCCTTGCATAAACGGAGGGACATTAGTACAAAGCATTAATACAAGTCAAGAAAGTGAAAAAAATCAACCCATCCTGCCAAAGGTTAGTAATACAATGAGACTGAAACATTACTGGCAGCAAATTATTGCTGCAGCTGCAGGAGGCAGAGTGATTATCAGATTAAATCCCACTATGTAAGACAGTTTAGAAGGTTATTTATAGCTGTTTCTGAGAGTCAGCCACATTTTGCCATGTATATTTGCTAAATAATTGCCTTTTTAGTAAAGGAGATAGTGCTTATTTATGTTATTTAAAGAAAAGTTCTTTAAGAGAAGTTCTTAATCTTAACTTTAAAGGAGGCTTTTAAGATGCAGA
>JAUBNY010000580.1:2871965-2882091 GCA_032275445.1 Crypturellus soui | reverse complement strand
GGGAAAATTTTCATCACACTAAGACATGGGCAAACAGCCAAAAAATAACACTTAAAATGTAAAGTTCAAAAAAAAAAAAAATCCAAAAACTAGCATATGTAATGAGTCCATTAAAAACTGAAATGCTAATATGCAGCATTATTACAGTGTGTACTTTTTCCACGGTACTACAACATGGAAAAAAAACTCCAGAAACATCATGATCTTTCAATTCCATTTTCCAGCTTCTGTGTTTTGGCTTTTTGAAATATCTGAACAGCACTGTGTTTATCAAAGGCAAAGTCCTGTGATGATGCACCTCGAGATTCAACTGCAATCCTGCAGCACATACATAATGCACAGAATCTGGTCTTTATTTTACCAAAAAATATAGTGCATTACTTACTGTTAAACTGTAGTACCACCTTCTGTGTGTAACTTTTCTGCTCACATCCTTTTCTGTGCGGTTTTGACGGTAATGCCAGTCTAAATGATCTGCATAAACATCTGTTTGTGAAGTAGTAAATCTCATTCCACATGAGTAACACTGAATTCCAGTGTACAGTCGGTTTATAACACTATCATAGCGCCTACAAAAACAAACAAAAATGTCTTAGCTTTTATTTTTTTTAAAGAAACAGGTAAGTTCCTCAGAAAGTTGCTTCAAATAATTAAAACAGTAGGAAAAAAACATTTGGTATTTGGTCAGTTTGCAAACTACTACCATGGTAGTCACACTGGAATTAGCAAAGGAAGTAACACTGACAGGTCCTATAACCTTGCTGACTGAATCACACCATGTAGCTTGGATAAAAATGGATTAAGTAGGTTAGTTTTCCCTTCTTCCTCACTCAAATTCTGCTAGGCTAACAACAGAAGCAAAAGCTGTTGATCACCTTGTAACAGCCACAAAGCAATATTCAAATATTTTAAAAACTCTCAGTTGCCCTGGATTAACTACAGAGATATCCTGACCATGTCCTTGCTCTGACTGCACTGTAAGATCATGCAACTATACGCACTGTCTGAGTTCTTCAACTGTAAAGTTAGTGAGGTCTGGAACATTCTGATCTTCATTCTGATCATCCTCCTCCTCTTCAGCAGCTGGCTGGCCTGATGTTTCATTTACTTCTAGAAAATAAAGACAATTTCATCAAAAATACACATTCAATGGTACTTCATTACATTATCATAAAGAAACAAAATATTCCTGAAAGTTATTTTGAGATACCAATGCAAGCAATCTATGTTAAAATAACAGTAGCTAAGTCTCACCTACCATAATAGTCATTTCTCTTAAGAAATTCATTTCAACATAAAAGGCATTTCAGAACCTGACAAGGATCTGATTATAATCAAAAACAAGAACAAGCAAAGAACAGCACCAAAGATGCACCTCACTGCTTTGTATAGCATAAATGTACAAATTAAGAGTTAAGATTTTACTTCATCACATGCAAAGAAAAGAATTTAATAAAAAAACTATCTGCAAGAATTAATTTAGCTTTGCACTGAGATGATGCATAAACTGGGTAGTTGGAATATAATGGATCTACATACGTGCTGACGTGGAATCCGTTTTTGACGGTTTGAGGATTCCTGTTGACAGCAGTTTAGCAAACAACTCATTGACATCCAGCTGGCCGAGGTGGTTATCAGGGTATGAATGTGGAAGGGCTCCTAGGAAAAAAAATGAAACAAAACATCAACATCTGTGATGCCATAAACTTCGAAAATTTAGTCAACTTCCACCAATACACTTCTCTCCGCCTCCTGCTTCTCCCATTTATTTCCTTCCCTTGCAGCAGCTTTCTTCATAATCTAAGTATCTTTAAGTGCTATCTTATGCTGCCTCTTTGTATACAAATTTCTATTGTTTTTGGTAAAGCTACTACTTACCATTTTATGCTTAAAATATTTATAAGGATTAATCTACTTGATTATCTGCTTTTAATTATGACATTGTAGAAGTTTTTAATTCATGTACAGGTATATTTTGTATAGCCTGGCAAATACAAGTCAGTCCTATGGACTGATGCCCTCCTGTCCTCTCAAAAGCTGATGAGATTATAGTTTTTTAAGCCCAGCTGTATGTCCAAAACCACATGGTTAATGAAAACTAATGAAAGCATTCAGTGTTTGAGGAAAACCCCTGGAGAAATGTAGGCACTACAGAAACCACATCTCGTTAAGTGCCAAGGCTTCCTTTAGTCCACACAGAATTAGTACACCAGGACCATATGGAATGCTTATTTTTATGGCCTCTAATAAACAAAACAATCCAAAGGGAACAAAAATATGGTTTTATTACTGAAAATAATTGTTTTCGTTATTTTGGTACATACCTGCTGGGTTCTGAACAAAGCTTCCAGGATTTGGTAAATATTGCTGACCTTGACCATAAGGTCCGGGTTGAGTAGACATGAGAGACATCTGTAAAAGTAAATATTTACGTGCTGTTTGCATGACATCATTTAAAACTTTAGATATGCTAAATTTCTTCCAGGAATGTACCATATTAGTTTAATATTCAAAGTCAAATGAGCTCATAACCTTTCTTTAATCCTAATTTTCCATTAAAAAAAAACCCATGTAAATAACACTTCTTTATTCTACTTTTTCAGTCTTCAAATTCCAATCATACTTTCTAAACTCATTACTTTCTTTCAAACCCTTCTTTTTCACCAAAACAGAGTGCATCAGAAAAACTGGGGACTCTGGTAACTGTGCATCAACGAATGCTGCTATTCAGACATTCCTCCTCAACTAATAATTGAAACATCATTCACTATTCAAAAGCATCCTGAAAACAGGATGGTTTCATCAAGTTAGATGCAGCAAACTTTAGATGAAGAAATCACTTTTAGAATGCATTTCTAATAAAAGCATTGCAAACTGACTACTTAAGAGACTAAAAAGTTAAAAATGTTTAAATTTTTACTCCTCTGGAGGTCACCAGGACAACTGCCTTATGCTCAGTTCATTCTTCATATTTAATTATTATCCCCCAAAACAAAAATGCCCTCTAAAATCCCTATCTGCAATCAACTGAAAGGAATGACCTGTTTTTCACTGACACATTCACCACTTTCCCTTTCTGAACAGGGCATTTCCAACAGGCAAGACAATCTGAACTCAAAGCATTCTGGTACAAAGAGCATTATACTATGCAAAACTATACAAAACTACTCTACGAAAGTATAGTTTTAACAACATCCAGATCATTCCCAATTCCCCCAAATTACAGATCTATTGCCAGTACTAACAAACTGATGATTTTTTTGGTCCGCTGTAATTCTACACCTGACAGATTAATCACCTATATGCACAATTACACCATCTTCCATGCTTTACAAAGCATGTCTAATGAAAATACCAGATTTCTAATCAGAGTTCTGTTCCTGTGTTGAAAATAAAAACTCATTTCCTCAAGCTATCTTCTCAGCTACAAAGTGACTGTAAAATCCTTTTTTCCCAATTTCTTTTTTTTTCCCCAAAACCTAAGTGTTTAACCTCCTTAAATAATCAATATTAGCAAATCAATAATCAATATTAGCAAATATTTTTAGTCTGAAATGGTCTCTTCCCTGCCTATCAGAAATCTTGTTTTCAGAGATACAATAACTACTCAAGATACAAAAATACTGCAGACTGCTGTATTTAGAACTATCAGGTCTCACCTGGTTACTTCCCACTGACAGGCTATTGAAGTTTCCATATTGCGGACCTTGAAGACCTTTTTCTTCAAAATAATGTCCAGATGCTCTCAAGGGGAAATTCTGTGCTCCTGGGCCAGCTGGCCCACTGAAATTTGGTCCTGGAGAACCATCAAATAATTCAGGTCTCTGGAACTGCATTGCATGGGATGGTCCATTGTAGCCCGGGCCGGGATGTTCACCAAATGGGCCACCTTGTCCATAGGGTGCCAGTTCTAATCTTGAGGCAGGATGGTTAGCTACATTTTCAAAACGTGCACCTTGCAGACCAAGGGGCAAATCAAACCTTGAGGGTTGCTGGTGAGGGCCATCAAATCTTTGAGGTATGGCTGCATCAAATCGTGGCTGTCCTTGTTGGCCAGGTGCTCTTTCAAATCTTGGGCCAGGCTGCCCATGAATTCCATCAAATCTTTGCAGGAGAGCAAGCTGGCCAGGTTGACCATCAAAGCCATCAAATCTTGGACCAGCTCTACCCAGAGGCCCTTCAAATCTAAGACCAGCCCCGCCTTGGTGTGCTGGTCCATCAATTAACCTAGGACCCACACCTGGTCCTTCCAACCTGAGTCCAGCACCTGATGGTCCATGTGGCCCCTCAAATCTAAGTCCAGCACCTGATGGCCCATGTGGCCCCACAGGCCCCTCAAACCTAAGGCCGCCTCCAGGTTGACCATGGGGCCCCAGTGGTTGTAAGTGTGACCCCTCAAAGGGCCTGAGACCACCTCCTGGTTGACCATGAGGCCCCAAGGGCTGACCATGGGGTCCCTCAAACCTGAGAGAACCCCCTGGTTGACCTCGGGGCCCCAGAGGCCCTTCAAACCTGAGGCCACCTGCAAGCTGACCACGGGGTCCCTCAAACCTGAGACCAACTCCTTCAAATCTAGGACCACCTACAGGCTGTCCTGCTGGCCCCTCAAAACGCAATGGGCCACCTATCTGCCCAAGGGGGCCCTCAAACCTCAGGGGACCTCCTCCACCAACCTGACCTGGGGGTCCTTCAAACCTGAGGGCACCTGCCAGCTGCCCTGGTGGCCCATCAAATCTTAGGGCTCCAGCAGCCCCTGCTGCTGCCAGTGGTCCATCAAATTGAGAGGCACCTCCCCCTACCAGAGGCCCCTCAAATCTCAGTGCAGCCTGTCCAGGCGGCCCGTCAATTCTAGAACTTGAACCAGCAGCGGGACCATCAACAAAAGGACTTCCTGGTCCGTCTACCCCAACCCTCGCAGAAGGTGGTCTAGGTGAGCCATCAAAGAGAGGTCTGTCTTCCATGAGTGCACTTATTCTCTGCTTTACTTCAATGCCTCCAAATCTTGATCCAGGAGATTCTGGATCTTCATACCTCGCTCTCTTGAAACGTTCACTGAATGGGGACCTTGGTTCTTCTCGAACACCTAAACAAACACACAAAACCCCATAACTACTTGCTGAAATGATGCAAATTATTTAACAACACTAAAATAATACAAAAATACACACCAGCTTGGCCGAGAAGCTGTCTTTCTTCACGATTTTCAAATCTGCAGATTGCATCACCATCTATTTTCTGGAATTCTGGTGTGCTCTTCCCCTGTTGTCTGAGAGCTTCTCTAAATTCCTCTGATTCTCCCCAGCTGTCGTAAGGATCAAAATTTTTAGAACCTCTTGCTCCTTTAGCAGCATTTTGCTCCTCAAGCCTTCGTCGACTCTCAAGTGGTGAAAGATTATCAGGAAAAGGTCTATTACTGCCACTTACAGGAGAATGCCGTCTGGGTCTTTCTACAAAAGGTTCTTTTCTGTCAAACTGCACTCCACGCTTTGCTTTAGCTTGCTCACAATCTATTCCAGAAAGTAAAGCATCAGGTATATGATAATCTAAAATATCATCAGGATCTAACAGATCGAGTCTTGACAATGAATGTTGCACTTGCGTTCTTTTCAATTTTGCTTTGTGTTCATAATATGTTAATTCTGCATCAGACAGAAGAGGTTTCTTTTTCAAAGCACATTTTTCTTCTGTAGGGCTATCCCACACGTTGCATCTGTGCTTTCCTTCCTGATACTGGAACAGCTGTCGGATCTGATGGGCTACAACAAGGAACTCATCTTGTGTTATTTCACCAGATGCTAAGCGTTCATTTGCCTGTAATATTAAAATAAAAGTTTAGACTTCTGAACAAGAAAAACACAACTATATGCAGGATACTGCTACACATATAAAAATTAATCACTATTACCTTTTTAAGTAATTCTCTCTTGCTTGCAGATGTCAACTCTTTGGGAATCTGTAAATTGGCATCCACACTTAACCGATGTTGCTGCTTCGGTGCTCGGGGTGACAAAATTCCTTTACTAGCAGACCAATTTTCCCGGTGTCTTTGGTGAGGGGATTTACCAGCTGCTTGGTGTTCTTCATTCTGCTGTGAGCTAAAACCGAGAACACACTAATTATGCCTTTATCTCAGACATATTCTCACATCCCAATTAAAACTGACCATGGCAAAACATCACAATTGTACCAGAATTTAAATATACATCATTTCCATATCGGCTACTAAAAGTTAATAATCTGAATAGACAGTTTTGACCATCCGAACATTGCCTCCCAAACCTGAGCATACTGAAGTCAGCAGGAAAATTTCCGCTGATTTCAGGCAGAA
Source organism: Crypturellus soui (assembly GCA_032275445.1). Lineage (NCBI taxonomy): Eukaryota > Metazoa > Chordata > Aves > Tinamiformes > Tinamidae > Crypturellus > Crypturellus soui. The sequence continues at coordinate 2,875,763 of JAUBNY010000580.1, read as the reverse complement.
ATTGTTCAAAAGCTGGTAACTTACTTTTTGTTCTCTTCCCAACCAGATTTCCACCTCTTGCCTGATTTGGATCCTTGCCAGTTTTCTGCATTCTCCTTTGGATCAGGAGAGGCTTTTGTAGAATGCTGGCTTGCTGCTTCTTGGGGCCTATCTTCTTGAGCTTTTTTCACTCTCCTTGGATCTCGCACCTCTTGTTTCAGATTTCGTTTATTAGAATTTCTTTCCTCTCTTGCTGTCTGTGCATCTTCTTCAACATGAGACTGCTTAGGGCCTATCTGACGTATTTTTCCGATTTTGGGAGTTGATGAAGTGGGAGATAAGCTCCTAAGTCTTCTTTTGGGTGATCTCCTATCTCTTCTTTTTGGAGAATGCGTAGATGGTGACCGTGACTTAGGAGAACGTGATCGTGAGCGTTTTCTATTGCTCGATCTCCCCTGTTTTCCACCCTGCTTTTCTGACTCCTCTGTAGCTGTATCTTGTTTCTGAACAACACCATTAATTACTTTATTTCTGCTGCCTGCTGGTCTATGTTCACATGTTTTATGTTCTTCTTTTTCTTTTTTCTCTGTATTTTTCTTCTTCTCTTTCACCTCATCCTCTTTGCCCTCTGTCTTTTCTTGAAGATGTTTTTTCAGTCTTGGGTCACGTTTACTGATTTCAGATCCCTTTGTGCTTTCACATTCCTGGGTTTTACTATCTTTAGTACTGGGTAGCTTATTTTTCAAAGGTGACGGTGATTTAGATTTTGCTTCTGATGGATCGAGTTCTTTCTTCGGTGTTTTTTCACTTGCCTTCAGTTTTTCTTGCTTTGAGTTCTGTTTTTCAGACTGAGCTGTTTTACTTGCCTTGGTATCAGATTGACTGGTTGCATTTGTCGGAAATTCTTTCCTATGAGACTGATCTTTAGCATGAGAGGAATGTTGAGCCATCCTATTAAGTCGAGGATCCCTATTTACTATTTTGATGTCATGAAGTGGAGGACTTGGGGATGGCTTGTTTTTCTCAGGTTGCACAGGAGTCTGATGAGGAGATTTAACTGCCATATGAGGTGCCGGAGACACATGCTGCTTGGAAGGTGCTGGAACTGAAGCCATAGTGGATGATCCTTGTTGAACACTAAGAGAAACAGCCTGAAATAAGTGAGAAAGAGGGAAGGGGGAAGAATTAAACTGCCAAATAACTCCTGTCCAGTGATGTTAGATCAGTGTTAGATCAAGCTCTAACAGAAATGAAAATACTACAAAATAAGACTTAAGTGCACATTTGTACTGTAACAGTAAAGTTGTTAATATACTCCACATACTCAAGGCAACTAAGCTACTACATATGTGATATTTTTCTTGTTTCTACACTTTCAAGGTATTTTAATTTCATGTCTTTACATCATCAAGATATTTTTACAACTATCAATATAACAAGACTACAAACATGAAATAGCATTGCTTAGTGCCACTTTCATATTTAACAAATGTGATCTAATGTGGAAACAGATTTTATAGTTCCAATTACCAAGACTCCTCTTTCTGGAGAAATATTAGCCTCTCTCAAAAAAACAGAACAAATTCAATTGGAAAATCCTGGCTGCGAGCCATGAGAAGAGGTAGAAGATCAGGACGTTAGCCTGACATCACTTTGGAGAGTTAAACCAACGAACAAAAAAAAAGGCAAGAGGCCAAAAAAGGCTTTTGTAAAAAAGGTAAAATTTTTATTCGGTTTTTAACAACATTTTAGGTCCTCAAATCAATTTGCATTGCTTTAATCCTAAAATAACCACACTTGTGTAGAACTAAGAAAAATATAATTTACTGCAGTTAGCAGTATAACTAAAATGCTATTAGAAAAAAAGAAACACCTACAAAAGGTCCATCAGCTACCCTACTCACCAACTGTGCTTTAGTCTGTTCCAGCTCTAGCTCTAATTTTTTCTGCTGAAGTTCTAACAACTGTTTTTGCTTTGCAAGCAATTGTTGCCTTATCAATTGCTCCTGTGTCAAGTTCTTCTGTATTTCAGGAACAGCTGGAGGAGTTGAGGCACCAGAACTGACAGCAGAGGTAGGTGGAGTAGATTCCTCTGGCTAAAAACAAAACAAAGTTACATTTAAGTCTTGATGGAATCAACTAACTAAATCTCCTTTCAGTGCTATCATGATTCAGTAGTTGGATTTAGTTTGCAATAAAGTTATACATTGCATTTTAAATGCAAAATATAACCAGAATATTTTAAAACTTTTTCTCCACTGTGAAAATACCAGCATATCATTTACTATAAAGTTATCAGTATTCAAAAACCTAAAATACAGTTTTGAAATAACAAAAAAAACAACCCCGGCATATATCCTAAGTTCAGAAACTCACCTTGCCCATCTAGTAAGGTCAGAAACTTCTTTCTTAATATATTTGTCAAAAAGCAGTATACAAACAATGAAAACAGATATTACCATCTGCTCACACAGTAGGCATGAAAACTTACCGATTTATTTAAAAACTTAGGATTCACATGGATGCTAGAAGTATTCACATTTGGGGGCAGAGGTTTAATTGGCCAGGCAGGATCTAATGAGTTGACTCTGACATCAAGGGCATATAGTTTCTTCAAAGGAAAAATATCATCCCATGTGGAGCGTAATTTAAATAAACTTTTCCTAGTATTTTCATCCACCTAAAACAATAAAACAATTCTATGGCTTGTTAAGTTAATATAAAACAACTTATTACACTTTTCTGTAAAACTTATTCCAGTTACTTTAAATTCATATATCAGTAGTTTGATTTTAACATATTCAAGAATGCAGAACTTATGAACAGCACACATATGCTTCATACACCTATATCAACAGAATAACAGAAGCTTCGGGGTGGAATTGTTGTTTCAGGCCACTTGAAGATTTTATATTACCATTCTCTATCAGAATTTTCTTTCAACTTTTCCATTAACAAAATTCTCATTTTACTTGCTCATTTTCTGTGGAAAAAAAAAGTAACAAAAATACTGGAAGGCAACAGCTTTTAAGACAGTAGGGAATTCAAGTGCCTGTGCTAAATGAGATTTAACAATCAACAGCAGAGTAGAATGATACCACAGAACAAAATCAGAGTATGCTGATCACCTGTTCAGTCACTGAACAACTTTTTTTTTTCCAGTAAATAAAACAAAAACAGGGAACTAGGTAAAATTAATTCAATTAAATTTCAGTTCAACTGCAAATTTGCACCTGCCTGTGAACTATAAATGTTCATATTTACAATAAAGTGCCTTTCTAAGTCTAGCACCTATTTTATCTTTTCATTAACTATTAATTTGAATTATAGAAGTTTTATTTTGCTTTACAATAAATTTGCAATTCACCTGATAACCTGAGTGGTTAACTTAAAAATAAATAAATAAGAGCACACAACATATGTAGCCTCCCTATTGTCAATAAATATGCTATATCAGTCTTTAAATATAGAACCTTAAAAGCCTTTTGCTGCATTTTTTTTCTCAAAATACTAGAGCAAGATATGCAAAAGCATGGAAAAAAAATCACTCTTTTTCTTTAGATCCTTCGATAAAATCAATAAAAACATTAGTATCTTGAAAGGAGCTTTATCCGAGTTTTAACAAAAGGGTATGAAGTTCACTGCAAAAGCAGCTGAAATGGCTGGGCAGAAGTATCTAACTTTATGAAGCATTTAAAGATACCTTTGTGACACTTACTGATAAAGCAAAATATGTAACTACGTGAACAGTAGCATTCAACCTGTGCCTTGGACCACCACCAACTAAGCTATCAGAAGTGACTGCTACTTTGTATATAC
>JAUBNY010000580.1:2565268-2576642 GCA_032275445.1 Crypturellus soui | reverse complement strand
ATCGGGGAGGCACCTGCGGCGGCTCCGCTCCGCCCCGCTCCGCCCCGCCGAGGGGCCGGCGGCCGGAGGGGAGGCGCCCGCGGCCCCGCGGAGGCGGTGGCAGCGCTGGCAGCGGCGCCGCCACCTGCCCGAGCCGCTCGCCGAGACGCCGCCGCCGCGGGGAGCGGGTAGGTACCGCGCGGGGCGACGCGGCGCGGCGGGGAGCGGCGGGGACGCTGACGTGCAGCCAGCGGGCAGCAGCGCTGCGGCGGCCCCGGTGTCACCGGCGCCCCGGGACAGCGCCCGTGCGCAGCCCCGAAGGGAGAAAACAGCCCCCGGCGGGGCTGGCACCTCCCAGGGTACGCCCCGCGGCCGGGCAGGGCGTCCCAGGTGCTTTTAAAGTATATGCATAGATATAAGCGTGTATTTGCCACATTTCTGTCAAAACCGGGCTGCCTGCTGAGCGCACGGCGTGATTTCCCCTTCCTCACCTCGTACTTCATGCCCAGGTGCAGCCTGGCTCGCTGCTGCGGTTTGCTTTGAGGCAGGTTTTCCTCTCTTGCTCTTCCTCTCGCCTTTATTTTCTCCCCTACCACACTAATCATCCCGGCTTCCAGCACCGGGGAGAAACTTCCCTCGTTCCAGGAGCGACGGCGCGCGCTGAGATTTATTGTCGCTTGGCTGTCCTCCCACCGCATCCAGCCTGGGATCGGGGATCCCTTGACTTGCGTGTCAGAAAACGATCCCTGTCCGCGCTGGACAAGGCGGGTTTGTCCCGCCAGCATCTCTCCAGAGGCACCAGTGCCCGCGGCCGGCCGGGAAACGTGTCCGCAAAGTGTTTTCCCCGCCGTAGCTGTCACTCTTTCCATTCTCGAAACAATTTTAATGCCATTAGCAAGTGCGATTATGTACAAACCGCTTTCGAGGGGGTTCCTGCGCTGGGCGTCAGAGCGGGGCTTTGTGCGGAGTCAAAGGGTGGATTGAGTTTTCGGCGCGGTGTAAATGGGAACAGAGGAACCGGGCTGCAGCGGGGCAGCGCGTCGCGGTTCATTCCCTATCGCGTCGCGATAGCGCTTCGCTTCTTGCCGGCTTGTTTGCCTTGTGGTCACGCACACGTAAGTAATTGAAAAGTGTTTTAACATAGATTATTTATTTTCATCTTTTTTTTTTTTTTCCCTTTGCTTTAAAGGGAAAGAAGGGGTTAACTGGTAGGTCTCTCTAAATTTAGACGTCACTTTTTAGAATTCCTTCAATTTTTTTTCTGCAGAGGCTTTTAATTTATTTATTTATTTATCTTTAAGAGGAAAGTTCTATACCAAAAGACATATCGTGCAATCATTTGGCGTCCTGTTCTAAATAAGATATGTCTGTTCTGCTAACTGCAGCCCTGAGCTAATTCATTACAAATGGGACAATAATAACGTATCATCTGGAGACATAATTAATTGTGACGATTTCAGGAGATGCCCTCATCTGTGAGCGCTGTTTAGCATCTCTGGTCAGACATAAACTCACAATTGTCTTTTATGGTGCTTAGGTTTTAATAACAACTGAGATAGCAGAGAAGTTCTGAGACTGATGAAAATACTTTTTCTTAATCGCATGTATCAGCAATGTGATCATGGCGCAGGAGGTGCAGGGATGAGGGTGCTCCGCGCTGGGAAGCGAGGTAAACAGCGCACAACAGCGATAGGATCTGCTCCTGCGAAGCCTTTTCCTGGGACCAGGCTGAGCTCGGGCTGCTGCCGGGCGGCTGCCCTCTGCTGACTGCAGCTGCCTTTCCAGCGCCGGCAGCACCGAGCCGGGGTGCTGGAAGGAGGAGAGGGGAGCAGGGTGCAGGGATGGGTTACCCCTGTCTCAGCCCTGCTGGTGCCCCTCGGGGTGCAAAGAAGCTGCTGGACGCTCGGCCCCTTCCTCAGGTTGCTGCGCTGACGGGCACAGGGCAATCCGGCTCCAGATGCTCTCATTTTTGGAATAATTTTGGTGCCACCTGGAAGGAAGCAGATTGTGCACGTAAATACGTGCTCTTAACATTCCACAATACACAGCCTAACTGTGATTTAGTCTCTTCTCAGCTCTGAATTGTGAGACCTGTAAACAGGACAGTTATCAGTGAGCTTATGCTAGTGTATATTTTCTTTGTGGAGATGGAGTGGTAACATTTATCCCTGTTATCCTCTCTTTCTATACTCTCCTAATCACTGTTTATACAGCAAGTGTTTCTTGGGCCATCCTTATACCAATGAGTATCTAACTTGATTGCTTGCAAAACCCATCCAGCATCCAGTATTAATCTGTATCGTAGTTTTCTGAGTATTCCCTTGTCCAGGAAGGAGCCAGAGGAGCTAATAGTTTTCCTTGAGTGAATAAGCAACTTTTTTTCCAGTTTTATGGTATCCAAGATTGTGCACTTCTGATTCATGTTTAGAAAGGTCTGTATTTTCCAGTATGACTTGCCCATTTGGTGTTAAATAACACATTCAATAGAGTTTAGCCCTTCTAGAGAAAAAGGAATGGCTCTTGTGATAGGTCACAGCCTGTGTAATAATAAAAAAATATCAACTGATATCAAAATATTAACTGGAAAAGTTAGTACCTGCCTCTCTGGGCATAAGTAGCATCAACTCTGTTCATCCACATCTGCTTTTTTGGACTCAAAATGTTTTGATTTCCCGTGTGAGTCAGTTGATATCTTGAATACTGAGCTGTGTGTGCTTTAGTTATAGCATCCTTTCCCAAGGATGATGCTACCAACTACGAAATAATCCAGGGCTAATATTTGCGTTGGACATCTTTGGGCTTTAGCAGGCTGCAGCTCCTGAAGTCTTTTTCAGTGCAGCTTAGGGATGAAACATTCCTGCAAAACGGATTTTTCTTTTCATTCTTAGATAGCTGTGGTCGGCTCCTGTGTGATTTGCTTTGGTTTCCTTGTCTGAAGTATTTCAGGAATGATCCTGCAGTTGGGATCAATGTAACCTCAGCAGGGTTTAAATATGCGTAAGCTCAACATAATTGTGAAGTTTTGTTTGAATAATCTTTGTATGAGGGAGATCCTGCCTGCCTTCTTGCCCAGAGCATAATGCCTCCCGCAGCGATTCAGCTGTATGGCTAATTTTCAAGTAAACTAAAGTTACACATTTTCTTGACAGAACACCAGTGCACGCTGTTCTCTGCAGACTGAGGCGCTCTGCCTGCAGTTCATAAACACATTTACAGTCCCATTTGCCTCCTCGTGCTCGGAGGGGGTTGGTTTGCATTTCTAATTAATTGAGTTTATGAAGGAATAAATCAGTATATTAACTGAAAATTCCCTCAGGAAGTGTAAACTTACTTCATTAGCTGCTCTTGTGTAATCGTATCACTCTTTCCCCTGAGCCTAGGGGAGAGCAAATGGCACATTGAACAGAAACCTTCCTCTGGTGTGGGCTGCAAGGGGAAGCGAGTTGCCCATGCAGTCATGTTTTAGAAACCTTTTCATGTTTAGGTTACCTTCTTTTTCCACCTGCCTGTTCCTGTCATCAGCTTGGTGTCTCTGTCTAAGACAGCAAACCGTGTAAAGTGATTTAAGGGCCTTTTTTTTAAGATCTTCCTCAATGAAGTCAGAGAGTAAGTGGGAGCTTCCAGGGAATGCTGTAATCTAGCTAAAATTAATTTAGACATTAATCCTTTGCAGGAGTTATGGCTTCTTGATGCAGGAATTTACACACATGGTATTTTCTTTATGTAATGTAAAGAAAATTTGTTCTAACTTCCCATAATGTTAATAGGGAATTGGTGCTTCACATACTAAGGGTTAAACATCCTATGCTTCAAGTCTTAATCTGCAACACTTGTTTCAAGATGAAGATTAAGGCATTAGTTTAATAATAAGGGGTTTGAGGAATTTACAATATCTGGGTCTATTTAAATTACTTAACGCTTATTATGGGACTTGCAGAGCCAGTTTTTGTGATGCAATGTGCCATGCAACCTGTGATCTCTCAAATATACAACTTAATAAAGTATCCTAAAAACAAGAAAGCAACCCCTTGATGTGACCTACTAACAGACTAATAACGCACATCTCCAAGGGCCAGCAGTTTTTTATTTATGATGCATTATATAGATTTTTCTCCTTCCATGGGCAACAGACTTTGCAGTCTCTGATTTCAGGAGGAATAAACTTAAAACCAATATTAAAAATTATGCTTGGTTAGCAAGCTATCACCTGGCAGCCTAATCTTGGATTATTTGGATGAATAACTGAACTTTCTTTTGCTTTCCACAGGCTGGCCTTCAGAATGGCAGGCTTGTCCACGTTAATCCTCCTCCTGTGTGCTGCTAAGGACGTGCTGCCCTCCAGTTCTCACTGGAAGCCAACCTGGCCTTCTTACCGAGTTCCAGTTATCCTGCCACAGTCCACCCTTAACTTGGACAAGCCACGGTTTGACGCGGAGACCAAATTGGAAGTGGTATCTCCTTGTGGCCCAGCGTGCCACAAAAGCTCCCCGCTGCCCACCTACGAAGAAGTGAAGGACTATCTGTCCTATGAAACCTTGTACGCTAATGGTAGCCTCACGGAAACCGAAGTGGGCATTTATATTCTGAGCAACGGTGAGGGGTCTCAAGGCAAATCTCGAACTAAGAGGCAGATCTATGGGTATGACAGCAGATTTAGCATTTTTGGGAAGGACTTCTTGTTGAATTACCCATTCTCCACGTCAGTGAAGCTGTCTACAGGCTGCACGGGGACACTAGTGGCTGAAAAACATGTTCTTACTGCTGCTCATTGTATCCATGATGGCAAGAGTTATGTCAAAGGAGCTCAGAAACTGCGGGTCGGGTTCCTGAGGCCCAAACTGAAAGATGGCAGCAAAGGGGCCAATATTAGCAGCTCGGCAATGCCTGAGAAAATGAAATTCCAGTGGATCAGAGTGAAACGAACACATGTTCCCAAAGGATGGATCAAAGGAAATGCCAATGATATTGGCATGGATTATGACTATGCCCTGCTGGAGCTCAAGAAGCCTCATAAAAGAAAGTTTATGAAGATAGGAGTGAGCCCACCAGCACGGCACTTGCCTGGAGGGAGGATTCACTTCTCTGGCTATGACAACGACCGACCAGGAAACCTGGTTTACCGATTCTGCGACGTCAAGGATGAAACGTATGACCTGCTGTACCAGCAGTGTGATGCGCAGCCAGGCGCCAGTGGCTCTGGGGTCTATGTGAGGATGTGGAAGCGGCAGAATCACAAGTGGGAGCGTAAAATCATTGGAATATTTTCTGGCCATCAGTGGGTGGACATGAATGGCACGCCACAAGATTTCAATGTCGCTGTTCGCATCACCCCCCTCAAATATGCACAGATCTGTTACTGGATCAAAGGCAACTACCTTGACTGCAGGGAGGGATAAAGACAATTAAACTCCTTGAAAGCACTTAATGACTGGTTTTAATTACTCCTCTGAGGAAAGGCTAGACTTCTGCTGCAAACGTGTGAGATGTGATTTTCTTTTGCAACACCAGGATGTGATCTGTAGCCTTGCAAGCCACCTTGTTCTCAGGACAGTGGTTGTGTGGTGCAGATGTTACAGCTAGAAACTGTGCGGGGAGAGAGGAAGGTTTCTTGGGTGGGGAAGGGGCAGGTAGACTTGCTGGCTTTGCAGCTGGGCAACTGAAGATCGATTAGGGGCGGGCCAGTAAACAGAATAAGATCGGGACCGTCTCCAAAGAATCTTGTAAAAGGGACGCTGTTGACTATCTCATGCCTACAATGTTTGTTTTAATAAATCCTAGGATTAGCAGAAATGCTTTGATCTGAACTTTTAAAAGAAAATATTTCTATGCTGTTGGGGGCTGCAAAGTGGCATTTAATGGTGTTTGTAACCCAAACATTACAGCTTGTGTTCTGGCATGAGAAAGGGAGTGTGAAAAGGGCAAGGCAGGCACTGTGGGAGATTAAATGCCACACAGATAGCGTGAAGGATAAATAACTACATAAAGATTTATAAACTTCCCTCGGCCTGTGTGATTTGAGACTTTATTAGTAACATTGTTAAGAAAAATACTTTTTGAGCAAACAGACCTTGAACTTGCAAGGACTTAACACTGAAGATGGTGTTGGTCCTATGAACAGTGCCATTGCAATCTGCATGGGTAAACACAAATTATACAGTGACTGAAATCCTTTCCAGCAGCTGGGGCACAGCCTTACACCTAGCAGGATCCCTATTAATATACTGTTAGTGAAAGCACGTGGGGAGAGAGGCTCGTCTCCTGTTGTGACCTGTGGTCTTTTAAGGAAAGTCTCTTGCCAGCAGCTGAGACTCCTCAGAGGGGAGGCCTGGCTGCTCTTGCTGGCCATCTGAGTAGCTGGTTGTAAAGCAGGTAAAGAGGAGAGGAGGACAAAGGTTTTACTGAATTTTTTCCTATTTTGTTGAAGATCTGTGCTGTCCTACCCATCGTGCCTCTTTCAAAGCTATTTTTTTACAGTATCTTCACTCCTCCGTGTGTGTGTGTGTGTGTCTGTGTGTGGTTTGGGGCAGGGTGTCCTCCACCCCCATCAGATTTTTGAGTTACCAGTGGTTCTTGTCAAACACACAGTTTGGTAATTCTGCATTGGAACAGAGTCAGATTATAGGATATAATCCCAGTTAGCAATGAATTGATGTCCTGCTGTCCCTTATCAACATGAGTGACTTATTTTGCTGCTGCAGAATGGTAGTTTAAATGCAAGAACATCAACAAAAAATAATAAAAAATCAGCCCAGCCGAATATCTGTAGTTCAGCAAACAGCCCTGGAAGTCAGTGTGGTCTGCGTGGTGTTTCTCGGGTGGATGTTGCCGCTGTATTGCAGTAACGTGGTTGAGTACATGCTCCCATGACAGCACCTTTGTGATAGTGGGGTAGACTCTGGCTCCAGTTTCTTTTCCCTCCATCTCTCCCTGTCTCCTGAACTCACCACGTTGCACTTGGCACTGGTGTTCTGAGGCCAACACAAGCCTCTCGTGTGAAATGGCAGAGCTGGGAAGGAATGAGGCCTGGCAGAGCGACCCTGTGCTGGATGAGGAAAACATTAGTTCAGTTAAGCCTTTCTTTCACTCTACTAATTACTGTGGCATCTGTAAACATATGCCTGATGGTGCTTTATCTTTGAGATGGCTTCAACTCTACTTCTGAAGGCCATTCTTGCTAGAGCTGCCTACGATTATAATTTCTATAGGTGCAGCATACAAAAACATGGCCCCATGTTTCCATCATGTTTCCATGTGGGTTTCCATGTGGATTTTTGGTGCACTCGGATACAAGCAGTTACTAATGCTTTGAAATATGAATAATCACCGTATGTATTTGATGGTCTTCTGCCTTTTTATTTAGATTTCCTTTACTCTTATGGCTGTTATCTGGAGCACTTTTGTTTGAATGTATCACAGTGAATAAAGAAAAGTTATGGAATTCTAATGCAGACATCCTCGTATTTGTACTATACTTGGGCAGTGCTTTCAAATGCATTTCACAGTTACTTATTTGTAAAGATTTAAATACTGCACAGATGTATCAACATGCTCAATGCTCCCTATTTATTTTCCTTCCTCTTTCTTGTGTCCCCATCCAATTCATATAGGACATATGTTCTTTACAGGCCCAATTTTGTTGCCCAAGTGATCATGGCTTTCGATAACCTGCAGAATTTAATCCAGCACCTTGTTACTCCTGTATCTTAATGCAGAGCAGAAGATGGATATAGAGAGGCTGTTTTGGTGGTAAACATATAATAATATTTTTCTGTTACTGCATCTTTTAAAGACTGACATAAAATAACTCCTAGTTAATCTGATATAACTACAGAGGACAGCGCTGGAAATGGGAGCAGCAGTATCAAGAAAGCGTGGGATGTGGTGAGCTCTTCCAGAACACACAGTTCACTGAAGGCTGCAGAATATCAGCTAGTCTCTTTCTCAGAGGAAAGGTATTTTCCTTGCCTCCGTAAGTGCTTTGCAATTCTCAATTCCCAGGCCTGCCTGCTTAGAGGGCAGCTCTCCTCTCGAAGCTGCCTGCTGAACCCCAGGCAAGTATAATACATGCTTGAAATTCTTGTCCGGGTTGCCACTTAATCTGCCGTTTGTTAGCCGGGGTTGGTGGAGTGCCAAGGCGGCTCGCAAGCGCCTCGAGAAGCGACGCTTTCAAAGAATGGATGAAGTATGATGGGTGGGTAAAAACTCTTCTGTTTTCCTGGAGCAAAAAGGAAGGGTGGACAGAGCAGCGCGGCAAAGAGGAGCAATGTGATGTATCAGAAAAGGAAGATTTTCAGTAGCTATTAGTCACTGTGTATATGTGTACGTATGTGGGCATGCATATGGGCAATGCTATTGCAAATACTAATGTTCCCTTCCATTCCGTGCTGCCCTAGGAACAAAAGAGTGAGTATGAACTGAAGTAGATTAAGCCTCTTAAGATGAGGGCTTAGACACAAAATCTGAGGCCTGTTGTAAGCACCTGCATGTGGAAAGTTTAGATTGTGACTTCCCATAGCCACCCTGGAAAACTGTAGGTGTGAGAAGAGAATTAAGGACCTGATCTTTTCTACCTAAATTGCCTGTTTTATCTGGAAGATGATCTTTTCTGTCTCACATGGTGACTCTTAGGTTGCACGTGGTTTATGTCTGCTCTTAAGATAATGTGGGTTCGTTTTGGTAAGTGACTGAATTAGAATAGAAACAGCATATTCCAAACAACCATCATCAGTGCTTATTCCCAGGATAAAATTATCCACGAGGCTTTGTGTATCCTCAGAACTTGCTGTTGAGCTCAGTGAGAACTGGCTGGATCATGAAGGAGGGTCATGCTGCTCTTTATCTCGAGCTTGATCTCTAACAATAATCAAGTGGTTGTGGCTCAGTGGGACACCACCAGTATTCTTCCACAAACCTTTTGTGGACAGGGTTGATTTTGGGGCAATAAATTCTATTTAATACGTGACTACAGCTCCATAGAGATATACAAGAATTAGATGCTTTTATTACTTCTCAAAGCAAATAGCCATGATATAAAGCATTCCATTTGAATAAAGAAAATATCTGATACCTATTAAATGACTTTTGCTCATTTTCACTCGTTTCAGTTCTGGAAATCATTGCTCATGTTGATTTGCTGGAGAAACAGTGTCTCCTGCCAAGCCTGGCCAACTCCAAAACAGGGACATAGTGACTGGCTGTTCTGATCATTGTGGTCAGGCAGGTGGCACTCGCTCTGGTTTTGACTCAAAATTTCCCCCTGGATGAAAGAAGCTTTTCTGATAAAATCATGTTTGAAATCAGGGTGTTTCAACAAAATCTGTGACTTGACCGTGAGCTTATTCCTCAGGAGCAGGGCCCACGGGCAGCCTTTGCGATGGCTTCTGCAAGGGAGCGTCACGCTTTTATTCGACACGCTTTCCAGGCACGAGGTCTCAGTGCTGAGGATGGCTCTGCAAATCCAGCTGCCTTTTTTGTGTAAATACTGGTTGCTGACGCCTCTGTTAAAAGGTGTTACCAAAGCCCAGGAGATTCAGACTGCTATTAGGGAGGTGGAAGGATGGGGGCTTTCTGTCCCGCACGGTGTTGGAAAACCCGCAGTCAGCAAGAAGGCGTGGGGCAGAGGGAAATGTCATGCTGGGCGTAATCCTAAACGCAGCGAATTCTGCCTTTGTGTTTGGGGGGTGCAAAGGGCTCTGCTGCCCCGCTGAAATGTCACCAGCCGCGTGGGAGCACTTGCGCAGCCGGCGCTTTGGAGGGAGCCCCGTGGGCAATGAAAGGGCAGGGAAGACTTCCCAGAACGTGTAGGTGGGGGAGAAACAGCGGTGCAGGCCAGCGGGAATGCGTCCATCGTGCGGAGAGCTTGGGAACGTATTTTCCCTGAAATAAAGGCGGTGCCAGCTGAGCTGAAATGCCTTAGCTGGACCCAGCCTTGTAGGTTTGCAAGTAGCAAAGGGCCAGGGTAGGCACCCCCGTCAGGACCTCACACCATCCTCATCGTAACAACAGACACCCTGGGTCTCCTCTCCGCCAGAGCCCAGTGAGGAAACACTCTCCCCTTTTAAGCGCATGATCCTGTGTTCTGTATAAAGGAATATCTTCAGGGGTTTTCTTCAGCAGTTGGCACCCTCGGCTCTTCCGTAAGATATTCTGGGAGGCCAGGATGCCTCCCAGCCTTGTGTCATCATCAAATATTCTCAAAGTGCTGCTGCTTGTGCAGATGGTCTGGGCAAGCGTATTTGGTTAAGGCTATGAATGATGCTTGAGGGACTTGGTCGTAAACTCCTTCTACCCTGATGCTTCCTCTTTCAGTACCTTTTATCTCTGCTTCAGCTAGACCCTTTTTCTAATAATTCCTTGTACGGCAGCATCTCCATTGCTTTGCTGAAATCCAGTTAGATAAGGTTCACCAAAACCAATTATTAGCAGTGAAATCCTTGCTGCAGCAATGCTAAGAATCTACAACATGTGCAAAATGTGCAAAATAGATGGCTTATTTTTTCGCTCTCACTTCCATCTTCATTTTAATGTTCATGAGAAATAAATACTTCAATTAAGATTTTAGTTTTAAGGTAGAGCTTTTAGAATAATATTAACAAAATAATTTTGAGCCTTATGAGGCAAAAACCTCAAAATTATCTTGAGTTCCAACTTAATTAGTTATATATATTCATTTTTATTAAGCTGTAATCCAGAACATAAACACCATATTGGTTCTCTTCCTTCATATAGTTGATGGTTTAGGAGCTAATAATCCACAAATGAAACCTAGGAACAGAATGGCGATTTTTCTGAGGCTCTGTAGCTTGTGATTTGCATTGTTATTAATCTGAGTAGATAAGAGATCTTTAGCATCATGATGATGATAAAACAGCTTATTCTTTTGATCTCAGATAAAACACAATTTTGGTGTGATTCTGAAACTATGGGTTATAAAATCTGCTGTGACAGCATCTTCCCTTACATTTGAAAGGGCTGTGAGACATCTGGAAATAAAAGAATCTCTTCTTCTTATCCATAAAAAGTAGCGTTGTCCTCTCTTTCCTCCCCTCTTCGGCTCCTGCAGTCTGGGAGGATTACAGTAGCAGTTTGTGAAGTCCGTTCATGGGGGGCTTTAGTGGAAATCCTCTGTGTGGAACATGAAATATTTTGCATATTTGAGCAGAAGAGTGAAATCGCTACCCGAAGTGGCAAACGCCGGTGCTGGGTCCCCAGCGCTCTCGGAGGTGCCGCCAACACGGGCTCCGCTGCGCCCTGAGCTCCGCTGCGCCCTGAGCTGCCCTCTCTGCCGGGGCCTCGGAGTCCCTGGGGCCGCGGCACATCTGCCTTGGTGGCAGGGACCTGGCTGGCGGGCGCACGCAGCAGGGCCCAGCCCGTCACCTTGTCCCTCTGCACGGCC
>JAUBNY010000580.1:2497268-2507962 GCA_032275445.1 Crypturellus soui | reverse complement strand
AGAACAGTTGAGGTTGGAAGGGACCTCTAGAGATCACCTAGTCCAAACCCCTGCTGCAGCAGGGACACCCAGAGCACAGGGCACAGGGTGGCATCCAGGCGGGTTTGGGAGATCTCCAGAGAAGGAGACTCCACAGCCTCTCTGGGCAGCCTGGTACCATACTGAAGCTGAGAATTCATTTATAGAAGTTGTTGAGAGGTTTGCTGGATTTATTCCTACACATGTAAAAAGGCTGTATAAACAGCTTTTACTAGTCCTCAGACTAAAAGCCACTGGGAAATTGTTGGCTGTGTACTGACCAGTTGTCCTCTTCATTAGTCTTTGTTTTGATCACTTCAATTTGGGAAATAAGATCCAGCTTTCTAAGCCAGCTGTTGTTAGATCAGCTAAGTGGTAGTATCAGCTCAGTATCAGACAGTGTAACTGTCTATTATACATTCCTCTGTATTCTCTGTGCTCATCCGGTAGGTTCCCAAGCCTCTAAACAAATGGCTTTGCTTGTCCATAGTGATATTTAGCACTGACTCTTGACAGATAGGTAGGTTCTTACAGGCTGCAGATACTGCAGGGACACAACTGGTTATGAAACAAATTTGTGAGATGACTGTCTGCCCACACAGGAATACAAGGCCCTGCAGAGAGCTAGAACTTCCCATCGTGTTTGCTTAGTGTTGGGACCAGCTGCCTTCTAAATTTCATAATTCGAGTCTGAAAATGTAAGTCTGTGCTATTTTAGCTACACTGTCATAAGATGAATAAGCACAGTCCATCTGCAAATATCATCGCTTCAAAAATATCTTAGTTTTCCTTAGACAGGTGTGTTGTTAGCATCATCAGCGATAACACTTCTGTTTTTTAAATCTTTTGGTCAAACTTAGTCATATAAATAGTAAAATGGACTATTATGAGTATCATGAGTAAAAAGACAGGAACGTAGTATGTAGCAGCTCAATAGACTTCATTTTTAATTGTCAATTCTCTGTGTTGAAATCCTAGTCCAGAAGGCTTCCTGTCTGCAAGACTTGGCCACAAACTTCTGGCAGATTAGTCTCAAAAAGTGAAGCAGAGCAAGCTCTCCTAGCCCCCTATATCCCTTTAAAGACGATTTCAGTGCATTTCCCATGTAAAGCCATCCAAATACACCTGCAGGCTCTCCTGATTTCACATCAAGATACTGTCCAGAGATGCTGGCACTTACATGGGGCAAACAACCACCAGTGCATGAGGTGAGCCAGGCTGCGGTTCGCTCCATCAGACCACGATGCACTTAGCACCCTTGTCTGAGAGTGCCCAGCTGGACCAGGTCGTATAGGGGCAGAAAGAAAAGATTGCCAGGTAGAAGGTGGTGGGAAGGAAGAGCGATGCTCAGGGGTGCAGAGACACAACTGACTGGTCCCCCGTTACCAGGAGTGTGACTCAAGTCCAAACCGATGCATCCAGCTCCATCTCGTCTGTAATTAAGGCACCAGACTTCTCACAATTACTCAACCCCCTGACAAATGCCATCAGTGACAGCACAAATTACTGACACTGGATATAGTCTGTTTGGTGCAGGAAATGACAGATTTCTCTCTGCTTCACTCCATACTTCTCCTCCTTGCAAGCCACATGGTGGCGAATTGTAACAATCAGTTCAATTAGTGACTCTCAGAGCGAAAATGAAAAATTACGTTCCGTTTCAGGCAGTTGTCATTAGAAGGGATGTATGCAATTAGAGGAGAGAAAAGCTGCTCGCATGCCCCAGGGCTTTCACCGTGGGGCATCCAGCTGGGACCTCCATGTGCCGACCTCAATTTTCCCAACGCGTGTGACAGCTGAATGTGCAGGGACTTCCTCTGAGGCAACCAGAGGATGGGGATGAGTGATACTCAGCCATCCGAGCACTGCCTGGTAATGCTTCCCCTATTGCAATCGTTATTCCTTGGTGACAAGTCTGTCTGCTCCTAGACAACGGGGGCCAAATGCACCCACAACACAGCTCTGTCAAAGGCCAGCACAGTTCTGCCACCGAGGGATTAGTCCCTCCTTAAATCACTTTTAGAGAGCCCCATGTCCTGCAGCTAATGTGTTAACAGCTCCGGACATACACTGCAGGAGCATCTTTTCAAAGCAGCTGGCAGGATAGCTGTGACATAGCTCAATTATTATTAATTTACATTACTGGGAGCCCTTGCAGATTTTCCACATGCTGTCTTGAAAACAGACCCACAGGAGACCTTAATAATTACGCAGATCACATTGGGGACCAAGTAGTCCACACAGCCTCTCTGCGAGAGAAAACCTAACTCTGGGGCACGGCAAGTAAATCGAGGGGCTGGCTGCAGATATTTGCTCTCTGCTGAAGGAGAGAGGGAGGCCTGCAGGATGCCTGTTAACAAGGAAGCAGGTGCTTGAGAGAAAGAGAAGAAAATGTTCAAACCGTGTCTTTTCTCACAGCCTAACTGTGTAAAATCTCCAGCACAGACCTCTTTGAACACCTAGAGAGGAACACAGTAGGGAAAAAATAGTTAAACCTCTTATTTAGGACTAGTAGGAAAGCAGTCCAGTTTGTCTGCAATACCTGATTTATGATTTGGGTGGAAATTATGGAATGTGAAGTATTTGCTTCTTTGCCTTTTCTGGAAAAGCAGAGCTGAAAAATCAGCTGGGGAAACTCATTCTGGGAAAACACACGGCAGGAAGGACAGAGGCTTGAGAGCCTTAATGCTGCCATGGCAGGAGGCACGTGTGAAAGTTTGCCTGAAATATCAGACACAGTTCTGGACAGACACGCCGAAGAAATAGTATATTTTAATGGAGCATTTGCAGAGATGGCAAACAGAAACATGTGGGGAATGCAGAATCTGTCTTAAGAGACACTTTATCTTATAAATCCATTTGGCAGGGGTGTCCTGTGCTAGGGAGACCAAGCTGCTGCCCTGGGATGTCCACTGATCTCTGCTTCTGTGGAGGAAGGATAGACCCACGCACTATTTTTGCCTCTTCTGTTCAGTTTTATTACGATGATCCAGCTACCGGCATCTGGTGAGAGAACGGGACCATCTCGCTTTTCCAGAGCGCTTGGAGGATGTGACTTCCGCGAGGCGACCGTGACACCTAGTGGTCACACACACGAGGTCCTGGGCAGCAAGGAGCTGGTCTCCTGCTCTTGGCAACTGCCTTGAAGGCCTTCAGTTACCAGCCAACATAGAAAACGGCAGGAGTTTTCTGCAAGACCATCCCTGGGTACGTCAGAAAATGCTTCCACAGGTTTTCCATGTATTTAAGGAAGATTTTCTGCTGCTGACCATGCTGTGTGGACCATGCTCACCATGCTCAACACCGTTGGATTTTGCTCTGGAAGAGCCTGGCTTTGGCTTCCTTGAACCAGGTCTGCTACAGCAGGCAAGCTGCAAAAAATGGGGCCTCTGATTTTAAGTCAGTTTAAGTAATGACAGTTACTTGGTTTGATTTGGAAATCCATATTTGTCTTTACATGTGAAATCACATGTGGCTTTCATGTCGCGTATAACAATAAGAGCCTCAAAAACCTCACACGCAAATGCTGTCTCAGCAAATGGACTTGCCTGGGCACCTGCAGGTCTCTTCAGGCCACCCGCAGCGTTGCTGGGCAGTGACTGCTGCGGCAGCACCTCTAACTTGTACCTTACCCTGGGCTCCAGGCCAGGGACTGCACCGTAAATGGTTTTGTTGGCCAGGCCAAGCCTTATTTGTTTATTTTAGAGGTTTACTTTTCAAAAGCTTATCCTCCTTATTATCCTAATTCTCCCAGCAGCAAGATGAACTGTTCGTCTTGATTCATCTCCTAAGATATGACTTTTTATATTCAAAACTCCACTGACAGAGGTAGCAGTAGGTATTCCCCTTGGCCACCAACTTAAAAACCAACTTGGAGCAATGCTGAGAAGCGCAGCATCTAACTTGTAGTTCCCAGGCCTCCAGAGCCACGTTTAAGCCCCTGCTTTAGGTGCAGGTGCTTTGGGGATCCTGCTCCAGCCTCAGTGATGATAGCTGTTATGAACAGCTGCAAATATGCAATGTATAAAGAAAAGACATTCTTCCCAGGGCTAACTGTGCTTTTAAGGGGCCTTAAATATTCCAAAAGTTCCTTTTTCTTTTAAATTCTCTCAATTAAATGTATTAACTATTTAGACTTAAATCTTAATATTTAATTATAATCCTTGATTTCATTTTTGTTAATTCACTTTCAAAACTGTTTGAACACTTAAAGAACCTGCTGATAAACTTACCCAGAGGATGTGAGGTAGAGCTAAATTCCCCTGAATCACTAATACTGAACTTATACAAACTCCTTCAGAGGACTAATACAGCACATAGATATTATGACTACGTGTATATACGTATATACATCTAAAGCAAGCTCGCAGAACTGCCCTCCAATGATCTATGTTCCTCCGCCCAAATGAGCTATTAGCCACCTCGTACTTATATTTACTACAGTTCATGTCCAGAGCCTTTCTAGTGCAACCAGCAACCTCTGCATTGAGGATGCGGAACGAGCTCAGGTAACTGAGGGCAGAGGTCTGAGTGAGGCACCACAAAATCAGCACTGTGTGAGCGGCGTGTCCCAGGGGACACCGGCGTGCCCTGCGAGAGCTGGGTAAATCATTTGCAGGCAATAGCAGGGTGATGGAGGACCTGCGGGGACAGAGGGACAAATTAGGCCGTGGGGAATGATTGACTACGGTGAAAGGTCACAAACCTTCGTAAAAACATGGCAGAATCTGAGTTAATTTGGTGAAACATTTACAAGGCGTGAGTAGGAAGGGAAAGCAGAGGCAAAATTTGAACCGGTATAAATGTTGAGTACTGGTAGGAGATGAGCAACCTAGACAACTTGTCAAAAGCAAAGGATAAAGATGGAGTTCTCCATTTCCAGACATGAGTGATGTCCTTAGGAGCCTAGTTGTGATGCTTTAAGGAGGCCTTGTCACAGGCTAACATTCAAATAGTCTTTAGGGATTCTTACTTTGACTCTCCATGTCTCTCATGTCGTGATTTCAAAACCTTCTCTTGACAGACACAGAAAATTTTTAGAATAGCAACACTCAAAAATGTGTTGCTTGTGAGGGTGGCAGCTTGTCCATAAGTGCCTTGTGTAGGTGCCACAACAAACCCTTTATCAAAGCTACTTTGGTTGTATGGAGCTAAGAAAGCGGCTGGACTTCTGCTATAAGAGAACAGCGAGAGGAATTAACCTCAGCTTGTTTTGAGTTAGTCCCAGTACGTCACTGGAGCAGACACAGTTTTAGAGTCAAATAGGCTTTTTGCTTTGATAGACCAGAAGGCAGGTGTGTCTTGGGCAGGACATTAGCAGTACAAACTAACCAGCTGTTCAGTCATAGACTTATACAAAGACAAAAATGATCCCTTTACTGAAGAGGTGCAGGATCTAGTCTGACTCAAAAGATGACAGAGATTCTTTTTCTTCAAACACAGTTCTCTTTTAGATGTGTCGGGAGGCTTCTCTTGGCAATCATGGTGCTCACCCTTAAAGTTTAAAAGTGCATTTTTCAGATCAGAACATGAAAATATTTTTACTCTTGATTAGTGTAAGGTGCAAGTGCCATTTCAGAATGCCAAGAGGAGAAAGGTCCTGAAGGGTGACTGAACCTGAACACCTGCCAACATGGAGCATGGAAAGCAAAGATGGAGTGTGGAAGAGAAGCACAAGGGAGAAGGCTCTGAACAGCCACTCGCTGCCTGAGGATTCCACTTACACGGCTGAAAACATTATCAGCAGGTGGAATTCCAGGCATTAATATGTCATTTTAGCAAATCCTCTCCTGCTTCTCCATGGCCAGGCTTGTGCTCTAGGATAAGGCTTTCTTTTCATTCATGATGGCAGCCTCTTCAATTATTTCAACATAAAAATAGCACTAGTTAGGGAGAATAGAGGTCTCCTTTTCAGTCATTTCTGAGATGCCAGTTTTCTCCATCCAACACGTAACGCTTCATGCTGAAGATTTACAACAGTCTTTAAAATCTGAGCATCTTGGAGATGCTTGAAGACGATGGGGTCTTGGAGATGCTCAGACTTGGAAAGGGGGCAATTTGTTTCCCTCCTCTGAACAGGAGATAGAAACAAGTTAGCTCTGTGCAGCAGCATCTGCATGGATGATGACACTTCTCAGTCATAGCTAAACCGATGATTATAATTTGTTGATTATTCCTCTTTCCTTGACTAATGTAGGGACAAGGGAATCATGCAGGATGCTAACAGGCACTTTGGATTTTAACCCTTTTTCAGTGTGTAGGCTTGGCAAATGTTCAAGAGTAGATGCTGGGTGCTATTGACAAGAGGCTGGCTTTTCTAGGCTTGTTCTCAGAGGCACTTTAGGACTTTATATGTGGAAGCACAGCAGTCTGTGGCCCACAGAGTGAAAGGTCCTGCTCAGAAGTGTGTGTCTCCTCTTTGCAACTATTGCACTTTAGATTTGATAAGTAAACTTGGTTTCAGCAGCGTGGGAAGAAGATTGAGTTGGGAATCGGGGTAAACAGCCTTAGAAGCAGCAGCAGTGCCTGAATATCTTGTTTAGCTCTGTGTTCCCCCCAGAGAACCTCAGTTTCCAGAGTATAACTCAGAGATTTCTCTCACTGACAGAGCTATAGACTGGTCTTCAGAGCGAATCCCACCAGGAATGGTGGGACAGCACAGGGCTGCCTGGGCTGAGCTCCTTGAGCCACAGCCCAGCCATGGATGTGCACTCGGAGGGGTCGTTCTCTCCAGACTAATGTTTGCTAGAGGGAAAAAACATTCCCTTCCCTCTCGCCGCAGCGGCTGCATGCATGAGCAGCAGCGGGCTGGTGGGCAGGCTGGTGTGTCAAGCCCACATGCCGGGTTCTCACGTTTCGTTCTGTTGTTTTCTCCTTTCTGCCAAGTAAAAATAATGTGTTTCCAAGGGATTTGGAGTGCTGTGATGTGGAAAGAACCACCTGCTCAAAAGCAGCGGGGCAGTTTCCTATTAATTTGTCAAAGGCAGAATGTTATTTATCTCCGTAGGAAGAGGACGTCTGAAATCATTGAACCAACCCGTTGCTGAGGGTCTTAGCATGTGGCAAAAGTTACGGGAGTAGTCAGGAAACTGTGGTGTTTTATTAATGTCTGTTTGTCCTCACTGGCCTCCGCTGAGGTTAGAGATTTTCTGCTCTCTCCCTCGGAGGGACTGGCCTTTGTGGGCCAGGGTTAGAGAGGAATAAAGATTTCTCTAGCTCTGAGGCGTATCTGATGGAAAAGTCCACCCCAGGATGGCCGAAATGGTGTTATTTAGCAATGTTGGGAATAGTAGATGGACAGCCCAGCCTGGGAAGTCCTTCCTTCAGCCTAGACGAGGGTCCTTGCTGCCTTGGGGCACCCATCTTGGTCCATGGGCAGAGTGAACCAGCAGGCAGAAATCCCAGGTGACCGTGTTCGCGTGCGGGCAGAACCACGTGGGATAACGTTAGAGTGACCATCCTTGTCCCTGGACACCCTCAGCAGAGGGGTGCATGGACTGGCTGGCCCACTCACTCTAAATTAACACATACAAATGAATATAAACATACATGTGCAATCAGTAGATTGCACTTGCCAAGTTACTGTCCTTGAAAACAGAGGTTTCTTTATCCAGCCATTGCTCATAATCACATCAGTATTGACAACATGACAAACAATAAGCAGTGGGGTAAATTTTGTAAAATAGATGGAGATTACACTAAAAATAGTTCATACAAAAGCATACAGATGTCAGATATTTGGAATATTCTACTTGTTTACAGAAGTAAAATCGTATTTTATTACTTAATCTAACTCATATTTTCTTTCTTTTTTCTTTACCAAAACCAAAGTCTGTTATGAATCATTCGTGTTTATTTGCTAATGACATCCTCACAGTGGATTGAACAAACAAAGTGTGTTTTGCTTCATCTGGGCCTCTCTCATTGACTTTGCCTGGAAATTCCTCTGAGGAACTTTTGTTTGGAAAACTAGCGACAAAAAGATAGTGGTTTGAATTCCGTGCTGCAATGTTTGCACAAGCATTGGTGGCAGAACCGGCACAAACACTTGTGGGAATTTGTTTGTGCAAGGTTAATGTCAGAAATGATTTATTTAAGCCTTCCCCTTCTTGCTGGTCTGGCATCTGTCAAGGGAGTAAATAAAACTGCCCGGGTTTCGGAGTGCTCTGAGGCTGGTCGCTGAGCAAACACTCCAGATCAGAGTCAATATTTTGGAAGTAATCAATCAGCTGGCATTCGTTCCCACAAAACTGAGCTCAAAATGCGTTGGATTAAGAAAAAAATCAATCTTTTTGAAGATAAATCTTTTTTTTTCCCCGGTGATATATTGTTTGGTGAATTGGTGAGATGGCCCATTCAGCTAAAGTTATACTCACATGATGTGGAATAATAATTTTTCACATATTCTGATTTTTAATGGAGTGATGGAAATTAGTTTTTATCTGTCCTACATTCTTATTTCAAGAAGAAATATAATTTACATTGTGTTGTTGCACAAGTGTTAGACAAATTCCCCTTCTAGTCCTTTCCTCATCAAGTCCTCATCCCTGAGAGTTCGGTTTAACTGCTTTTTAACTCTTTTTCTTTAATTATTATTAATTAAATGCACACTGAACTGGATTCTTCCATCATGAGCACTACCTGAAGAAATCTAGATTCCTGGGATGCTGCTGATTTGCAGGTAGAGTTGCCAGAACCAACCCTAGCCCTCAGGGGATTTAATTTATAAGAGATTTAATTTATAGGATGGATATGAATCATAACTAATCCTGATGGTCAAGTCAGTGATTACAGAATACAGCCAAGAAGGATGGTTATTATTTTTTCTCTTTATTCACCTGGCAAACTACTGCCACAAATTACCTCCACAAATATATTGCCTCCACAAATACATATTTTATCTCCACAGACATAATATGTTACACTGTAGTTACAGCCAGAACCACTTTCACCCACCTCCAGCAGATGTGAGGCAGCTTAAAATATCAGTCAGGAAACTGGTTTTGTAGCTGAAAGCTGGGAAATGCCTCCAAACAGACCTCTCATTTAGCCGAAATGTTACTCTTGTCCTGTTCAAATGACAGCTCTAAGTGTCCTGTTCATGTAAGGCTGTGATCAGAGCATTCTGAGGAAAAACTAGGGATTTCAGCTGTGGACAGACCTACCCTTTGTAAACGGCTGCATTTATTGAAAATCTCAGCCTTGGGACTTGCCCCTCTGCAGGCAATGACTGAGTCTTCAGCCAGGCCAAGCACTTGGGAGCGGGACCTGCTCTGCTCCCTGTGAAAGAAAACCCCTTTCAGTCCTGAAACTGGTAGAGATGACCCCAGGGCTACAACGAGGAGTGGGACCAGAAATGCTGTTTTCTAGTTTTGCTATGAATGTGTCCAAATGGGGGATTTTCCCCTAACCACCCTGCTCTGTACATGTCTTTGGCCAACTGATGCTCAAGCCTTTTGGTCTTTTTCCTGCTGCTAGGAGGTTAATAGGAGTCTCCTGTGGTTAGAGGGAAAATAGCATGCTGAAAGCTAAGTTACTCCAGGGACAGCCTTTCAGAAATGAGAGCCCCTTTACATCAGTCATTTACATTCCCCCTACCCCTCCTTGCAAAATAAATAAATAAATAAACAAATTAATTAATTAAAAATAAAAGCTCAGTGCCCTGTACTCTGAAGAAAGAGCAGGGAAGGAGGGATAGGATCCTTGTGGAACATCCTGAGGCATCTGCTCAGGTGTGGGATCCACTCTCCGCATCACTTGAACGGGAAGGACCTCGAGGTCCTGCAAGAGCGAAACCCAGATCGCTCCACAACAAACCGAGATGTCTTTGTCTCATCTTCTGGATGAATTACTAGTATTTCAGGATGAGATCTGCCCCTTTCCGTCCTTCAGTTATAAAACTGTTCTCCAGGGATACAAGGATGGCTCTTAAATTCTTTTGGCTCTGGTCTGGCCACAGCTGTAGAAACATAATAGTTTTGTGAGGGGAACGGTATTACGGTTTGTCATATTTTTATGCACTGGGGCCCGTGTAACTGATTCGGGACATTACATACACATTCCCTCCTCCCCTGAGAGCCGCTCTGTCCCATTTCCAGGCCTCCTCCGCAGCCTCTACCTGTCAGAAGGATGCTCCGAGTTCCCTGCGGCTCTCCCGCCGGGGCCTGACAGCCCTTTCCCGGCGCTGCCAACGGCAGCAGGGAGAATGACGCCTGCCCAGGATGGAGACTGCCCCTCTGCTCTGCCCGGCCTGGGCCTGGAAGGAGTGAGGGCCTGAGCAGGGGCTGAGGGCTTAGGGCTGCGTCCTGGGGTTGGGATCTGGACCTGGGTTGGTACTCGGGTTGGGACATGGCTGCTGAGGATGGGCCTGGGATCTGGAGCTGGGACGTGGGGCTGGCACGTGGAACTTGGACCTTGGGCTAGGACTTGGGGCTGGTGCTGAGTCTGGAGCTGGGACCTGGACTTGGGACCAGGACTTGGGATTGGGACTTTGCTTGGGGCTGGTGCTGAATCGGGTTGTGGAGCCGGGACCTGGAGCTGAGACCAGAACTGGGGCCTGGGACCGGGACTGGGGCTGGTGCTGGGACCAGGCGCTGGGAGCAGCCGCTAGATGTCACCCACTCCGTGCTGCAAGGCAACCGGCCGCGAACGCAGCAAAACCCGGGAAGTCCGAGCTT
>JAUBNY010000580.1:2395866-2420893 GCA_032275445.1 Crypturellus soui | reverse complement strand
TGCTGCTTTCCCCCCCTCCCCCCCTCCCCCCATTTTTTTTCTTCTTTTCCCCGTGGTTTCCTGATACTCGGTTAATTGCAGAGTTGCACAGACTTGAGCCGTTAACTCCCCAGGATGGAGAAAGCTAGAGAAAGGTAAAGGGCCAAGAATCCAAGTGAAACACAAAGCGTTGCTGGGGAAAGGAGAGGGGGGGAAAGGAGGAAAGATGAAGTCAGGAGAAGAAAAAAAAAATCGTCATCATCTTGGAAAAAGTTACAGTTACCACAACTGCAGGCTACTGGGTTCAGATGAAGATGAATAAATGTTAACGCTTCTATTTCATGCTCTTGGCAGGCCCGCGTGGGGATGCTTTATTGGTTTTGCACTTGGGTCATTTGTGCGCTGTGAGCTCTGCAGCTGTGAGGCTTAAACCCCTGCTTTTTTTTTTCTTAAAGGGTAGTTTGGTTAGGTGGTAGGTAGTCATTAGGGTAAATTAATTGCCAAGGAAGTTCATTAGCCCTGGAAGGGCAGCTCTAGTGTGTGGGGGAAATGGAATTTGTTATTTCAGTAGAAATTGCACTGAAGTGATCAAATATTTGATCTAAATTTGCACTGTAATTCTGTGAAGCCTCCTGTAACTCCTTACATAGCTCTTCAGGCTAACGATCTCATTAGTTTTAGCACTGGAGTATTTGTGCTGGGTTAGTAAAATGCTATGAGTTAAAGTCTAATGAGAAAACTAATTTTACTATTTGAGGAAGAAGAGCCATTTTTAGTTAGTATGTTTGCTGTATAAGATAAATGGCGAGGGCTGTGCTGGGTTTGCTTTCTGCCCTCTAATCTTCAGGCTGCCCTTCATCCCCCCCATAAATTAGAGCAGATTTGGCCCTCCTGGTGTGTAGCTGTCCCAAACTCCCCCTGCGTCATCCCAGAAGCTGGTAAGTGCTGGGGTTGTGAATTCTGCAGTTAGGGGTCTTGCCATCCCCTACCTGCATCCTGTGCACCCCAGCTGGGGCTGGGAGTGTTTGTGGGGGTATAGTTACCATGCCGGCTTACTTATAAGTTGCACACATTAAATTCATTTTAACAAGGCCATGTTGTGTAAGTAAGCAGAGGAAAGCAAGAGGAAAATCCTCTGGAGTGAAAAAGTGGGCATGTGAAATAGTGGTTCCTCTATTGGTGTTTACTTGTAAAACTAAGAAGTTTTGAAAAAAAAATGCAAGGCTGTAATGAGCTCTATAGATTATTCTTTATCAGAGGATGTAAACTTTTCAGTCCTTTGTTTACTGTGCAAGCTACCAGTATAGAAGATAAAGGTAAGAAGTGATTTTGATCTGTTAATGATGAAACAAAAGACTTGCGTCTCACAGATACCACATAAATAATGAAATACTTGCTATACAAGTAAGGCACAAATGGTCCAACATTTAGACACTTAAAAAAAAAAAACCCTTAGCCTCCAATAAACAAAAAGAAACAGCCAAACAAATAAACCAACTAAACACAACCCTTAATTTTTATTAAAAAAACACCCCCCCCCCCCCCAAAAAAAAAAAAAACGAAACCAAAACAAAAAAAGCTCTCCAACTCTTAGAGAGGAGGGAATTCACACCAGTACAATGCAGTGAACAGACTGGTACAATAAATGGAATTTTTCCTGAGGTTTTCAGATAAGTTAGAATTTAAACATTTATTCCTTTAAAAACATGAGTTTAGCTTCTGTACTGGATTCTAAAATATTTAAATGTATTTTGATTCATAAACATATATAAACATGGAACTAAATCTGGTATTGGTATTACAGTAGTTTAATTGAAAGTTGTACCAATAATGAGCTCATCACTTAAGGGGACTTTGTGTTCAGTAGAGCTAAGTTTTAGGAAAAAAAAAAACTTAGTTAAATAGATATGTCATCTAGGCTAAGGTAAGGATGGAGAGGAAGATAAAGATGGAGAGGATCACTTTATGTTTGAAAATTTGTGGCCATAAATTAGAAAACTTTTTCAGACACTCCTCGTAAATAAATGCCTGTCATTTCCTTCTGAAACTTTGTTCCTTCTGAACCTCACCAGCTCTGCAGTTTTTTTCCAACATTGTTTTGAAAAGCTGTGCGATGGATTGCTGAAAAGAACTATAACAATAGATGTGTAATGTTTACTCAAACAGAAAAACACATTGAAAACTGTTATTAATGATTTCATGCTGTTGTGAGCATTGAACATGTCAACAATACGTGGACATGTCCATGTATTTCACAGAACAGAGCTTTCAGCCAAGTATTGCGTCCACAATAAGTAAACTGAACCCGAGTGAAAGTCTGTTAGTTCCTCTTCACGCTGTTCTATTCTTATGACTCCTTTTTTTAGTTAATTGAACTCCCTCAATTGCTGTTAATAGCTTCAAAATGTCTGTGCCTTTCGTACAGGTGTTCAGGTTGTGAAAAAGCATTTCTAAGACTAATTTTAATTAGCAGTCACTCTCACTGTTTGTGTTTGCAATTTTAACTTTGGTAAAATGGTAACTGTTTTTGAAATATTATAAAAAACATTTTATTTTTGTATGTGCATAGAAAATTCAAAACATCTGGTGTTGAAAGTACTGGTTTTCCTGCTGTTTTCCTACAATTCCATCTATAACACAATTATTTTCCACTTCGGTTTTGATGGTGGACATTAACTGTTTAACCTGGGTGTCTAAAGTGATCTGTTTCATACAATTTCATTCCTTTTTTCTTCTTCCCTTGCAAGAAATTTGGGCAGAAATGATTGTTTTTTCTGAGGGGCAGAAAAATCATTTGAGCACCTCTGTCTATAGATGATATAAGAATTTGCAGGACAGTGCAAAGTGGTAAGATATAGTGCCTGCCATTTCACCTCCCATACAACATAATATACATGTCTTAAAATTGAGCACATTGTTTTAGATTCAGGGATTATCAGCTTGGCAGTACATTGATTTTACACTGAGATCACTAAAACCATCCGCTAATAATTTGCTTTCTTATTAACTCTCTTCAGAGAAGTGAATTTAGAGTAGCTCAAATGACTGCCTAAACCTGCAATGCTTCCTATTTAAGGCCTATTCACAGTGAATTGAATGAAAATAAATGTTAACTATTTACAACTTCCTAAAAGTCTGATTAAAAATGAAATACTGCATTCCTAGCTGACTATTCCATTGGAACAATATTATTATTTGTTAAATGACCCCTTTTACCTTTTCAATCCATTATGCTGATATGATGGTAAATATTCCACATCAACTGATGAATCATATTTCATAGTCATAGTTACATATCCCAACCAACAAAAAACAGGTTATTTTGATATTTTCAGTGTTTAAAAACTGGCATATCTTAGGAAGTGTGTTTCATTTAGGAAACAATAAATGTAATCTTGTGAGAAAGATCAGCTTTCTTTGGAAAATGTCTAATGTAAAAATATGCAAGAAATGTAGAGGGTATCTTAAGAATTTAGAAGGACTGACATTAGAACCAGATAATCAAACTTAATCAAAATGGTACATAACTCACTAGGGGGATGTTTGTATAAGGCTGTGACACTTGTGCTTTGGGGACAGAAGGGGAACTTTGACATGATGTCTAGAAGTGTGCTAAATTTTTCCAGTAGAAATCCCCTGCTTAAGATATCCAAGTTATTTTATGAGGAAGTCTGTGTTGAAAGACAGAAGAATTTGTGGCAGGGCACCACTCTGCATGTTTTTATTGGATTTAATATTAATTTTTAAAGAAAAAGTATTAAGTATATTCCACTGGAAGGTCCTAGTATTTAAAGATGTGACATTTGTGGTCAGTGGGTTTGAACTTCATAAAAATTGAAACAATTTGTATTGGGATGTTATAGCATGTATATTAGCTATTATTGTAGTGACTGAAATTACAAAGCAGAAACACACCAGAAGAAAAGTCATTTATCTTAAAGAAACGGGAGTTTTGGTGCAGGAATGCTCACTCACATCCCTAGGGATGCTTTTAGTATCAGCAAGCTGTTACTGTGTGCAGAAGTTTAGCAGTGCGAGGCCGGGCTGGGAGCATTAAGTGTAAGTCATGGGCTAATGTTCAAGCATGATAGAGAGACTTTGTAAATGACATAGGTCTGTAATGCTGAAAGCTTGGAGCTTAAATGTGGCTTGTGTTGGCACAGCTGGAAGCCACAGAAGGAAGGAGGGAAGGAAGGATTCTGCTGGTATGAAGGCCCTGCTGATGGAGAATTTGGGAAATTAAGCTGTGCTGCTTTAGGAAGACTCTGCAAAGCATCTGTACGTTGCAGTTTTCCAGAGATGTTCCCCTGGCAACTGAATTGTCAAGTTTTGGGGGAGGTTGCCCAGAGGGACCCTGGGTCTCCGTCCTTGGCAATGCCCAGAGCGTGGCTGGGAGGGCCCTGGGCCACCTGCTGCCCGTGTTCCTGCAGACGAGGCGGCTGCCAGTGGCTTCTTCCAGGCCAAATCACAGAATCACAGAATGTTTGAGGTTGGAAGGGACCTCTACAGATCATCTAGTCCTGTGACTTGTGCCAGGTTGTTGCATATTTACATGTTTTTAGAAGACATCAGCCTGAAATATTTTCTGCTAATGGCCTCCTCTTCTGCTGTTAAGGCCAGCATGTAGCTCTACCTGCCGCACGTCAGGAAGGTGCAGCTTCTTTAAGCTTTCTGTGGATTTTGCTGGCTTAAAACCCCCCTGGCTGCTCTCCCTGTGGGCAGGTGAAAGGCTGTAGTGGCCTCCTTTCCCACACCCTGGGTAGGAGGCTGGGACTGCAGCGCTAATCTTCTTAGGGATCCCAGCACACCAAGAGCGGAGCTCAGATGAGGGAATCCAGGGCTCCAGCTTTGCCACTGCGGTGAATTTTCCTTGTTGTCGGATGGTTTTGACATCTGGTATTAACTCTGGAGTACAAGTGCATTAAGAGAGAACTTCTACTAGTAGCTCTGAAAAGAGGGTCACACACACCAGTGGTTTTCAAAAGAGACAAAAGGCGCCGGGTTGTAGGACAAGAGGCTCAATTCCCTTGAACCATCCCTGAAAATGTGATGGGAAGAGCTGATGAAAGAAGCCAATTTGGAGAAATACAAAAGGTTTAATGTGAGGAGCTCTTAAACCTTTACTGCCTGAGAGTTGAAGGAGAGGAATCCCACTTTGGAAGTGCCTGGCATTGTCCGGAGGTAAATGAAGTAACAGGTTTCCAGCCCAGCTTTGGGGACTCAGGGATGACTGGGAGGCGGGATGCACAGGGCCATTAAAGGCTCTTTTGTAAGATATTCTTTTGTGGGCAATTATTTAGGAAAGACAAGGGGGGAAAAACACTGTACATGAAAACCTGCTTAATCTGCCTTTAGGAAGAATGGGGAATTCCTCTCAGTAGATGCCTTTGATAGTTGGGATGGAGCTGTCATGATGCACGGTAGCATGATCTTACTACCGTTGAGCGTTGGGCTCCTTGTTTTATATATTGTTGTTAATCAATTGCATTAGTCGTTGCTTATTATTACGAACTATTTTTATTTGTAAAATTTTGAAATATATATATATTTTCAGCCAATTAATTACTTGTTAACATAGATTATTTAATGTTGGAACATATTTTTTTAATCAGAAACAGATATTAAAACCCTTCCCCCCACCTCCAATTCCTTGTCCTCATACCAAGCAATGAAATCTGTCTTTAATCTGATTTTGTGTGTGTTGACGTACCAATCTGTGTTTTCATGTGACCAGTGAGCTCCCCCCCCCGTTTTTGCAACCAACTTGTGAATGAATGAAAAATGGCAATTTGGTGTCTCTGTGCTTAAAACCTAAGTTAAGAACTGGATGGAAGTAGAGATCAGTTACAGAAACCCTTTTGTGCATGATTCAGTGCTATTGCCTCTTGTGTGTCTCACCAGAAGGATTGGGGATGCAGAACCTGTGCTTTTTTGTCTCGACAGTCAGTACTCTGTGCTTATTGCAGAAATACGTGTTAATCTAACACAGAAACCTAAGCAAGGTTGCTTTTATTATAAAAGATCTCCCCAGAGTTGGGATCCCTCTTCACATTAGCAATGATGCATCTTGCAACGCCAAAGAGACCAGGGGCACTCAGGTACTTTAAGGAAAAGAGGAGCCTTGTACTCTTCCTTTTTGATACTTGCTTGTCACTTTAGGCACACAATATTAAACAGTAATTTTGAAAAGAAGTGAAGTCCAGTATTTGTAAAATATTGCATAGCCATTTTTCCCTTAATATCCTGCTTTTAGGTGGCAGCTAGTGGAAGAGCATTGTGTGGTGCGGAGCACTTCTGTGGCCGAGCTCTGGACAAAAAATTTTTTAAACAAATCTTCATGGACATTTTTTTTTCTTTTTTAATAACTAATTGTTATGTATGTTTGTTGATGCAGGCCACGGAAACGTTGTTTCGAATGGCAGTTTCAAGAGGAGCTATTACACCTTTAAGACATGGAGAAGTAAGCCAAAAATATATGTTGTTTTACAAATGTGGTACAAAGTTTTATTAACGTATAGATTTATAAGTTCCTGGGAGGCATGTTGTCTACAGGTAAGTGGACTGAACTATATTTATGTCTTGTGTACCTGCGTTAAAGTGCTTTTTTTTTTTTAATAAGAGAGAATTTAAATGCAGTTCAATGGGAGATTAAGTATTTCTCAAAAAGTGCTCTGATTTTCTTTGCTGAATGAATAATAAGTCAGCATTGTAGTATAGGTGACTCAGAAGACTATCTTTTATCTAGTCTTTTCTCTTGTATTTTTTGAATTAAAAAATCTAAAATCTGTAGAGATTCACATGAGTTTGAGCTTTGTAATTGGGCAGGTTACATGACCCTTTCTGCTTGTTCCTCTCAAGAAGACAGTAACTTCATGTGGCTTTTAAAGATATAAACAAATGTTATTTTCCTTCTTTTGTTTTATATCATATTAATATTGATCTGGAAACTGCTGATTAAGTTTCCCTAATATTACGGGAAGCTGTTTATGCTTTGGGTGAATTTCACTAAAAGAATAAAAAAGAAAAGGCTACTGTGAGCCATGACAGTATAGAAATGAACTGCTCTGGACACTGGCACTGGTGAGGATTTAGTATAGAAACTTTAGTGCTTTTTCATGGCAATCTGATTGGGGTAAAATTCCTAGATAAATTTTGTGAGAAGTTTATATAGTAGACATGGCATTTAGTGTGGAATCTAGACTGAGCACTTAGCCTGGAATCCCAACTATGCTGTAAAACGTTCCTTATGCTGATGAAATTGCCTTAATTCTCTCTTTTGGAATAAAGTAGCATGTTTTTATATTTTTAAAAACTTTTCTTTCACTTCTGCCACTGACTGAGATGCATAATGTGAGATTTCCTACCATGCTGTTGTCCATAGTTTTACTTTTTCCGGCTACGGATCCTTTAGACATTCTATGTACTGCTTTCCATTCTTTTTTACAGCACAATTTAATACAGTTTCCAGTTATGATAATTATGAAAAATATGCAACCCTCCCAAATTCTCTGAGTTTAGGTTTTTCAGTCAAGAGTACCTAATGTTTTATGTGTTAATGAGCAGGCTGCCCAGAGAGGAGATGGGATCTCCATCCTCGTAAATACTTAGTGAACCATGTGAATTATGGAAAAATCAAAAGAAAAAAAGTTTTAATGTTATTAATGGTATCATGAGGTTTAAAATATTGGTGCAATCAGAATAACACCACCTTTTGTGAGCAGTATGTTGGTGATTTCTGTGTCTGATGCAGCTTAAGTCGAATCAGTTCAGTTGGCTGGAAGGGTAGAAGAAGTTCCACTCATTTTCTTCAGATACTGTTTGGTTCTTTAATTGAGTGCAACTGCTTTAAGGCTGGACAGAACCAGAAAAGCAGCCAGCTGGGTGGGGACAGGATGGAGCTGTGATCAGGGCTGAAGGAATTGGGTGCAAGGACCATCTCCCCTGCTTGATGGTGACCTGGTATCTTGGCTTGCTGCATCTCATGATGCTGCATCCTAGATATTCCGGCCTTCAGGATTATTGCTGTTATTGCTAAGTTTGTTAATTTAGTGCTAGGGGAGGAAAAGCATGTAAGCATATGAGGTGAGCTGCCTTCTATAACAAAACAATGAGAGAAATAAAAACTTTTTTTCCCTTTTTTTTTCTTAATTCCTTCTCTCCCTGTATATAACCCAAATAATCTTCATGACTCAGGGAGGAACCTTTCATTAAATTCCATTGTGGAGTTATATTTTATTCAGTCTGAAAATGAGGAATGACATGAATAAAATGAAATTAATTTTTCCAGAAAAAACATGTAATTACCAAGAGTCATAATTTTTCTTTTCCTCTTCCAAGAAATAGCTGGGTGTTTATACAGGGTGTAAGCAGAAAATGAGCCAGAAAAGCTAGTTGAATATGAATTGAAGTTCGAGTTGACTCTGTTCTGTTCGAGAAGTGTGAGCTTGGCAGTAAAAATCAAAGCAGCGCAACTTGTTTATTGGAAATTCCAAGCTAAGGAGGCAGCAATCCAAATCTGCAGAAATGTTGTTAGGCTTTCATAACAATCTTTAAAATGTAGCCTTATTTAACATTTAGCAGAGGGTCAAACCATTCAAAACTCAGAAAATTAAATGGAAATACTATTTGTTATAAATACTTGACCAAAGCTATTTACATTATTTTAGTCTGTCTTCAGTGTTGAAAAGATTAGTGGACAAACATTTCTTCAGTGCAGACAAAACAGAGTGCATGAAGGGCTAGCGTAATCCAGTTGATGTCCTCAGGTGTATTTACAATTTATGATATTGAATGTCCAGGCGAAATCCTTTTCTCCTGCTTCCAACTTTTCCTCTTTCTTTTGGATTTATCTTTTCAAGTCTTCATGTGTACAGATTTTTTTTTCCCTTTATTGCCATTGAAGATATTAACCAGATTACAATGATTATTTGATTTTTACATATGGTTTCTAAATTTAATATTGAGAGTTTGGGAAATTATGCTGCCTACAAGGGGGTATCAGAGAAAGGGGAGAGTTGGTGGGCTAAATTTTGTAATTTCTGCAACAGCAGAGATGGGACGTTTTGAAGGAAAACGGCAAAGAAAGAAAATGAATCTCCAGTCTTCCAGCCTTACTGGAGAATGTCATTAATGTAGGGAATGTGCTTAGTTTGCCAGTTACACAAAAGCTGTTGATTATGTTGTGCATGTGGGAAACAAATCAGGAAAAGGGATTTCCAGACTGTGGCTGGAAGTTTCCGAGAGGTCCAGCAGTTCCCAGTGGTGGCTGGAGAGAAAATTGAAATATGAATATAAGTGGAAATATAATTATTGTATTTTCCACTCTAACAGCCTTTATGATCTTACAATGCAAGTCTTTTCCACACAGTCTACTATTAGCTCCCCAGAGTTTATCTCCTACTTTTCTGTTTGCTGTAGTGATAAATGTAAGAGGACATAGTAGCTGTTGTGTAAGTGCTCCAGGTCCACCTGACTGCAGCACAGTGATTTTTAAGATAACATCACTTGGTTTTAGTCCTTGTATGAAGGGCCCTTTTTATCAGTAATGTACTTATTTCTAAATGAGCAATCCTTATGTTCTTGTGATACAATGTTTATTTGACAGTCCTCGTTGAATAGTGTCCTTTCTTAAGAAATCAAAACCTCCAGCAACTTTGGTATGTGAGAGGAAGCATACATATATGTTAGAATAAAGTTATAAAGGTAATGATAAATTTATAATGTTATAAAAAGCTGAAGACATTGTGAAACATTCATTTTTCTGCATTTGTGGCTTGTACTCACAGTGTCCATTTGTGAATCACTGAAGTTTTATCTCTTAAACAGTCCTGTCTTTAATCTCTGTACGTGCACATATACACACATGGGTTCTTTTCATTGTAAAATTATGTTTTCTGCTGATTTAAGGCAGAAACCCTCCCCAGGAAAGGAGGGGACGGTGCTGAAGTGCCATTACTTGCTTAGGGCTCCTTGCCCTCTTTCCTCTTTCCCTGACCCCTCGTGTCCCTGCAGAGTTGGGTGCAGAATCCTGGAAACTGCAACTGTGTAATTAACTTATGGGAACAATAACCTTTTCTATTAACAGCAAGGACTGTATTTTTTTTTCCATGAGAAATGACTATTTCTGATTAACTGTTGTCATTAGAGCAATTTGAGAGATTTTAATACCATTAAGAAGGCATGAGAAACAATGCCCTTTTAAGTGGTGTCTTTTCTGCCAGGAGGAGTTTGTTATAGACATTGCTGAGTTGAACCCTTGGTTTTTAAATTTTGGGTTTTTGATTGTATTTCTGCCCCTCTCGGAAGGTATGTGCGTGTCAAGACACGAGAAGCAGGAAGGCTTCCCAAATGATAACGTTTCAGATTGGGAAAAGTATTGTGACTCATTCAGGATTATTTTTCATGTAAGTAAAATTGTTTGGGGCACACTGTGTTTCCTGTGATTCCAGCCCAAGGGCAAACCAGGCCTAATCACTTACAGGCACATTAGAAACCAGAGGGCAACGTGATCCTCGGCATCTGATCCCGCGGCCCTCTCGCCTTCCTGTCACAAAGATGTCATTATTATCCGGGGTTCAAAAGTTCTGCTCCCACAGCCGAGCCCGACATCTCTGCTTTCCCTGCTTTTGTCTCCAGTGCTTTGGTACTGTCATGATAATATGTGAGGAAAGATGTTTTCTCAAATTCACAGAATTCCTGCAGCATTTAGAGGCACTGTAGTTACATCCTGAAGGCACTCTACTCCCTAAGCCTCCTGTCTTTAAATATACTTCTCTTCTTTGAAGTGTTGTTGCTTAAAATAAGCCTTATTTATTCTCACTTAAATTACAATATGTCCTATCAAGCTATATAATATATATATATAAGAAATTTGATTTATTACATTGCAGTTTAAGTATTTAAAAAGGCTTTGTCATAACATTCAAGGGCTTTTCCGCCTTCAACATAGGATTGTCAGACCCTTGGATCTTACCCTGTTCCCTTGGATCTTATCCTGTGTTTTTTCCTCCTGGCTGAGCAGAACACAGGAAAAATGTGTTTTTTTTTTTTTTTTTAATTTAGTATGTTGCAAAACAAAGTCAAATTAATTTAATGAAACAAACTCCTGTTTTCTGAATATGGGGGTATAAGATCTGAAGAGCCAGTGTGTTTCAGTGTTCATTTCTCCTATTTGTTTTTGAAGGCTGTTACTTTGCGCAAGGATAAGGAAAGAACTGCTTCCAGGCAAGTCTGAGTCACTTTTCCTCTACAGGGAGGTCACCTTTTCACTGGTCCTGAGAGAGAATAATCTTTACCTTGAATTTTGTTGGATTTTTTTTTAATGGAAATTTATTTTTATCCAAAATCAGTGTCCTGAACCATCAATAAAAACTGCTTTTGAGTTAGGGCCATACATAGCTATATGTCCACATGGAGAGTCCCCCCTTTAGATTTAAAGAAGCCTTCTGAAATAGTGTCGAGCCTGTCTTTTATAACTCCTTGTAAAAGAAGCAGCAAATGAATAAAACATATACATAAGAATAGAACTGTTTTTTGGTGTACCTACTTAAGGTTTAGGTTTGGAATATGTGTCAGAACTATTTAAAATAGTGTTGGTATCTGGAAAATCCTTCTGACAGGTCACAACGTGCAAGAGTTCAAAGGTAATCTAGTTGCTGGAGACTCGCATACCTTCACAATGTCAGGAGGTAAATTCAGAGTAAATAATGCTGATAACGCTAACGAAAACTAACAGTTGGATCCAGCTTGATGTCGGGGGGAGCAAGAGTTCTGTGCTGGGGTGGATGAGCGGATGACATACAAAAATAATGCTTAGCATAATATGGTGCATTTTCTTTTAATGCAGACTGATAGTATATACTTATTTCATGATCATATTTTCCTCATCCTTGTGAAATGAAATCCAAAACATAGATGAAAACTGAATTATACTCAGGCATATTTGCCATGTATCTCCCACCAAGAAGTTTCTGGGAAGCAGCTAAGTTAGGAGGCATTTACTTACACCCTAAAGATTTATCTGTTTTAAAAAAAATCTGATATATTGCCTGTATATTCCAGATTTCTTTTTCCATCAGGAACACCACACATGGCAGATACAGACCATAGAAAATTGTGGCCACAAAACATAGCTGAATTTAATAAAATATATTTACTTCCCAGTCCAGTTTTTGTTTAACATGGTTTCTGCCGGTCAAGAAATACAGTACTGGGAAGTACATCAGACGACTGTTTTGTTAAGATAATTGTTTTTCTTAATCGCCTTTTCATGAAAAAGTATGTAATTAGTGATTGTCACTTCAAATAGAGACTTCTCTGTGACAGCATTCGTTTTAGAAATATTCAAATTGTGGTCTCATATGTCATGGCCTTGGAACAAAACTGTCATCTTGTTTTATGCCTCCAGCCTCGGCAGACAGGGCCTGGCAGCCCCATTCTTCTGCGGGAGCAGAGCCGCTCTGGAGGCAGAGCGCTCTGATCCTGCTCCCTGCAGGGGCACAATGGGCAGCGCCCGCGCCCAGAGCTGCATTTATCCCTCTTTCCCACTTGGGGATTGCTCGTACTAATGTTATGTTAATACATTTATAAAGGAGAAAAAAATAGGAAACTGTAAAAGGCTATTTATACTGACAGAACTCAGATTTAGCCCTTCGCATCAGTTCACATTTCTGCATGTGAACGGCAAGCACAGACTGGAGGTGTGAGCAGGCATACACATCCATTTAGTTCCTGTGCAAGTTATTTAGCTGAAGATGTTAGAGAAGCAGTCTGGCCAACATAGGAATGCACCTTTTTCTCTGGTATCTGACAAAAAAGATAAATGTATGTCAATTTATCCATTGCTTCCACTACTTTGAAGAAAAGAGATTCAAAATTCAGTGTGTTACTTGTGCTTAGTGGTTATCAACTGATGAAAATTAATTTTCCTTTAGGAAAATAGTGCAAGTGGAAAAGATCTTTTAAGAAGTTAATAATTTGGCATTTCCTGCTTGCTGCTTAGAATTATTTAATTCAATTATTTAAATAATGTCCTCCCATTTCTATGGCAGGTTTAGGCTCATGACCCTTCTGCAGAGTGCAGTTGATGGGACAAATCAGTTTGACAAGAAACAAATACCGAGATAGATTGGAATGATTGAGGAGCCAAGAGCAATTTTGTCCTCCTGCATCAAAGGCTTTTTCCTCTGGTCAAGTGACTGAGGGGGCAGGGAAGGAAATCACTGTTCAGCCAGGAAAATACTGGCTATACATTTCTAGTGTTTTTATTCTTCTTTTTGTTCCAGATCAAGTTATTTTATGGTCTTACGCATGTGTAAGAATTTTAAAATATCATTTTCACACATAAACAAAAAGCTCAGGATTTATAAAATATTTTAAATTGCCTTGTTTATAAATAGGGTGCACATATTAAAACACAAATTGAACTGTTTTTCTTCAGTGTCCAAATAGAGGGTGAATGCTCTGCGCTAAACAATCAAACTCCTCTTGTTTCCTGTTTGGTCAAAGTCTGGGGGAAAATAATGCAAAATAGTTCATACTTCTTTATTAAGGAGTAGTGTTGTGTTGTAATTGGTGAAGTGAAATTGGTGAAAACTAAGACAAAGAGGGGTATGAATACAAAGAAATAGTAACAGGGAATATTTAGCATATTGTTTTTGTATAAAGATCTGATTTTTCAAACTTAGCTGTGTATTACTGTACTTAGGTAAAACCAGAATAATGGTATTTCTATCATGTAAAATGTTTGATCAGTAGTATACAAAATTTAGGTATTTTATATAAACTTTTTTAAGCTCTGTAAAAATCCAAATACAGAATCTAGGGCAAACACTTGCAGTTAGTAAAGCCTCAGGGTTTTAATCTCCCTTTCATGGATAGAATAATATAGACCCTTTAAAAATAATAAAAAGGGCCTGGGAAGGTGCTGTTGGTTTTCTGCAGTTTGCAGGGAGTTTGGCGGCTGCATCTGGAAGCTGATACCCCAAACAGGGTGTAACCCTAATATTGCCGAAGGAAGGAGGAGGCTCTGCAGGTCTCCATCATATGGCAGAGCGCTGGATGCAGCTGAGAACATCTGTGGCTCTTACAGGCACTGCAAGTGTGGTACCTTCCTCTGCTGATCCAAAACCAGATCATCCTGAAAAGATTTGCTCTTATTTCATTTCTTCTACATGAAAAAAAAATCGGATATGTGGATTCTGAAAGGCCAACTCTCTTCTCAGAAAGACTAAGTTGTTTCTCCTGACTCTGAGGAGCATCTTACAGTGTGAGATATTGGTAGCTGAAGCTCTGCTTCAGCTCCGGCATATTAGCATGAATAAACTGGTGGAACGATCCCCCCGTCCTGAACCATGAAACCAATCTGTTCCTGTCAGATACAATTTTATGGAAGCTAATTCTTTGTTGATGGAATCAGGTGAAAAATATGTGGGCCCCATTAGCAAACAATATGCACGTTTTCTTAAGCTTGTGGAGGGATGTGTGCATGTAGGTATTAAAAGTGATGAACAGTTCCAATTTAGTAGCTGCTATGTTTCGGAAGCTTATCTTAAACTATGCATCTCTTAAAATAGTAGTTAACGTGTTAGTGTTGAAATAAACTCAAGTAATGAGCATTTCTGGAAGTGGCACTGTTTTCTGTAGGGTATATGTATTATGTAAGTGACTGCCTGTATTAAATAATGACCTTTCATTTTTAAGTACCCTGCAGAGCTGCAAAAAATGAGCTGGTATCTGCAGTCTGCCTAATAGATTGCTCAGCACCTCACCACATGCAATTAAGCATAAGTGATTTTTCTGCTCAAGACAGGCTCAAGACTGATTCAGCAATGAAACTTAATTACTTCTAACCCTTAGAGAAAATGCCCCAACGAGGCTGAGGTTGTTGGCAGGGCAATGTGGGAAAGCTCTTGCTGAAACTCCTTTCCCTATTCCCTATTTCTGATTAGCAGTGCTTAGCAGTGTTAACCTTCAATTAAGCAAGTATTCCCACAAAAAAACGTGCATTCTGTTATTTCTTCTTTGTTTCATGACTAAAGGCAAAGGGGAAAGATAAGAAAACTTCTTAAAAGCAAGTGATAGTTAAACTTGCACTGTATAGGTGAAGCTCTGTGCTAGTAAAGAATAAAACTTAAAAATTTATTTCTCAGATACCTGTGTAAGTGTAAGGTCACCACTGGCCATAGAAATCTCAGGCTAAAACCTTAGCACTTTAGTGCATTTGTTCTTCACAATCTATGTCACAGTTAAATAGTCTCTTAATTTTTTACTCAGGCTGTAGGAAGAAATAGGATAAGGGAGAACTGAAATGAAAAGAAATAATTTTAATCGTATGAACAAGCTAGCTTCTACTTGGAATAAAATTGCTTCAGTTGAGTTTTTAGGAATGTGTTATTTAAAGGAAACAGGAACTTCAATTTTGTGACTCCAAGGAATACATCTGGAAAAACAATTCAGGAGGACATATGGCATCAATTGGCCTGTATTTTCCTATATGGTGGTTTCGATTGCAGTAAAGCTGTTCATTAATTATGTAGAATTAAAAATGAAAATACTGTAATATTGCTGATTTATGTACTGATTTCAGGAAGAAGTGTAGAATTTAAAGGATAGCAGAGAAACTGTTTACCTGCTGTGATCATGTTTTGCTTTACTTTTACATACCTTTTTCCCCCTGAATGGTTTTTGCCTCCCTTACTCTTACCTCTTTCTGTAGGTAAATCTCTTATTTGCCTCCATGGGAATTTTAATTTACAAAGAGAAGTAATTTTGCAGTTGCACTTCGTTGAATATAAGTTGTACTCAGTTGTATTCAGTCTTGTTCTTGCTAAAAGTTATGGACATGTTTATCCATGGAGATATTCCTGGTAACAAAATTAAACATATTCTTGGACCTTTGGAAGGTTGTGCAGTGTAAAACTCTAATTCCCAAAGGCACATTTAGTGCATGCTCTAGCGCTTTGCTCAGTAGGGAGTGAATTTGAGTGTGTGTATCTGCCCCCTTGATTTCAGTAGTATTTAACCACATAGGTGACTTTAAACTTTTTGCTTGACAGGAAATAATTAAAGCATATATTTTAGTGGGTGGGTTTTTGTCCTGTATTAAGTGTGGCTTCGAAGGACTTTGAATGATTACTATCTTTTTTTGGAAAAGAAAACAGTATATTTGCAATACTTGTATTGCTCATTGTATTGAAAAAGATTGTGTATATTCATTGTATTGAAAAGATGAATATCTGATATCTTTGTAGCAAACAGACATATAGAAAAAAATTGCATACTTTTTCAAAAATAAGTGGTAGAGTATTGAGCTTGATAACCCAGGAGGTCTTGTGCACTTTTTGATCTCAAGGGTCTTGGCTCCCGATGGCTGAAACATCTCCAGTCCTTTAAACCATCCAAGTGAAGGTAGCGGTCAGGCCCATTTGGAACTGCCAATCTACAAGCTTTGTGACAAATAGTATTGTTGGGATGCTAGGTAAATCTTACCACTTTGCCTCTTTTCCAAATTTCGTTGGAGCTGGGAAACAGCTTCATTCCTCAGAAGAAAAGCTTGGTCCTGTGCCTGCTGCTGACTGCGCTAGTGCTGGCAGCGTGGCTGTCCCCGGCATTGGTGGTCTAAGTAACATCAGTGGAGATGAACTATTTTATTTACAAAGCTTCTCTCTTTTAATTTATGACAGGTACTTGGACTTTGAACCTCTTTTGAGTTTTACTTCATTAACTTGTTTATAAGAGGAGGTCAAGAGTCATTTTTAATTTACTGACTTGACTCCATCTCAGCTGTGTAATTTGGCCTTTGTACAATGGAAGTGAATGGAGGTAGATGTGGAAAGAGACCTTCAGACCTGGCATCTTTGGGTCTTGTCCCTCGTTTTATTCTCCAATATTTCAAGTGTATTTTTAAGACTTGTTTAAGAACATGTCTCTCAACAGACCACCAGATTGCAGCTTTTGGAGCATTAGTCCAGAAGCAGAGTGGGGACAAAAAAGAACGGGGACACTGACAGAGCTCGCGAAGGCTGGGGCTGAGGTAACCACCAAGTGGGCACGAGGACTGCGGGGTCTCCGGACCCCAGTGGTGAACGGGGATGTTTCCGGAAGGAGGGAGTTGAGGGGGCAGCTAAAAGGCGAAGCTGCAGGTCTCGCTGGAATGCCAAGTTCAGTCATTTTCCGAGTATAGAGAAGTGCTCAGGTTTGTCTATATCCATTTCCTCAGGATATCTTCAGGAATTTTATTTGAGATCTTGTAAGAAAAATTAATATGAATTGTGTTTTTGCTGACATTCTTATCTAGTGTTACATGAAGCATTTGAAAATATACATATCAGACTTTTGAATATACACTAATGAACCGAGTTAAACGAATTTTTTCTTTGACCTATTCCTGCATTGTAGGCTTGCAGATTAGAGTATCAAAATACAGTGGTAAATCACTTCATAATTAAATTCTGTGTTGACATCTCAGTGGTTTGAAATTCCTTTGGCTTCCCTCACC
Source organism: Crypturellus soui (assembly GCA_032275445.1). Classification (NCBI taxonomy): domain Eukaryota; kingdom Metazoa; phylum Chordata; class Aves; order Tinamiformes; family Tinamidae; genus Crypturellus; species Crypturellus soui. The sequence continues at coordinate 2,403,417 of JAUBNY010000580.1, read as the reverse complement.
ACAACCACCTTTGAAGATAAGACCCAATTTGTAATATTTTCCACTACTCCAAAAGAGTTTCTACTCAGGTGACCTAGCTAGCAGATAAAAACAGTGCAAACTTAAATGAGGTACAGAAAAGATCTGAGGATTTTATGTACATATATAAACATACACACTTCTTCGATGTTTCTTTTTCTGTAGAACTGGCAAGGTGACAGAGTTCAGGTTGGAAGGGACCTCTGGAGATCATCTAGTCCAGCCCCCTGCTCCAGCAAGGATACCCAGGGCACAGGGTACAGGATCGTGTCCAGAAAGTGTTTCGAAGGCTTCTGAATTTTAGCTCAAAATTGTCCACTTAAAGAATCATTTTCAAAATCTAACAAATCAAATTCTAAAATATTTCCAAGGAAATGCTTTTCTCTTTTTTCTATTTACTTTTCTTGGCTGTTTTGGAACCTAGCTTTATTTAGGCTTAAAAGCGAAAGATCCCTAGAGTCAGTTTCATTTAGGCTTTGTATAGTTATTCTACTAGTTTTATGCCCTTTTTTCCTGCTTTCTTATGGGGTACCTGTGTGGTGAGTTTGGATTTTTATTAAAAAATGAAATGGTGGTAATGTTCTGTGATTTCTTACACAAATAAAAAAAAAAGTATTTTTAAATACAATTCTCCCTTATGATGTGCTTCAGTATTAACAGTTTTGGAGAAACATTTTGTTGCCCCACTAGTGAAGTACTTGCTCTTCAGAGAGTCCCCTGGAAGCAATCTGAGGGTTGCTTTGATGTTACAGTAATTGTATATTACTGTAATATACCAAGCAAAGGACCCTGGCTTTAGTTTCTACTTTTTGCAATTTAACTAAACCTTTTTTAAAACAAACAAAGCAATGCTCGCCTCCCCTCCCTCCCCCCCAAAAAAGAAAAACCAACAAAAACATAAGTTATGTTTAACACAGGAAAAGCAGCTTGTAATTAGGGTTGGAAAGGGCTTTTAATGGGTGTACTAATCTTCCTCATCCCTGTCTTGACAGGTTTATTATCTCTAGCTCCATTGGTGCTGGGACAGTGGTCAGGCTGTTCTTGCCATTTTGGTTCAGTTGACTTGACTTGTTCTCCATGAGGTAACTTGTGTTCTACAGCCCTGGGTAGACGTCGTCCAGACATTTTCTTTGCATCTAATAGATCTTCTTTCAATTTCTTTGTGATTATACAGATAGTGGTTTAAATCAGTTTTAGTGAGCCCAGTATTTACCCCTACTCTTTTTTATTTTTTCACTTAAAAAAAAGACTAAAATTATCTCCCTCTTCTAATATTTTTTCTTGATTCCCTGCACTTTTTTCTTAACCTAAACTAACTGAACAACCTGACATTTTCTCTCTGAGAGCTGCTGCGACTGCAGGAGGTTGTGCAAAGCGTGTGCTCTGGCTCACCTGGGCCTCCAGGTGCTGTGAAAGAGGCGGCCTCGTACTTGAAAGCAGTGCTGCTACGTAAAATTAGAGGGGGAAGAAGAACAAGCTTTATGTGAAGGCACCAGTGTGCTGAAAGATGCAGCATTTCCATGTTCAGACCCGCCGCCGCAGCTTAGTATGACGTCTGATTGCACTCAGGTACTGCAAGAGAAACACCTGAAAGACACACATTTGAAATTTATATTTGAAACCTTTTATTGAACTGCTGCAATACTGTATGATTTTCCCCTTGTTTTACATTTAAAGCATCTTCATTGCACTAAAGGCTAGATATTTTTCTTCTGTAGAGCATAGGCACTCCAGAAGGTTGAGTGCTTCCCAGTGTCGGAAACAAAATGGCTTTCTAATCCTACTGTGAAAATTTATAGCTCTTGCTTTTACTTTACTTGATCCCTGCCCTCTGCCTAAATCCCTTTACGTATCTACTGACAGTATCTTCTTTATTCATCTGGTCTTCAAAGAAAATAAGTGAGGGTCTTAGTTGCCCATTCTTTTAACAGTATTTTGCATTTCTTTGAGTATTTCTTTTGTCTTCAAAAGGAGCTGCAAGTGATGTCAAGTTAAGTAATCTAAAGTTTAAAGCAAGCTATTAATGCCTCTAATGCAAAGTATGTTTTTTCTCTTATTTTGTGACAAGGTCATTTTGATGGAATAAATATGCTGCAGTATTATATGTAAGATGTTTATTAGAAGAGGGCTTTTGTGAGCCTCGCAGTTCATGTTTGTTCAGCAAAGCTATTGTGTTTGTTTTCCAACTTTCCGCCAAATGACGGACGACTGATCTGGTAAAGCACTGTCCAGAAGAAAGAACTTTATATACAGGGATGTTGTAATTCCACAAGGTTTCTCTGTAATGCAATAGCTAAAGTTATTTGTCTGTGTTTTACATGGGTGTGCTCGTGCCTGAGAGGGTGGAATCGGATCTGCTGCTCTGAATTTCAGTGGTGCTGGGTCAGGTGCTGTCGACTGCTTCTGCGCTGCCCTGTTCATTCCCTGCCTGGGAATAAATTTGGTCACTAATAACTGCTGAGAGCACTCACAGAGAAGAGAAAATGTTTCCTTTGGGATTTGAAGAAGGAGAAATGACTCAAGGGTGAAAATACCTTTTGGAAAGTAGGGAGTGTTATAGAGAGTGGGGTGAATATGAGCTCAGAGAGTATTCAGCCTCCCTGAGCTGGTGTTAAGTAATAAACATGATTTGTAAAAAAATGATAAAAGGTGACAAATTACATTTTTAGTATGTGAGGGATACCATAATTTTATGCACTTTGGCATTTTACAGAATAGGATGTGCACTTCAACTGTATTTTACAGGAAAGTTGTCAGGAAACAGACCAGAAATGCAATTATGCAAAACCTGCTGACTTTGAAGAAGAGTTTCCAGTGATAACAGGATATAAGCTAAAAACAGTTTAATTTCAATTATCATACTAAAATTTCCAGAAAATAAATTTTAACTTTACTTTTCACTTGAATTTGTTAACCCGTTGATATAGTAGCAGAGTGAACTGTAGCATGTTCTTCTTATAATTAACAATACCTTAATGCTAAATCTTGAGTTTTACCTAAAAAGAAAGCACCAAGCTTAGAACAAACCATTTTTTGTTAGTTAAATGGCACTAGGCTGACAGAAACAATCTAAAATCTAGTTTAGCTGAGTCAGGGACTGGCTTCACAAACTGTTCTTAATCCTCCTTTTGCAGAGTGTCTAGGGAGATGAAAAGATGTTTCCAGCTGGTCATCCCTGCACATGAGAACATTTGGTTGGCTTGGTCCATTTTACAGTCACCGGTAGTCTTTGATGCTTAAATAGTATTTTCTTAGTATAATCCCATTTTGAATTGCATCTTGCTTCATTAGTTAACATTAAACAGGTTGAAGAGAGTTCGTCTGTTCAGGTGGTCGCAGCTCCAGTGGGGAGAAACGGGGATAAGGCTTGTGCTTGTGGCCTTAAAAAGGCATTTATGGCCTTGAGAGCAGAGTCTTTCAAATTGAACTCTGAGATTCAGAGGAGTTAATCTGGTCACTCCTCATACTGGGAAATTCAGGATTTCTCAGGGATGGATTAGCAAATTTTAATATAGTAACTATTTTGCGATCAGCTGTGGGTCTGTTTTACCTTTGTTTGTGCTTTCTTTTCTCTAAATTTCTGTCCTGTACCTCCTGGTACACAAAGAGATCACTCAGTCTTGTGTGCCGCCCATATGCTCCGGGGCTGGAAGATACAGAATCACATCAGGTTTCTGCAGCAGAGACGTGCAGGGCCCCATAATTTACCCTGGATTTACCCGTGTTAGTTCATAGCGATTCTTAATGAGACAGTTTAAAAGGAGAGTGAATGTAGGCTGGGGAGCGTAAGGAATTGCTTGAGCTTTTTGGTGTTGTATTTGAAGCTGTTTGTGTTAAATCAGCTCATTTTACACTGTTCCGCATATTGAATAATTCCAGGTTGTCCTTTTCTTGCCTTCATTTTTTTTTCATTATCATGAGAAATCTTTCTAGGCTTGTTTCACTTGACTAGAAATTGTTCATCCTTTGCTCTAGCCCAAATAGAGCAGCTCTTTCCAATGTGAAGTTTTTGATGTGGTTTATCAGACAGGCTAATCTGAGGTGGACTCTGGGGTATTTGGGAGTAATTAGATGAAGAACTCATTAAACTTAACTGCATGATCGTGTGGTCAATTGTGGTCAAACGCAGATAATTCCTCCAAATTTTTCTTTCATATTCCTAGTAGATGATTCTTTCTGTGGCTGCTACATATTCTTAGAAGCAGATGCCCTTTTAGTTATATCAGTGGATTATGCGGGTGTTTAGAAAACCAGCTTTTAATTTACACAAGATATAATGGTTTTCATAATATTTATTTCTTTTCTAGGTAAAAATGTTTGCAAATGAATTGCTTTAGGTCCTGGTAACTATGGATAGAGTTATAAGAGTTTTCATGACCTATGTTTGTGACAACAGGGCTGCCATTCTTTTGAGTTGTTTTGTATGCAGTAGTAAGTGATATTATTTGAATCTGGTCTCATATTATGGTATTATATTTTTTATTATAAATATCTATTAAAATGTTGAAGAAACAGAGTTGGTAGAGCAGGGAAATGGCCTTTCCTGTCTCATCGCTCTTTCCCCTCCCCTCCTTTTCCTGCTACTCCAAGTACCTGAGACCTGTCTGTGACTTGGCTTTGGGGGCTTCACCCATCCCCACAAGCTGCAGCGCAGGATGCCGTTTAAGGGGCTTCTTCTGGAGTGGAGCCCTCCCCATTATTTAGGCATAGGGGCTTTGCGAGTAACTCCAATATTGGGGAAGTACAAGGTTAGAGGGAAGTAGGAATACAGAACAGCTGAAAAGATGCAGAGTAAGATAGTGCCCTGGCTTAATCTTAGGGAAATTGTGATGATTTTCATAATCTTGCTATGTTTTCTATCATATGATTTGAGATATTGCTATGGTACTAGTGGAACAGAGTAAAGCTTCTAGGCATAAGCATCTTTTAAGTTCTGGACCAACTTTTAAACATTTAAGGGAATATTTAAGCTGAATCATAGAAAGACATAATTTTATAGCAACCTTATTCCACATTAATTTGGTTGATTTAGTATTTTTTTTTCTATAATGAGATAAGAATAACAATAGCAAAAGGAATGAAAATTATTCTGGCTCCTCTAGTGTTCTGTGCTACTGCCAAGGCGTTTTCCTGAACCTATAACTTAATGTGTTAAGAAATGGGCATGAGATCCAACATGTAAATGATACTTGCTAAAATGAACAAGAAACTGTTAAAAGAGCTGGATGAAAGAGGTATATGACTTCGTGTAAAGAATCTATCCTAATATAGTTGAAATGAAGTCTGGTCTTTCCAAAAACTCAGAAATACCTATGGAAACTCAAGCAGCTTCATGGAAAAGTCATTCGGTTGCAGCGCAAGCTGCATCATTCAGTAGCTGATCCCCGCAGTCACCTGTTTCCAGAGAGTGCTGGTTACATACACTGATGTCTTGCCTACCGTGGGCATACAAAATGTTAATCGCTCAGAGCCCTCATTACCTTGAGGAGTTAATTGTCTCCTATGATGACAGCTAGTGTCAGCTGTACATTAGGAGGCTCCCAGCCTGGGAAATGTGAGAGGGAATTTAGCCCTGCACTTATCGGGCTATTTCCCTTCCTGCTATTCTCAGGAGGCTCTTACTCGCAAAGAGATGCTTATAGCTCGAGGTGTTATAAAAAACCCTGCCAAAGTAGTAGATAGCTACAGAACTGCTCATTCTGAATGACCAAAATACTCATTGCCAGAATAAACCTGTTACTTCTTGATTGTTTTTTGATATGAGTAGAAAATATATGCAAAATACATAAATCTTTCTGCTTCTAGTCATGTATGATTGCTTATGTAATGCATGGTGTATATGCATGGTTTGTAAATAACTAGAATTATTTTTTTTATTTGAACTAGTAAATACCAAAGTACCACTGCTTTCAAAATCCAGATAAAAAAGGAAATAAAGATTGTAGTGAGCAAAATACTACATTTTATACTTAGTATTGGTACTTCTGTCCACATATACACAAATCCCTGAGGTTTTAGCAGCAGCAAAGATCAGCTCTGGGTTTGGGCAGGGGGATCAGGAAATTGTTTAGCATGGAGTGATAGGTCCTGCTGCACTGGTTGGATCTGCTAGCAACCAGTTCCCCTAGAAACACAGGAATTTGATTAGCTTAATTTTCTTATTTTGAACACTTAAGTGCTAAAGCAACTGTTCTTTTTTATTCTGGGAATTTGTGTTCCCAATTCTTTGCATAACTGTATCTGTAACTTCCAAAATACAATTTTATTTGCTGATTGTAAAGCCTCGTAGTTTCCTTTTTTTTCATGTAGATTTCATTTCACTATGAATTTTAAGTGGTTATTAAAGAACTAACAGATATGAATTGCATAGAGGTCTATCTTTCCAAAAGAAGTATTTTATTTTTTACACATATCATACATAGCATAGTGTACTACTTGATGTTATCAGTTCCAACTTTGAAAAAAATCTTCATACTGATTTTCATAATAGTGTATCTTTATATAGCAGCTTGCACAAAGTTATAGTTGTCTATAGTATTCTAGTCTTCTATGGTATTTTAGAGATGGGCAGCTGTCAGTTTCATTTCCATGATAATACTACCACAGTTTTGATGTTGATTCGAGTTACTGTCATTCACATCATCCTGTCATCCAGGTACCCACGTACCTGAACCTTCTGAAGTCCTTGCTGTAAGTTTGAGTGTTTAAATTAAATTAAACTTAAATTTGTTGATTTACACTTTTTAATTACTAAATATGTGGTTTAAAATAATACTTGGACTGCTCTAATAGTAGAAAAAATACTGGATACTTTCCTGTAAATTTTTGGCAGTAATGAAGACACATACTTTTTTTTCTACTCCCTTTAACACGTCTCTTCACCAGTTTTTAGTGTTTATCAGAATTTCATCTTATTCCAAGATAATTCAAAATTTTCATCGTGTGAATTGTTACTGGACACAGCAGCTTTCATGCTTTGCACAGAAGTTTATACTTAGAGTCTTATTTAAATACACGTGCTTTGCAGTAATGAAAACATTTCAACACCTGTAAACTTTTAAAGACAAATATTTATTGCAGTTCCTTTTTGGATACTAAGGCAATGTCAAACCTTGTAATTCTTCAGTGATTATGAGCTCCAGAATAAATAACGGCAAATAAAAATCCTCGTGGTGGAAATGAAGTCTTGGATGGTACCTGTAATATGAGCTCAGGAGTTATGTTCAGAAGTCTAATATGAGACATCTGCACAGACTGCTCAGAAAATTTATTGTTTTTTTTAGTATTTACTACATTTGTAATGTTCTCTTAGGAAAAGCAACCAGATTTAAATTTCAGCTTACATATGGATTTAATATTTAGAGATGTTAGCATTTTTGTAGTATTCAAATCATATTCCAAATAGATTTCCAGTCTGAACATTTAAAAGTGTCTTGATTTGAATAGGGCACACATACCTATTCTGCTCAGGAAAGCATCAAAGTTGGAAAGCTTTGAGGTTCGGAGTGCCCCGATCGGGCGCGGGGCCGGGCT
>JAUBNY010000580.1:2382473-2394771 GCA_032275445.1 Crypturellus soui | reverse complement strand
GAATGTTCTCCCTGCAGGTTTAGATATCCTTTGCATGTGGTAGATGTATAGGAGATGTATAGGATATACAGGAACCAGTATATAGGATATATTGGCCACCTGGACCACCAGGGCACACCGCTGGCTCCCGTTTGACTCAGTGGACACCACCGCGTTCATGGTCCCTGTCTGCTGAGCTGCCTTCCAGCCAGCGGGCCCCCTGTCTCCCCAGGTGCAGGACTTGGCATTTTCCTTTACTTCATGAGGCTCCTGCGAGTTCTGCAGCCTGTGGAAGCTCTGCTGAAAGGCAGCCCAACCCTCGGGTGTATCCACAATTTCTTCCAATTTTCTAACATTTGCAAATAGTAGTTGAAAAATAATGCATGATTAATGACAAGTTGGTTGCCCAGAAGTGCTTACATGTGTATAACAATTTTTAGTCTTACCAAACTCTTAGACCAGTTTTAGGAACCCCTTGTTCTCAAGGATATTGCCTATTATTCACTATATTAAATCTTTTTGGTAAACAGTATTTTTGCAAGTTATTCGTCAAGAACATACTCACCAAATTTTTCTCAACTCCATTGCTTTTGTTGAGAAGGAGGCAGATTTTTTCTGTTTAAACTGTCAGGAGTCCTCTGAAGGATTTGATAAGTACCACAGGTCCCTGCACCAGTCTTCAGCACAATTAGCCTTGTCCGAGTGAGGGACAGTTCGGACATCTGAAGCTGGGGAAGGTTGGACTGTTTCAGCTTCCGAGCGGCAGAGCATTGGGAGGAATTACATGTGGCCATATGTGACCCTATGTGGCCACCTCATTCCCACCTCATTGCCAATCCTGTTCACAGTACGAACGTACTGAGCTGCTTTTACATGCTGAGCGGCTGCTTGTTTGTCTCGCACGGGCTTCTTGGACAGAAAAAGCCCTGGTGTTTAGACTCAGCTGGACACGCGCTTCTAGTAGTTTGTATAATGTTTTGAATTTATTTCATGGAGAATTTTTGGATGCTCTGCTTTGTAAAGCTTTATCCAAAAAGGCTTTTTGGTTCACAAGAAGATAGTGGATTTCTCTATGGACTGTGATGTTTTTTGCTTTCGAAAAGTTTGGACCGGTGAAATTCTTGGCTTGTGGAAACATGGAGAGAAGTTTTTATTTTTGAAAAGTACCTCTGTGACTTTTGAAAAAATACAGTCAAAGATTCCATGGAATGAACAAATGAAATGAACTATAAAATCTGCCTAATGGCTGTAGTTTATTAAAACATAATTACAAGGTTTCAAAAGTCATCAAAGGTCACCTCCACCCAGGGAGACCTAACTCAGCAGGACTTGCCTGGCCGGATTCGTGCCGTCGGCTCCCAAGAGGCCTCCAAAAATGGAGCAAACCCAGAACACAAAAGCCTCCAAATCTCCATCTCGCTGTGTATTAATGTCATGGTCGGGGGCTTAAAGCTGAGCTATGTCAGGAAATGGTAAGTGAACTGGAAACATGGCACTGTCACATTTAATACATTCCTCGTGGCATGTAAAACAAAAATTTGCAGTGTCTCAAAGCAAAACCCTCCTATTTTAGGGACTAATCACATGCTAGTTTAGGGACCATTTAACTTTCTATTGTTCAGAATTCCCAGTGTAGGCTTCGTACAGCAGTTAAATTGAGAACATTTAATTCAGCATTTGAAGGTGAGACCTTCAAGGTGTCGAGGCAGAGCGTTAGGGGAAGAGTCCTTGGTCATGCAAGGTGGATGTGAACAGAACAGGGGCCTGGTGAGGGTGAGCTCCGGAAACGCTTAGCTGTTTCCACCATAGGGAACAACATCAGTGTCTAGCTTTGGTGCTTTAGTTTTACTCAGAAAAATGCAAAATGGAGGGAAGCAAAAAAAAAAAAAAAAAAGCTGTGACAAAAGGCTTGTGTTGAGGAAGATTCATCTGAGTTATTGCCCAGCTTGGTGCTCACACAATCCTGCCCTTGATGCTGCGCAGCGGCTGCGGAGACACGGCCATTGACTTGGGTGAACTTGGGGCACGTTTCGCTGTAGTCCTGCTGCCGGGTCACAGCAAGCTCCAAATGAGCCGCCTGTGATGAGCCAGAATGTCTTTCGACCTTGTTAGTCCCCTTTAAATTGTAAGTTAGACACACAGTTCCTGACAGGACTATGCAACCATTTGCTTGTGGAAAAACAAATTTGCTTAATATAAATATGTTTTACACTATAAAAAAAAAAATAGGGTTTTTTTTGGTGATTGATTCAGGGTATTTTGTGTTCAGAAGTAGCTTCTTGTTGGGGTGGTCCTTCTGTTTGACAGGCACAACCTGCTGCTTTCTCCCTCTTGCAACCAAGAAGTCATTTTTGGTCGACAACCCTCCTGCCTCCTCCCCTTGCCCCCAGTCAGTTGCTATCATTGTAGCTTCAAGGTATTGCCTTAGTTTTCCTCTCTGTGTACATTTTATGTAGGGTTTTAGTTTCTCTGTTTGGTTTAGCTACTCTTTGAAATAAGAGGGCAGTTTGCCATCCTACAAGAGCAGTGAGTTTATGGCAGGTGATTTGAGGGGTAGGAGATAGTTGTTTTTTACAACAGGACTCCTAGAAAAGGACCTGCTGTTTCATTTGACAGTTGCTTCTGGTACTTCAGTCTCTTAATGTTGTACCTCGAACAACAATCATCTCTCATTTTAAAAAAGGTTGTTTAGTTGTTGCATTACATGGTACAGCTGTCCCCGCAGCAGTTAAGATAAAAAGCACAGCGAGAGACTTGACAAGTGCTTTTGAGAAGGCAAATGAAGGATTGCTGAAGTGCTCACTGTACATATCTATATGTATACACACACAGACACACACAAAGTTTATGAATTCGAAAATTAGAGGGTTTAATTTTCTCTCTTAGCTTCTTGTCGGTGTTGTCACCTTGGCAGGTGGAGCCCATTGTGGCTCAGTGAGTTTTCCATTTGCCAGTTCTAATCGTTGAATCGTGATCAAACAACAACGCTTTAACATGGATCTCCATAATCTCGTGTTTAATAACGTGTTAGTCTTTCTGTTGATCTTATCTGTCTGAAGAGTGCTTGAGGCTTGCTGGCAGCAAAAATCTGGAGTCTCTAGCAGATGCAGTGGTGAAGGTGTTGCTAAACTGGCAAAACGCCCAACCAGCACCTGACAAATTGTTTTTACCCGTTTTCATTAAGCAGATCAATTTAGAAGCACTAGCAGTGTGGTATTGCTTCATACCTAATGTCAGCAGAAAAGTAATCGTAATGTTCATCATTAAAGCTGTGATAAAAGTTCACACCAAAGTTTTTGATAGCTCATGAAAATCTTTTAAATACGGTGAATATCAAGTACAGAAAAGCAAGCGATGTTTTTAGATTTAAAAATATTGTGTTTTAATAGAGCTTGCTGTACAAAGAAAGAAAAATGTGGCATAATTTGAAATACCAGATTTGATTCTATCTTATGACTGGCACGTATCAGTTGAATTGGCATATGTCTTTTGGGATTATTAGAAATTTGAACTTGGTGAAAATAATCACAGTTTTTCATAAGTAGCTACACTTTTATACAAAGAAAAAGTATCATTTTGATGTAAAATATCTCTGTATCTTTTCAAAGGTAATCCAATAACAGTGTTTCTACGTGGGAATTATATGACTTTTAATCAGTGCAAGTAGTGAAAAACAAATAGCCCATTTTTGCTGCTGACCAAGGAATTTAAAGCTGCTATTAATATAAAACATGTTGTAAAGATTATTATTTAAAATAAATTTAATAAGTAGATCGTGCTTTTGGGTTAGTGTGAGAAAGAGAGGTTAGGATTTGACTCCAGAGTAATTACAATAACAATTCCAAGCTTCGTATTTTTGTAATTAGACGAAGTAATATAGATGAAAAAGAAAAAAAAAAGAAAATCTTTTGGGGCATGTAAACCTTTCGTCATGTCTGACAAGAGGTGAATCCAAGGACGGGATCCAGACTCGAGAGTGTGAAGGAATGTCTTCGTACAACTCTGTGTTAGATGGTCTAATAAAAGATATTGCAGCTACCCTCCTACTATTCAGCGGGATATGTAAAGGTCAATGGAGTGTTTATAATCTCTCTCAGCAGAGAACGTGCTAGGCTGTTTTATGTGGATAAGCAGCAGGTGGTTTGCTTTAAGGATTAAAAAATAAATGAAATAGCTGTTTTGTCTGGGTCATGTATTTTTAGGAGTAAAAGTTTGCGCCTACTATGCAAACCTTCCAAATATAGGTATATTGGTCAAAAAAATGCTTGCAAAAATGAAAATATGAATTAAACAGTAGTAATGTGAGAAAGCAAGTGAAAATTAGTATTAAACCTTAACAGCATTTCTATAAATTTGGCCATAGTCATTGGTTATTGATTAAAAATGCACAATAGCAAGCCCACCTTCTTTTCTTTATAGCTTTTGGTCAAGTGTCAACAAAGTTGCTTATTTTCCATCATTTTCACCAATAAAATTTTCTTCGCACAGATGTGAGCTGACAGTTCTTGCTTTTAGTAGCATACAGCCTTCAGGAACTAAGAGAGTAACTTTTCCCTATCGGGGAGTGTAGATATCGCTCCCACATGAGTTGCTAAGAGCTTGATTAAGAAGGTGGCATTTTTGCATTCGCGAATACGCTTGAAGCCAAGTGTTGATGTGCCGGTAGCTGGAGCAGCCCTGTCTTCTGTTAGTTGGTTTTAACACTATTCAGTGTTGAACTCAGCTCTGACATTCTAAATCCTCCTGCCAGTTAATGCTGCAAATCTGCCCCTCTTCGCTCCTGCTCTCTTTATTTCCATACCACGCATCTTTGAATAGTTTCTTCCTGATTACCAAATTCTGTTACTTTAGCGCGGACTTCTGTTGTGCCCGTGTTTGAATGCGCTGGAGATGTCATCAAGCCCCAAAAAGCAGGGCTTTCGCTTGCAGCATCACGGCACATTTTCTGCACATCTGTGAATGTCAAGTGCTGGGGGTGTTAAAGAGACAACAGAGTATGATAAAGTCTGGGAAACCTGAGTAAGAGTCATCTTGGGCACGAGAAAATAAACATGTGTCATCTTGAACTATTTCTATGCTGTGGGCTTGAATGTCCAGGCTTTTTGCTGCTTGGGAAACCCTGGCGATGAGAGTCTGGAGGACATGTCAAAATGGGAATGATACCACGAGGAATTTGACTGATTATCTGTTTCATGTTTTGGGAGCTACAAGATGAGTATGAGGAAGAATCTTCTTTCGAAAGGGCTGGAAAAAATAAGAGGGCTTCCTGTTTTCTCATTATTGTCTCAATCATATGGATGTCCTCTCAAACAAGACTCCCTGATTCTCTCTGTTGATTTTTACCTTTCAAATCTTATGCTTACCCCCATGAAATCAAGTACCTTCAACCTTATGTGCAACTGGGAGAGTAGGACGAGCTTCTTGCATTCTGCAAATATCAGAGGGGGAAAACTGTTCTCTTATCAGTCTGTTATCTTCCCTGCTCATTCCACTCTGAATATTACCTGCCTTGTGTTAGTCTTGCCTGCAAGAGCAACCATGTGAGAGTGAATGAGGAGAAAATTCCAGATTATTCAGCAGGCCTCTAGCTGACCCTAACTGTTCTGTGTAGCTCTTCCCTCCTCCTCATTTTATATCCTGTGGTTAATAATATTTTTTCTTGTACTTTGTCTTGTACTCAGAACTGGGAACACGAGGCTGAATATTGCCTCATGACACTGTTTACATGAGGTTAAGCTTCCCTGAAAAGAAATCTCGCTTTGTCAGCCCTTCTGGAGAACGTGCCTCCAAATCTGGTCCACAACTTTACTCCTTTTTTGATAAAGTTTAGTATAAACAACACATCTGATAGGAGGTAGCATAGTTTTGTGGGGGTTTTTTGTCTTTTAATATTTTTAATGAGATACATACAGATTAAAACATTTAGGGCAGATCATTCTCATTAGAAACATTTAGATTTTCTGCTTGCTATAGTTGTTTCTATAGCTGGAAAGCTTGAAGGTCTCTGTGTTGCCAAGCATGATTTGTTGACCTTGTATTTTAAGGCAAAAAGGGATGGACTGGGCAAGAAAACCCCAAAGCAGTCTTCCTGCTCACTGGGTTCTATTTGGGGGCTTAAATTCACTCAAAAAATTTAATTACATTTCCTTAGGGTTTAGTATCTTAGTATAGTTATTCTTAAATTTGGGCCTTTGCCTCAAAATAGCTATTGTGTATTGTAAATACACACTACAGGGAGGGCACTACATAAAAATTATGTTGAATACGTATATGTTTAGCTGGTAAAAGGTTTATTTTGACAGTAGATACCTTCATTTTGGAACACAGTGACCCTTCTTTGCCTTCTGTACTGTGATAAGAAGAGAGCACAATAACTGGGCTTTCCATGTTGAACTGTGCAGTATTAAATAGTCCCTTTTAGCCTCACATTTTACTGTCTTTGAACTGTATAAATGTTGGGCTGGAAGTAATACTTGAGAGTTTTGAGATGCCTTCCATGTTGAGATAGCGTCAAGAATATCCAAATCGTATCTAATAGATACTTGCCTCTGCTGGGTTGAATCCCTAGGCCGCTTGTTTTAGTATCTTTAGAACATTTAGTATCACTATCCTGTAGAGAAAGCACTTACTACTATGCAGCCTAAATGGGTCTTTGCTGTAGATTTAGCTCAGTTTTCTTCTTTCTGTATTTGATGGACAATGAGAAGTTTAGCATGTGATGACATTTTAGTTTGTGCATATTGGAAGACTCATCTCACACTGCTCCTTATCTTTTCTAGTTAAGCAAATACTTTAATAATGATTCTTTGCACGGCAGTTTTTTCATTGTCCTTTCTTATATTGTCCTCGTTTCTATACTTTTTTATTTAACAGTAGTGCCCAATGCTGGTATTTCAGGGGAAAAGTCACTAGTACCAGGGCATACAGTCCAATATATTCTTACCTCCTTCTATCCCAACCATAGCCCGCAATGCTGTTTTACAACATCACATCATTAATGCCTATTTGTTTGCGATCTGTAAAATTTCTTACACTCGCATATTGCATGTGCAGTTATTTCTTCATATTTGTGTGTGTGTATGTGATTTCTCCTGCCAAGTGCTTCACATTTATTTTTATTGAATTTTATTCTGTTGACTTTGGGCAATTTGATTACTTTGCACACAGCCCCAACCTCTAAAGGATTTCAATAAATTTTATAGCATACTCCATATTCCATAATTAATTACTGAAAAGACAAGAGCAGGGAAGCCTCTTCTGTGACTGCCCTTAGAATGCATTTGTAGTTTGATAATGAACTATTACTGGATAGAGATTCTCTTGTGCTGTTTTCAACCAGCTCTGTGCTCACTGTGTTAAGTAGCAAATGAGATTGCCGTAAAGGTGCATTAAAGTTCAGGTAAATAACAGTGCCAGCTTCTTTCTAAGGAGAAAATTGGAATAGTTTTGAGTGATTTGTTGGCTGTGTTGGTTGTTTCTTATCATGTTGTTATCTAGATATTTATAAACTGACTCTTGATTTATTCTGGACTGTTCTGGCTATTAGACAGACTATCTAATATCTTCTCATTTAGCAAGATAGATACCAGTTTGTTCTTTTGCATCTAGCCAAGGTCTTTGGCATCTTATTTCTCTCAAGGAGCCCGCTAAGCTCTGGTAGAGAGCTGGTAACTAGGGGGGACGATTCAGCAAGTTCTTTAAGTCTTTTAAGATTAAATGCTAAGGTTTTGCCAGAGACAATGCAGGTTTTAGACAAACTCACAGGTGGCTGGTGAGGTGACTTACTTGGAAGGTGCCTGGGCTGAATCGTGAGGCTCCACAGTTGTGGTCGGGGTACCCAGGGCACCCAGAGGCCAGTGCTGGAGCCCTGCGGTCAGGACTGCACCAATCACATCCTCATTGATGTCCTGGATGAATGGGCAGGCTGCACTTCCAGCAGGTTTTCAGACTACACAAAATCCAAACCATGTTTTTGTTTTGTGCAGGGTGAGACACTGGAGCAGGTTGCTCAGTGATGTAGATGCTGTTGCATTTGATACTGTATTGGACAGTAGTCCAAGAGTTCCTGCACAACCTCAACAATTCTCTGATTGTCTGAATACAGGAATATAGTTTAATTATTCCGTCCACATTCAGCCTCAGATTGTAGAGTCTCTATCCTTGGAGATGCTCAAAGCTCGTCAGGTAAAGGGCACTGAGCAATCTGCTCCAACTGGAATTGCTTCAGCAGGCGGTTGGCCTAATCTCCCTCTGTAGGTCCTGTCCAGCCCTATTCTGTGGTTCAAACCTTTTATTTCCTTTTACTTTTCACTCTAGTCTGAACTGAAATATATCATTGTCCTCACTTTACCCTAATGATTTCATATAAAATGATTTCAGATGTTCACATTCTTGATGCTGACTAATAAAGCGTGATTTTTAAACTTGCACTAGTGAAGGAAAAGGAATAAAAAACAATGGATAGTTTAAACAGTAAATGTTATAATGTCTTGCCTGGCGTAATTTAAAGTCACATGCCTGAGGACTTTGGAAAGCATAGCGGTCTCATTGTAGGACTTTTTTTCCCTGAAACTTTCCCTGTTCAAGTTTTTATCACACTTTTGGATCTCTATCAACATGCGCCGAACTAATCCATTAGTCCACATGTGTTTATAGCCCTCAAGTAGTCGCTCTGGCCAACATTTTCCTGCTTTTCACTTATCCAGGTCATCCATATCTTATCGTGTTCAAACTTCTCAAGCTCTTGAAGACAAATGCTAGTGTTTTCTGGGCTTTTTTTTTTTTTGAAACACTTACAATGCCTCTGTAACTCTTTTCTCCTAAATTTTGATGTGAATGTGGGCCATTGTATCTAGAATGAAACAGTATTTTCTTTCTCAAGCTTTATCTGGCAAAGGTAGTGAGCATTAAGGCAAATTACAGTTTTAAATCACAGGGTGGTTGAACCTGGATAAGCTGTATGCAGGCACTTGAGTTGTTAAAATGGCTTGTTGCCCCCTCAAGGAAAATGTCTAAATCCTCATCAGCCTTCTTGTGCTCTTGGCACTGAGGTCCCCCTGGTGCCTGCTCTGGTGCTTTTAAGCCCTTCCAGGGTTCTCCTTATCTCATTGCGTTGTCAGAAAACTCTCCAAAATCAGCTTTCCGCAGCATTTGTGGGCAGGTGACGAGGAGGAGGCAAGAACAAGGAGCTGGGAGCTGAGGGATCGGCAGGAAGAAGGGAAACATTCCCCTTGCAGGGGTGGGGAGCTGCTAAATTGGCTGAGGGCCCCTTGCCGAGCCACGTCTGTGTGCAGAGCACGAGCGGATCCTCCCGAGGGATGCGCAGGATTCCCCGGAGGGCAGCGAGCAGGAGGGATGCGCGTGGTGGGAGCAGAGCTGGCTGCTTTTGGACTTGCCTGGGAGGACTTAAGCAGGAGCAGCTGTCTGTGAAAGCATCGGAAATTTACTGCTTTTCCCATTTGGATAAATAAAAGTTTGAATGAAATAGTATGCTTCAATAAATCAAAGGGAAAGAGAGAAAAAAATAATGTGTAAGTTTCTATTCCTCCTCACTGTCATCCATATCCTCTGTGCAGACTTGTTACGTTTCTATTTATCTTTTACTTGATTATATTTAAGAATACATTACTCATGGGGAATGTGAAACTTCCTGTGGGAGGAAAAAAAAGAATTCTGGGTTATCCAAAATGATATCTTTAGCTGTGTCTGTCATCTCACTAACGAGGGATTTCCTATTTTTATAAATTTAAGCAGGATTGACCCAAAGAATCTATGAATATCTTATCTTCAATGGAAATCGCTCTTGTATTTTAACAGTTGTAAAATCTTCATGACCCAGAAATGTGCACCAGCAGTGTGACTGTGGAGGTAACAATGTTTTTTCTCCTTCTTGTAGGTCCTTTTGTTCTGCATCACAGCTGCTCTGTTCATGTTCTTTTTCAGGTATGTTGATGATCTCTATGTTTATGATTGTAAAGATTATTTTAAACAGCATTTCTAATAGTTTTCTTGACTTTGGTTTTCATAAAAAACTTTTGCGTATTCTTGATTTCAGCCTTTCAAGTTAAGTGCTTTATGTCATTAGGAAACTAATGCTGGAAACAGAATCGGATTGGAAAGGGAAATGCTGAGCTGAATGAGCTGGAGGTTTTACCGGCAATTTAAGAAGACTCCTCTCACCTCATAATTTAGACCTTTGATATCTAACTTTACATAACTTTATATGAAAACTATGAAAATCTGCAATTCTTTGTACTTTTCAAGTTCTTGAATAGTTTATGTCCAGGAGATAACTTTTGTTTTTCAGTATAAATTCTGGAGAATAAGAAACTAAGATTTGACAGGTTTATGTAGTATCAAGTATTTGATACGCAGGTGTAACTGCCTCCTTTTGATTTTAAATAAGTTTGTTTCAGGGACTTTTTCACAAGTTATCACTAGTATTCTTTTTTTCAAAGACTTTTCTCTTGGTTTGCAAGAGCTATATAACAAAGATATTTAACACTTCAGTTCTTCCCTTTTAAGTAGAAGATTCCCTAAATTATTTGATTATAACTCTAGTTGGATGGTTGCTGGGATGCTTGTTAGTGTAACCTCTAACTACAGCCCTTTGACTCAGAATTATCTGTGGTAGATTTCTGTGGCATGTAGCCATTTATGGTCCTCTAAGCCATATGATCCCCTGATAATTGCAAAACTCTAGAAGCTTTAGCTTGGTTTTTCGTAATTCCGTGGACTTAGAATTACTTCTGAATATTGGCCAAGAGCACAGGCTGTGGATAGGGGAATCGTATTGTTTTAAAAGCTTCTAAAAAGCATTCCTTCTTTCATCAGCCAACCGTTAAGAGCATTATATTGGCAATCTCTCTGTTTTATTTCTTACTGCTATCCATGGCAGCCTCTGAGAATTTTACTTGTAATGTTGATGCTAGGCACCTGCCTATGTGACTGCTCATTTAGAAGAAAAAGAACAAAAACGACTAAAATTCTGCTATAAGTGATAAATTGTGAATAATCTGGGGTGAAACTAATTGTCTTCTGTTTCTCTGTTTGGTTTTAAAGCATTCAAATGGTTAAATGCATTCTGAGTTTTAAAGACAGTATATTAAGTTAAATGAGGACTGACTAGAGCTCAGAAATACTTGGTAAATTCCTTACCAACCTGCCAGGGTGATGCTGGCTGCTGAATGGATTCCAGACCACTTGCTTTCTTCTAAAATCCGTGCCTCTGTGGCCAGATTAATAGATATCTCATAGAGCAATCTTCATGGCTGTTTGCTTTCTTTCTCCTTAATATCATAGCAGAGACATTAAAACACAGAACTAGGTGATTATGGGTCTGTTAATTCATTTTAACACTTAAGAAAAACTATTTTTTTTTTTTGTAAACACATAGAAAAATAGTAAGATGAATAAGGCTGAATAGTTTAATCAAAAAAATAATTAGTCCAGACAAATTTATTTGTTTTTTTTATTAGTATAAGGAGTATTGTGATAGAACTCCTTCAGTGATTCACATGATATTCTCATAAATCTGTCACAGATACTATACAGATACTACTATGTTGCCTTTAAAACACGTTTTGTCCAATTCCAGGTCTGCATTTTTAGCTGGCCATTAGTGAGTTGTTTGTAGCCCAACGGGCTGTTCCCGGTGCCAGCCCGTGCAGCCCTTCCCGTTGGGTGTTTGCCCTCCTCTGTGCTGCTGCTCCAGGCCCTGCTCTCGTACCAGGCCGCGCTGCTCTGCTCTGCGTCACTGTGTCACCCCTCTGAATATTTCCTTCCACACCGAGTAATTGCTTGTTACTGGTATCTGTGCAAAACCATGATTGTACTAGAGGAAAGATAGATAGGAGAAAAACAAATTAGCCGTAGACACCTGGTCAGTTAAAAACTGCGATCACAGCTCAAGTAAAACAGAACTGCAAGCAGGTGAAGAAAGTTCTGGCTGGAGCTGGTCTGAAAAGGCTCAGGCCTTGCTAAGGCGGTTCCAAGCTTGCAGCCCCTTGCTAGTAACATCCGTACCATACTGCAGGGCCGCAGTTACTCCCTCAAAGGCAGAGGACCAGACTCACAAGCACCTACTTGGGTCCTCAGTTGAATAATTTTATGTAATGACCTTTTTTTTTCCCCTCAATTTTCTTTTTTTTACATAATAACATCAGAGTTAAGTGCTTGTTGCATGTGTTCATATAACTGCTGGGTAGGACTGCAGTTTCTTTGGAGAATGGCATCAGAATTCAGATAGATGCTAATTGGAGACAGAAGAAGAAACAAAACTCTTCAGTGAGGACAAGTTTGAGGTAGGACACATGCAGCT
>JAUBNY010000580.1:2333765-2344413 GCA_032275445.1 Crypturellus soui | reverse complement strand
CTCTCATTCCTGGGCTATTCTTTTCTTAAGGACATAACATCTTTGGGACACAAACTTCCCATTTGCTTTGTGCTTGTTCAGTGTCTAACCCAGTCAGTTTGCTGTTCAAATCCTTCTGGACACCGTTATCTCCCATTTTCTTTTCATTAGATAATATTTGATTACATATGTATATTTTCAGTAATTAGCGCTTAGCTACTGTTAGTTGCAGACCTTATTTTCGGAGCTGATTGTAAAGCCCATGTCAGATCCATATGTGGTCTGCGCTGAATGCTCAGCAGTCAGATCCTAAGGGCACTCCTAACAGTGTATTATTTTGCAAGGCCAACTAGAACAAACAAATTAGGATTTTCTTTGTAGTAATAATAAAGCTGATGGAACTGATGCCTCTTCTCCCCAGAAAACTGTCATAGTCTTCCCCTGGAAAAAACAATTGTGTTGTTTGTTATTTTATAGGTAGAGAGAGAAGTGATTCTACTATTAGGGAACATAATAAGTTTGAAAAGGCTTTAAAAGATGAGGCGATCAAGACATAGGAGTTACCCTTGTTGAATATATTAGTTGAGTGACCCAAATCTGACTTCAAGTTAGGAATTCCTTAAATTAGAGTGACCCCACATTACTTTCTCCTTTTTTTTGGGGGGGAAGATGTGTTAATGATTAAAAGATCAGGAAAAAGCAAAACGGGGATATTCCAAGCATTCATTCCTCTATCTTTTTCAGTTGTTTATACAGCTTCATTTTTTTTCATGTTTTGTTCATGTCTGGGGGAAGCTGAAAAGGAAATCCCGCTCAGAAGTGGAGCTGACTAAGTCTTGCCTTGACTAAAAATGAAGAAAAGGAAGTCTCTAAAGAGCAGTTACCCTTTAGATAAATTAGTGGTACATTTAAACAACACTTCTGCTTGTATCAGTCTTGGTATAGTAATTTAGCATATATCACTCTTGACGGCAGTAGAATATCAGGGAAATATTGAGGGGGTGGAAGCCAGCTCTATGAATTTCCTGCCTTTTCTGTTACTTTGTTTCATTCTGATATATTAGAATTTTTGAACATCCAAAATACAAAAACGGGGGATTTTCAGTTCCCTCTGGAGTTGTTCCTGGAATCAGTCAGTAATAACTGGTTACTGGCATGAATTGAGCATGTTTTTGAAATTCTGTTTCTGCAAGGGAGCTTTTTAATTCCAGATTGATCTGATGAGCTGCTTATTGCCAAAGTTTTCCATCTGTCCCATATTTCCCCTTGCCCCTAACCACCTTGTTTTCCCATTATATCCATGTTTCAGTTGTCACTGCATGCTTTTTTCCCCTCCTCCTTCATATTTAAATGCGCTTGACACAATCTGCGATAGCCTTTTATGCAGCATTTAATAGTTGGACATATCACCTGATTACATAAACTACCCTTCAAATTTTAAATAGTTAAGATGGTTTAGGTTCATAAATGTTTTAAAAGAACTTTCTGTGCTAGGAGAAGCAATTGAACAGTATTTTTCCTCTTTCTTGGGATTTCACAGAGAAATATTAGCCAGGAGTTAGTTGTCTGGTTAGTTGTTAGTTGTCAGTGGGACAAAATGCTATTTTTTTTTCCTTTTTTTCTGTCAATGCTCCTAATGACTAGAATGACCTAAAAGAATATGGGTTTTGATGGTTGCAGACTGTGTATTCTGTCACCTGAAGGAACATGGGCCTACAAAGTACATGGAATTTTATTTTAATAGTTCTGCATATAATATAAAGGGAATTGCTAAAAATATCTTAAATATGTCTGCATATATTCCCAGAGGAGGAGCGCATTTTGGCATGTTGCTGAAACTCTGCCCCCATAGTCTTTTCCGAGCTGTATCTTGACAATATTATTAGCTTTTTGAGAAATCTGTGTGTGCAAAAAAATAAAAAATAAATATTTGCGGAGTTTTGCAGAGAAATAGCTCCATTGGGCTGCTGCCTCTGGCCAATCTTGAGTGATAACTCAAAATTTCTACAGAGAAATGGCTCCTAGCAAAAATGAAATACAGAGTTTACTTCTCTCACTTGTATTTTTTACAGTATCCTGTGTTTTTTGTACTTTTTCCACTTCCTTCACTTGAGGCCCTGATTCTGAAAAAAACACTTATAAAATGTGTGATTGGGATTCCCTAGCTGATCTACTGAGATAAAGAGAAAAATATTGTGACCTGCTTAGTGCTAGTGGATACACATCAAAGCTGAAGCCTTAATCCTGCAGCTCAGCACTTCTAAGTGGGCTACTGTTTAAAAATACTGCAGTGAAATTGCAGATATATTTGAATGTTTGCCAGTTGAAACCTAAGTGTGTCGCAGTATTCCTCACCAGACAAAACAGCCTTTCCTACAACTGCCTCAAATATTCAGTGAGTCTGGCTGCTCCTTCTGTCATAACTCATAACGGTTTTGCTCATCATTCTGTTTTTAGGGTTTTTTTTTTTTCCCTTTTTTTTTCTAAAGTAATGACACATTTTTCATAATCATCATTTTTAGGGGGCAGAGGGAAGGATGATGAGAACAGTGTACTTGAGACAAGATTATCTCTTCATTTTAGATAGGAATATACATTCATCATAATTTTGACTCCACAAAATCTCTTAACACAGAAGTACCATCCAGCCTCATCTGCACACAACACTATTAGTTGCGTATTAGTTAAACTACTTTGCAACTTAGTTATACTGATTCTTAGACATCCCTTTAGGGAGAGTAGTTGCCACAGGAAATGGTTATTACTGAATATTTAAGTAGAAAAAGATTGTTGTGTGAGTTGTTGTGAGAGATTGTAATATTCTGTAGGAGGCAAAAATATACTTAGTTTCTGAATTTGGAAGGTTGCCCCATCCAAACCTCTGCCAGTGATCTCAGTGCCCTTGAATATGTTCTAAAAATGAATTAGAAGACCCGGGAGCATTGGGCACCTGCCTTTTTTGCTGGTGAGGACTGCACAGTGTTCCGATACTTTTCAGATGAGGTACCTTCTAACCAAAAAATAGATAGATTTTATTCAAACCTCTCAGAGAAGTTCAGGCATAGGCAAAGAATAATGATAGGAAGCTTTGCAGGAAGGTACAAGAAACTGAGGAAAATCATTTGAAATGAAAAAGTCCATGTAATCTGGTGAGGTGATGTGAAAAAGCAGATATGCATCCAAGGTGGAATAGCAGGAGAAATTCATGGGAACCCACATTATCCCTTTTCAGCAGTTCTGGAGGTTAAGCCATCAGGGTTATTTTGAAGGATAGAATATTGGAACAGGAGATAAACAGACTGTGTCCTTTGAGGCCTTCTCAAATATTTATGTAACTTAAAGGAGAGGTAGTTGTCTCAGATTTTACTGCCTTTGCCTTTTTACAGGAAATTTGGGGAAAAAAAAAATCTGGCTTTGAGATTGAAGATGAGGATGTGTTCTCCCTAGGGGCTGCAGGGTGGGTTTTATAATGTTCAGGGTCAAAGACAAGTGACCAGGGCTTGCACAGCTTGTGTTTGTGCTTTCCCTCTTCCTGACGGTGTGGTTTCTTGTGCTTCTCCCTAGGGCTTCGTTAGGATGTTCAGCATCGGTTACCTGATCCAGTGCTGCCTTCGGATCCCGTCCACCTTCAGGCATCTCTTCACTGAGCCTTCCCGGCTCCTTTCACTCTTCTACAACAAGGAAAATTTCCAGCTTGGAGCTTTTCTGGGATCTTTTGTCAGTATATACAAAGTAAGCGTATAACACACGTAAATGATGAGTGCTGTGTGCGTTTTGGGGATTTGTGTTTTTGTTTTGTTTTTAATTTTCCAAATATGAAGAGGAGGTAAAAGGTCTAGCCACTTAGCATTGTTAAGGGATTCTGCAGAATGTCACTGAAAATATCTGTAGTATCACAAATAGCAAACTGGTCTCCTGTTCCATGATTCGTTCTTCTGTTTTTTTCTATCATTTCTCAATCAATGAGATGGATTTCACAGCCCGATTTCAAGATCAAGACATAGGGAGTATTGCAGAGAAAGTGAACTCAGATTTCAAAGGGACTTTCTGCTGCACAAAAATGTTTCAGCAAGAATACAACTAGTGACTGCAATAGCAGCAGGATTGCCTCCGAGAAGCTGCCTGCAGATTTTTTGGCTCAAATGCCTGGAATTCTGACTTGACACTAAGTAGCAGGAGATTACAGAACATACATCATGTACAACTGAGGAGACGTTGCACTCACCACTTGTAAATCTGCCCTCCTGTCATCATAAGATGACAGTTGGTGAACTGTGCACATTAATACCACATTTGTCGAAGTTAATTGAATGATATTTATTTATGTCAAAATAGAATCTGGTCAAACACATATTCTAAGTAGGTTATACTGTATGCTGCAATGCTGAAGTGGCTATTGCAGTTTGATATTGGTATTTTTGCGCTGCTACTTTATTTCTTCTGAAAAGTTAAGATAATTCTGTATTATTTAAGGTAAACATCATATACTGAAAATAAATAAATAAGTAAATAAATAAGTCTTAACTTACAAGCAAAACAGAATTTCACTTTAATTGCCGTCAGATTGAGACACAAGAATTTTTCAGGTTACTGAGTTTAAACATTTTGGTGGCAGTGTGCCAATGGTCTATTCAGAGTTTATTAATAATGAGATTTTTGTTCAAACTTTAAGACAAATGCTTTTAGACAAAATAGTATTTAAAATGCAAATGCTGACATGGGGGTGACTTTGAAGTCTTTTAAAGACTCTGACTGCCAAATATGATTTATTCTGTGGGTATATGTCTTTTATGAAGGTGACATGCATGCTGGCATTTATTTGTGATTTGTTGTGTGCCCTCCACTTATGTGGATTTAGGTTACGCTATATTTTTTTCAGTTTGAGATAAGCATATGGAGCAGCAGAGATCCTAATCCTGCAGTGGGTCACAGCTGGAGATGTGATACAGAACTCTGATGTAGCTCTTGATACAGAATTCAATTATGGACCATTTAAAAAAAATCCTTATAAGCAGTCTGACCTGCCTTTGTGGAACTGCAGTAGCTGCAGTCCTAATATTTTGAGCTCTCTTCCATTCTTACTTTATATCAACAAACAGCATTTTATGGAAAATAAGTCAATGATTTTAGTCCGGTTTCCTTTTTTTATGTAAGATTACGAGTTTGAGTAATAAAGCTGATTGATTGTCAGAAGGGCAGTGTATTAATGGCATGGTAGAATATTTAATTATTTAAAATATATGTTGTAAAATAAATAACGAGACCACATCTGTTTTCCAGTGTCCATTTTGGGGCTCACTTGTTCAAGAAAGACATTGAAATACTGGTGTGAGCTCAGTGGAGGGCAGCAAGATGAGTAGGGCTGATATGGATAATATGGTATGCAAGGAGAAGCTGGCCCTCATGCTGAATTACATAACATGATCCCGAGCCCGCAGCCCTCGGTCTGACCCTACTTAGCAAATTTCAAGCCATTTGGAAGCAAATGGAAATTTAACAGGGCTAAAATTTGTAGGCAAAGTGTGGATTTCCAGAACAGCTGAAGAAGGCAATACAGAGGGTGTGGCAGATGTGAAACACTGTGGATCATTTGGTAACCTGCAGCTTCCAAAGAAAATTCATTTTAATGAAGGCAAAGCCACAGATTACTTGCATCCATGCAGGCTTAACAGCTCTGAATTGACGCTGTGTGAACAAGCAGGTTATTCTGCAGTTTGGTGTGACTTTTAATCATATGCAGTTTAATCATTCCCAGAATTTATTGTATGTATGGAATAATCTCAAGATGTTTGTTTTGTAGTTGAAAACAGATTTTGGCAGATATGGGAAAGAGTCTAGGCAACGACAGCAACTGAACAAGTCAAGATGAGCTTTTCTGGCCACATTTGAATTCGACTGGGATGTCTGGCTGACATATTTGAATTAGTGCTCTACTCTCTTGTTTTGAAACAATATAAACTGTTAATTAACATACTGCAAGATGTTTTGCATACTGTGGATTGTAGATATTATCAGAGTATATTCTTTATTCATGCTATGAGCTGTATGATAGCCTTACAGCAGAATATCTGCAGTGTGTGGACTCTGAAAGAGCAGTAACGAGGCCTGTGCTTCTCCCCCTTCGCTGCAGGGCACGAGCTGCTTTCTGCGCTGGGTACGAAACCTGGATGATGAGCTCCATGCGCTTGTAGCTGGTGAGTCCATAAAATGTGAATATTGACCTTGTTGGGTTCTGCAAGGATTTCTGCTCAGCAGTCCCCTGGGCTTTATCCTGTAACTCCTATTTCAGACTTCTCTGTTAAAAATAGGACCGTGTATAGTAAGGCTACCTCAGTATAACAGTAGTGTTTCAAGTGGTTTCAAATTAAGAGTTATATTTAAAATTGTAAAGGAAAATTTAGTTAAATGATATGTCTGTCATTTATATTCAGCTTCAAGGATAATAAATTACTGTATGCACAAATGTTAAAGTGCCCCTTGTTTCCAAGACCCGGTCACATGTAACAGAAAATGCATTTGTCCACCCAAAGAAGGATCCTTTTGCCACAAAACTTGTGCAGGGTCACAGCTCCTTCACTGCTACTTGCACATCTGTCACACTGGAACCTTTGAACCTCTGTTTTTCTGCTGAATGACGTAAGCCAGACTTTGACAGCCCAGGACCATCGCTGAACGCTGGTGTAGCAACAGAAACCATGATCCTGTGCAGTTCTGCTGTGCTGACATAGTGCAACAGCCACACTAAATCAGAGTTTAATTATAGTTTTGTTTTCTAATCATTACAGGGGCTCTCGCAGGAATTTCTATGATGTTTTACAAAAGTACTACTATCTCAATGTACCTGGCTTCCAAATTAGTAGAGGTAAGATAATACCCTGACAACAGAGTTCATGTTTCAGGTCTTTTCTCAAGACAGAAAAAGGCAACGAACTTCACAGGCTTTGTCAGAACATTCCTGGGTAGGGGCAGATTGAACAGTAGTGGTGCATTTGAGTAGGTATGAGCTGCTCTGTGGCCTCACATCTTAATCCATCTCCTTTCTGTGACTCTCTTCAAAATACCTTATCCGTTGTTCCATGCTCCATGGATCTGTGAAAACTCCATTGAGTTTTCTCCATCTCCTTTTTTGGTAAGTCTTTTCTTTGGAGCTTTTGCAAATTTTTTAAATCTGAAAGTTTCAAGAATGTGGATTTTGTCCATTCTGCCAGAAACATAAATCAGAACTTGCTCTTAATTGCAGATTTATTGCCAAAAGCTACAGCTTAACTTCCTGCCTTTGTTCCCTAAGTTTGGCATTCATCAGTCTTAAGATAACTCAAAATAGCTTAGGTTTTAGTCTGTAGCTGCAGTTGTTTGTCAGTGTGCTTCGACTGATGGACTGCCCAACTTTGAAGGGAACCTCAGTCAAACTACCAGTTCTTTCAGGTTTGAAAATCTTTTCTCCCTTATTTCTATGAAGTGGTTAAAATTAGGAGCCCCACCGAAAAAAAAAGAGGACAATATTTGTAGATTTTGGATATATATTGAATATATATCACTAGCCAGATTCCAGGTTCACTGTGATTTTTCCATGAAATCACGTTTCCACAACACCACCACTGAAATAAATTGACACGGCTCTATTTCTATGCTCATTTCTGGATTCCTTTATGACATTTATCCACTTTCACAACTGCCACTGACTTCTTTATTAAAAAAAAAATTTAAAAGGAATGTTAATTTTTTTTGAAAAAAGAAAAAAATAGACATAAAAAAGGAGAATGCACTATTTTTTCTTGTTTCTTGTAGTGCTAGTTCAGGTTCAGAAGGTAGTTCCCATAATGGTTATATAAAAGCAACTCTGATTATCCCTATTGAATTTTAAAACTATTGCTAAAATTTGCTAAAAATTGCTAAAAACAAAGTATTGTCTTGTATTGCAGCTGGTTTTCCCTGTGCTTTGAGACATTGTGGCTGCAGTGCAATAAGAAAAGTGCAGTATGTTCTTTCTTTTTTTTTTTCTTTTTTTAACTGCTTTTATCATCTTACGCAAGCCAAGGGTAACTGACCAAAGAGGCGTGTGCTGCTTTGGAAGGTCAAGCTGTGCTCAGGAAAATAAACTGTACATGTTTTCTCAGAAAGAAAAGTATGTGATTTCAAGCTGTTTAAGAACAGTGAATATTCACTCTATTGGACTCGCACTATTCTTTTGCTTTTTTTAAAATGAAATATTTGACAAAACACACTTTCTCTTTTTATCTCTAAGATCCATATTACCCTTTTAATCCTCAAGCTTTTGCCAGGTACTTTTTGGTGTATTTACAGGCACCTATTCCAGATCTTGGCTAAGTTATTTAAGTTAGTTCAGTCAATATCACATTCAAAATACAGACGTAACACAGAACTGCCTGAGCACATTTGAATAATGTTAATGGGTTACTTTGTAAATGAGAATTTGATAAAAAGTAAAAAGTTACTTATAATTTGCTTTTCTGTTTTATTCAGCATATATATGTATTCTTTTTTTTACTTTCATAGACTATATACTTCAAAGGCATTGAAGCTGGGAAAGTTCCCTATTTTCCTCATGCAGACAGCATCATCTATGCCATTTCCACATCTATATGTTTTCAGGCTGTAAGTATGTTGCCTTCTAAGTGCAGATACAGTTCTTTTGATGTAAGTCATAAGCTGAAAGAAGTG
Source organism: Crypturellus soui (assembly GCA_032275445.1). NCBI lineage: Eukaryota > Metazoa > Chordata > Aves > Tinamiformes > Tinamidae > Crypturellus > Crypturellus soui. Next base: position 2,335,752 of record JAUBNY010000580.1, on the reverse strand, counting down.
AGGAATTTAAGGTTACAGTGGTGTAGAAATGATGGTGTGATGTAGTGAGCAAAGCAAGGTGAGTGAGGACTGGTTTTGAAAGTTGCTGTGTGGGGAAGGTCATTTCTGTATCTCAAATTTCTTATACACAACTGAATGCAGACTGCTTTGGAAAGGATCTTAAATTCAGTGATCCAAAATATGGATAGAAATGTAGAGACTTTCATAAGTTTTGTTTCGTTTTGCTTTAAGATGCTAACATTACACTGCAGTATGGAAATTTTCTCTCTTATCTAACTTATTATTATATTATTATATTGCATATTTGAAAGAATCTGGAGATTCTGAGAGGGGAGGATCCAAAGCTTTAAATTTGAAACAAGCTGTAGTTTTCTTTTCTTTTTCTTTTTTTTTTTGCTCTTTCCAAATCTTTTCTATGTCCTTATCCTCAGTTTCTCTTCCATATGGTATACTAGCTGTAAAAGCTCCTTTATAACAATTACTAAATTACTCTGCCTTATTCTGTTACACTCCACCCTTCTAATGCCTTAATGTCCCATTGAATGTTTTTTGGATTCTATTTATTCCATAGCGAAATACATTTTTATCCCCCTATAAAGAGAACATAAAAAGACCTGAACACATCTTTACTGCCTAAAGTATGCCTAAAGGAAAACTTCTATGCCTAAAGGAAAACTCCTCATCTCTCCCACATACTTCAGAATAATTCTTATTCTAACACCAAAATGAACTGATATTTTAGCACGAGATGTGCCTATGTATCCAAAGAACTACAGTACTGAAATCTCTAAGATACTATTTGCAGAGTCCATTACATGAGGCTTAAGAGGAAATTAAATTATGAGAAGAGTGGGAAGTGTTCCGTTCATTATTTCATAATGAGTTGAAACGTAGGGATCCAAAACTAGAATAAATGCCTAAGTTTAGCAGAGGGGAGAGAAGGGGCAGCTGTCAAACAGATCCATGCTGAGGGGTATGCTCTTCATCGGATTCATAAGGGACTTGGAGAGGAGATGAAGGGTTTGGTGGAACTGCTGCCCTGTGCTGTTGGTTGTCATATAAAGCACTGAGTTCAGCTGTGACTGGTTTATTACTGAGTGCTGTACATTGCCAGTTACTTTCAGTCCATGAATTGTGAATTTTTTTTCTTATATATATATATATATCTTACCTAACCATCCCTTAATGGCCACTTTTGAGGCAAGCTGGTGTGCAGGATGTGCCTTTTGCCTGACCCTCTGCAGCTGGTGCTCACAGAGTTTTCTCCTTGCAGGCTGTGATGGAAGTTCAGAACCTGCGACCTTCCTACTGGAAATTTCTTTTACGCCTAACGAATGGCAGGTCAGTAAACAAGGATACGTTACGGCTTGTTCTCACATACCATTGCTTATGTTCAGCTTCCTAAATGATTTCCTTCAGTTCACAGGGACAGGTAGAATATTTTCAGATTTCAGTGTTAGGTAAAACAACAAATAAACAATTAGACAAGTTGAAGAAACCAGCACTGTACTGGGTTTGCAATGTGATACTGCCTGTTTAAAAATATTATTAGAAATGTCAAGAGTATATCCTATGAAAATAAAATTATTTTGAAGATTCAGCAGTTTTTTATATGGCATCTATTTTCATTGGGACAGGAGAGACTTTTTTTCTTGGAAAACTTGTGATTTTTTTTCACTTACTACAACCATTAACTTATGCTGCCTTGTGTTATTGAATAGATTTTATTTGCAGATCTAAAATGTTTATATTTTAAACCAGATTTTACTATAATTAATTTATTCTGGTAAGTCAATATTATTATACTGACAATAAGGCAGAAAAAGGCACCCAAATCTTGACTTTGATCAGGTTAGGAATAAAGCCCACTGCGGGAGCCAGGGAACTTTCAGTCCTTTCGATATGACCCACGTAGCTTGAAGGACAGTTTTAAGATCAGAGTCTCCCTCTGTCCAGCCTATAAAAATAGAAGTGAGCTCAGAGGCCA
>JAUBNY010000580.1:2302308-2312477 GCA_032275445.1 Crypturellus soui | reverse complement strand
GTCCCTCTTGTCCTGGGGAGCCCAGAGCTGCCCCCAATACTCCAGGTGCAGCCTCCCCAGAGCTGAGCAGAGGGGCATGATCCCCTCCCTCCACCTGCTGGCAACGCTCCTCCTCATGCAGCCAGGAGCCCATTGGCCTTCTTGGCCACAAGGGCACATTGCTGCCTCATGGTTAACCTGTTGTCAACCAGCACTCCCAAATCCCTCTCTGCGGAGCTGCTTTCCAGCAGGACAACCCCTAATCTGTCCTGGTGCCTGTGGTTATTCCTCCCCAGGTGCAGGACCCTGCACTTGTCCTTGTTGAAACTCGTGAGGTTCCTTTCTGCCCAACTCTCCAACCTGTCCAGGTCCCTCTGAATGGCAGCACAGCCCTCGGGAGTGTTGGTCACTTCTCCAAGTTATGTATCATCTGCAGACTTGCTGAGGGTGCACTCTGTGCCCTCCTCTAAGTCATTGATGAACAAGCTAAACAACACTGGGCCCAGTACTGATCCCTGGTGCATGTCACAGACCTCCAGCTGGACTCGGCCCCATTTATCATCATTCTCTGAGCTCTGCCATCCAGACAGTTCTCAATCCACCTCACCGTCCACCCATGTGACTCACACTTCCTGAACTTCTTCATGAGGATGTTATGGGAGATGTTCTTGAAAGCCTTGCTGAAGTCAAGGTAGACAACATCCACAGCTCTGTCATCATTCATCCAGCTCGTCATTTCGTTGTAGAAGGCTATCAATCAGATTGATGAAACAAGATTCCTCTTGGTGAATCCTTGCTGAGAACTCCTGATCACCTTCCCTAGGTGGCCCTGTGTGTGCAGGGGGTTGGACTAGATGACCTCTAGAGGTCCCTTCCAACCTTAGGCATTCTATGATTCTATGATTCTTTTCCTTCGCATGCCTCTGGGATCTCTCTAGGATGAGCTGCTCCATCATCTTTCCAGGGATGGAGGTGAGGCTGACCGGCCTGTAGTTTCCCCCACCTCCTCCTTCTTGCCCTTTTTGAAGGCTGGAGTGACATTGGTTTCTTCTAGTCCTCTGGCACCTCCCTCACCCTCCATGACCTCTTGAAAATGATGGAGAGCGGCTGAGGAATAACTCCCCACCAGTTTACTCAGCGCTCCTGGGTGTATCACATCTGGGCCCATAGATTTTACCCCTCCAGCTGTACCAAATCTGAAGCAGTGATTGCTCTAAGGGAACCTCTCTAAGGGATTGCCCTTGCAAGGGAAGTGGGCCGTGACTCTATGTCTTCTCAAACTATGTATTTCAAGTTATTTTTCTCTGATAGTTACAAGACAATACAAGCCTCCTTATTTTCAGGATTGATATCAAAATTTCTAAAGAGGAGAGTTTTCCAGACAGAGATGGTACTTTCAGATAGTCCTCATGATTCCAGATCTTTTAGGGCCTTATTTTTGGCTGGGTTTAAAAATGGAGACAATGATACTGTCCACCTGTGGATCACAAACCATTTTCTGAAGAGATTAGAAAATGCTGTAAGTGTTACATAGGCTTAGCAATGATGGGCCAGGAAATCACATGGTGTCTATTCTAGCCCTGCAACTATGACAATATAACCCTATCCAGTGAGAATGTATTTGTAACTTTCTTTCATACTCACAGCACTGAAATCTGTGAATGTTGATTAAGAAAATGGGAGTGCACAAATTTTCGGTGATAATGAGAAGAAATAAGGAATGAGAATTGCCCAGTGCACAGCAATATAATTATGCTTACCAGCTCTGCTTGGTATCATGAACCACAACAACACCATAGATCAATAACTCAATAGATATATATCTCTATCATATCTTTAATCTTTACTGTAGCAAGTTTCTACTTCTAGATAAAGCCAGAGTTGTGAGCGATTTAGGCTATTTGGGCAGTATTTTTATTTTATTCTTTTGCTTTTGTGGTCAAATTGCCCATTTCTATCAGTACCAGCGTGTGTGTGTGAGTGTGTGTGCGTGCATATGATTTGACAGAGTAATTTCTTAGTCATTAAAGGTATCATACCTCAAATCAAATACCAAGCTTTTGCATGCAGTGCAAGACAATTATAATGTAGAGCATTTTTAACACTTCTACTGTGCAAAACACAGACTTTCTAGGATCATCGATGGGTTGTGTGATATGCAGATGCGTACATAAACCCATGCACTGCACTGCTGAAGAGCAGCAACACCTTCCAGGAGGTACCTTGCAGCTGTAAGGGAATTTGGAGTTCTGCTCAGCTCTCGTGTTTTGCTCATCCAGGACTCTGGATGACAAAGGCTGACAAAGTTCCTGGTTAGACAGAATCAGGCTCTGAGCTTGAAAAGAAGATGCTCACATTGCCTCTTCTTGGCAATACTTCAAGTTCACTATCTGAGGAGTTATTTTCATTTCTGTGTGCAGTCCCATGTGCTGGTTTGACCACAGCTGAGCTGGTGCAAAAGACTGTAGTCCTCAGCCCGCAATCCTGGTAACTGCTCTTTCTCACTTCCTCCGAGAATTCACAGCCTATACAGATTTACTGTTTTTTTTTTTTCATATTTCCCTTGTATGTCAAAATGTCTTCTTTAACAAAACAAAACCTACTGAGAATTGTTTTTAAACCTGGATATGAACACATTTTTTAGTTCCGGAATGGTAATGATGAGCATCAGATACGGTGGATGGGAGAGGTGGGTCTTAAGAGTCTTAATCCCTTAAACCAAATCAGCTGCAGGCAGTGCAGCACATCTGGCCATGCTGTTATACAGCGTAAGAGAGAGAGGATCCAGATCTTCAGGACCTCAGGGATTTAATCAGGGGTTTAATTAGGCTCCCTAAACCCAGGTTTTACTCTGAGAGCAGCCACTGCCTCAGCCAACCTGGCTATCTTGTCTCTATTAGTGTTCTGGCTTTTGACTGATTCAGCAGTTTTATACCATTACATGCTTAATTTAATTTTTCTTGGCCTTTGACCGATCTTTTATTCTAGCCCTTTAGATTATATTCTGCTGCCCACAGACACATTAAGAATGTGCTCTAATAACAGCTAAATGGCGTGGTAAATACACTTGGGTCTCATTACCGCTCAAGAAATTGCTATTTAAAAAATAAAGCCCCAAATATGCTGACAAATGAAAATTATTAGTCATAACCCATCATGAGTAACTGCTTTATGCTGTGCCCTCTGCATGCACTTAAAAAGCTGTGTATGAGTAGTGCTAACGGCTGGTAAGTGTCCTTTTTCACCCAGGCAGGATGTGACTGGAGCTGGTGCTCTCTGGTCAGGCTCTGTTCTAATACCATTGCACTTAGTGAGCCTTTACAACATATGATAACACCCTCTGGGGCAGTACAAAAGCTGTGCAGGGGCCATGAGTAGAATGGAAGGTTCTTCCTTTCTGTCTTCCTGTATTCCTTGAGAAATCTAGACCATGGAGCAAGCACAAGTGGGCAGGCTCTGACAGCACCTCTCAGTTGCCTTAGCAAGGTGTTTGCTGTTTCCCCTGGAAGGTGACTTAGAGTACTGTTCTAATTAATTTGATAATTAATTCAACCCGGTTATTTCTGGATTCTTCCCTCTCTTAATCAGGAATGGTCTTTTCATCCCTCAGGCACAGAGACACAGACTTTTGTGGACTTTCTCTTCGACCTTCCTCCTGCACACGCTCTAGTTTGCCTGTGCAGCTAAACCCTCACCTCACATCGTGATTCCTTCAGTTTCTCCTTGTTTCTTGCCTTTCCCCAGTCAATACTCTCAGAGTTTTTGGTCTTTGCCTGCTGTTCTAACCCAAATGTGTGCCCTCCAGGATTTCTCTCCTGACCTATTGCAGTCTCTACCCCTGCCTTGTTGGCTCAGTGATCCTTTATCTGACTATGGGACCCTCACAAAAACTCATTTCGTGGGGAGATATTCCTTCCAGGAATCAACTTTTCCTCAATGTTTGTGAGTGCTGACTTCCTGGTAGCTTTTTCTGTCGCAGGGAACTGCAAAAAGCAAGGGTAGATAATATATAATCCAGAGTTAAAAAGAAACTTTCTGGTGACACCATGGCCCTGTTGCACTGACTTTTGCAGTCACCCAGCTTTCGTGTAGAGGCTTAGAGCTCAGAGAATTTTTCTGTTAAGCATATATGATAGCAGTGTCTTTGCCTACCCATCAAATAGTAATGAGAAGCACATATGCACAGATATCATTTCCATTGTTATTGCTATGCTGGAAGATTACAGGAGTTGTCTCAGCCAGACGAGTCACTGTTAATTCCTAGGGCACTTAATCAGCCCTGTGGAAAGAAGCCTATGGATGCTCCACCGCCCTGTCTCCACTGTTTAATATGCTGTGTGGCAATCTGGGTTATTAAAGAGCTTCAGCTATACGGAGAGCAAATCAAATGATGGCTCTGCAAATGTTTTTATTAGAGTAAGCAAAAGTGACTGCCCTCACACACTGCATCCCACTGCTCGGGAATAGCTAAGATGCTTTGTGCTCCCGTAAAACATCCACTTCCAGTCCTTTCATTTGGGCAGCTCCTCTGGTCTTTGCACACAGAGGCTAATTTAGAGCTGCTCTCTGCGGAGGAGGAAAGGTGCTGGGAATTAGATTGAGTTGAACCAGATCTAAGCAGCCCTTTTGAGACTCAGGTTTGTATGCTCAGTAGATGATATTTTCTCTGCTCGATGCTGTTATATCCCTTTCAGATGGCCTGGGATCACAAAGGGCTGATATCTCACGTGAGTGGGAAGTCCCCTGTGCTGGCAGCCTTGTCGCTTGATCTGGAGTCATCTATCTGGCCCTTTGGCTCGTTTGTTTTGCTGGTAATCTAGTTTTTATACCTTGTTTATCACTCAAAGACAGCAAAGGGTGAGCACAAGGCTAATGTGCCTGTGAAGTCGCACCCAAACCCTTGGATCTGTGCAGTATCTGCTTTGAAGATTGTTGAACTTAAATGCAATATGTTTATAAGTCCGCCTTCTGAGTATCTTGCTGGTTTGGGGTAAAGAACCCTCTCACCCTGTTCTCTTATTTTCTCTATTTCTGATTCGAATTTGAAAGAGAGCATAATAAATACTTAAAAAACCCACTGTCATTACTGTAACACCTGATCAGTTGGAGGATACAGTGCAGTATTTTTTAAGACTTGCAGAGATAAACACACTTGAATATAGAGTTAATGTGACAGTAAAAAGAATGCCTTAGTATTTTTCTAATCAATGAAGCCAAGACTCGCTTAACAAAATATTATTTGGTACTTGCAAATACTGAGAAAACTGCTCTGTGTATTTCAAAAGATTTACAAGTTTTGTAGATTTTTGCATGATTAGTTCATTGAAAAAGTCAGAAATATGTTCAGAGTTTAGCATTCTTTACTATCAGATATCATTTAGTGAGTGGAGATAATCCTTTATGATTTGGTAGTCACCAATACATAAAAACAAGTGAATAATCACACTACTTTGGACTTTTACTATATGCTTGGACTCGATGATCTTGAAGGTCTTTTTACAGCCATAATGATTCCATGATTCTATACTATTGTTCACTGAAGGTATTGAAGAAATTTTCAAACAAAGACTAGGTTTTTATGTAAGAAATAAGTACGAATTTTGGAAAAATACAGAGGAGCCACTTCTGTAATAGTTATTAGTCTATAAGTAATTTGGCTAGTTTATTTATAAAGCAGTTACAGCTGTGGAAAAGCTTTGTGAGGAAGGCCATAAATGCACAGACTTCATTCATTTTAAAACCTGAATGGAAGATATATTCTTCTTCCTATTGCCAAACTCAGGGATAATTTTGTGTATATGTGTGCATGGAAACCATGTAAAATGGTTTCTTAATGATTTTTCTAATGATGTCTTCATCCGGTGGTAACATAAAACCAGGGTGGGTTTCTCTCTCTGCTGAGAGGATTTCAAGTTTGTCCACTTGTCCTCTGAGCTCGTCCAGTTGTCCTAATTATTCCACCGCTCTTCTCAGTGTTTGGGTAGTGGAAACCAAGTGGTTTCTCACCTTCTCTCTTCCAGTGAGCTTTGCTTTCAAAGTGCCTTGCCTTAGGGTTAAAACCACTGAAGAGGGTTGTTTCTTAACAGCGATTCTCAGGGAGATTTAATTGCAGGAAAGCAGTGTTGAATTTATGTTAATATTGCCTTTGGCAGAAACACTGTTCCTTTTTTAATAAATGCAATCTAAAATGGCAAAACAAGTTGGATGAACCCACTGAGCTATTTTTCTGTTTCTGTCAGACGGCTCTGCGTGAAGGGAGATTTCACTGATAAGAAGTTCCCAAATGATCTGCCAGGTATCTGGTACAATATAGCTTAAAAGATATTTTATCATCATGGAGATCGATTTATTACTGTAATTCTTTCTCCTGTGGCTCTGTGGCTCTCTATGGCTCTATTACTCAACAATTACTCAACACTTTTGCCTCAGAATGTCAAAATACAGACGACATTTCATATATAGCCCAAAAGTTGAAAATGTCTTTAGTCATCCTGGTTGCTGCTGTATATGTGTTTGATAAATCCACCGTTTATCAGATCGCAATGGAGGTCTGTGTGGGAAGCCGGTGTGTGAAGGACATTGAAAGGCTCTGGTCAGTAATGCATGTACCCTGATTAGATTCAGTGCCAAAGAAAGTCATTCCAGCTTCACACTGTTGCAAATGACAACAGATTTGGTTACTGCTAAAAAATTCTCCTTCTCAGTTCTTGCACCCTGGACAGAGTTTGCCTTCCAGACTCTCGTCACTACGTGGATCAGTGAAGGAGTCTTTCTATATTCTGTGCTCATACAAAAGCATTTGATGCAAACAGATAGGGTCTTCTGGCTCTGATGTCCGTTCTTGTCTGTTTACATTCAGAGCAGAGCCAAGCAGGAACTTAATTCTTTCAGAACTTGGCCGATTTTATAAACAAGATGAAAAATGATATTTGCAGGGAGCTGGGATTTCACTGCTGCTGACCTGAGCAGAATGGATGACCGCAGAATGCTGTTTTGCTCTTCTGAAGACAGTTGGAATAAACCAGCTGTACATTAAGAGTAGTGGCCAGAGTGCCTGTTAAGCTGCTAGCTTTAAAATGTTATTTTCTTGTTCTGACATTTGTGAAAACGACATGTATTTAAGCCTAAAATTTATCTGTATGGAATTGGCCTAATCCTATAAAATTTTGCATCCAAAGCAGCATGTGTGATTGACAGGGCATATATATGTGCTAGACGTATGTGCTAGACAGTGAAAGGTTAGAGGAAGAAACACCAGAGTTCTCTGAAATTCCCTGGATATTTTATTTTGTTTCAGTCCAGCTGTTTTCTCTCACCTATATGCAGATGAGCCAGGAAGAATTTAGCATTACAGAAATTAGGTATATAGGGTTTTTGAAGAGAATTTTGCAGCTTTTCGGATAAAGCAAAAATGTCTATTTCAAATTAAACTGAGACTAAGAGCATTTGCATGATAGCTGCTCCCTGCTATGCAGTGAATCATCCTCAGTTCTGATTAGCCACAGTACTAAAATCCATCTTGTGATTTCGCAAGGTTCATAAGAAGTTGTTTGGACATCACTCAGATGAAACTAAATGCTCATTTCGCTAAAGACGTGGAAGAAACCAAATGCTAGAAAAACACCCAAACAGATGAAAATTCTTTGTTGTAAGATGATGTCCTTTTCTTGCTTGCCAAGTGATTGAAGACAGAGCAATTAATGACACAAATAAATTCTTAAACCAGCTCCTTTTAAGCCTGGGAACTCTTGCAGTCTCCACACGAGATATACGGTATTCATCCTCAAAGTCATCAGAAACTGTTTACCTATTCCTGCCCAGTTTGGTGCATGTTGTGTGGGGGCAGCCAAAGGACGGTGAGGGCAGTAGGTTCTCCCCAAGCTTGATTGTGCCAGGAGCTGGGCATGCTTTGCTCTTCCAGATTGGAAAAGACCATTCCCTAATCAGACTCCATAAATGCCCGTGCAGTGAAGCTGGTGTTATTCCCCAGGTTCTCATCTTGTCTCATGCAGTACTTGGCCACATCTCAATGTCACTGAAGACCCAGATGATGCCCTGATAACATGGGGAGGCCGTCTTGTGTGTGTGTGTTTTTTATTTTTTTTCTCAAATCTTGGTGGTTTTAACAGCTTTCCAAAAACTGTCTTCCTTTGTCATGAACAAGTTCTGGTTCACCCAGTGTATCATCAAGTCCGAAATTTCTGTATGTTATCCATGGGACTGCCAAAAGACTAAGCACTCCTCATGACCTCCCCCAGACTAGCCTGCCAGGCCACCGAGGTCTTCTTCAGGATCTTCTGGACGCTCTCCTTCTACATGAGGCTGTTTTGAAGGGGATAAGCTTCCAGAGTTTGACATTGTGTCTATTTGTCATTGCCCTATGAAAGAGGGTGTTTCTGTTGCTGTGCTCCCTCGCAGGTGCTCCGCAGTGTGTTGCTACCTAGAGAGCTGAAACACGTATCTTTAACAGCAGCCATTTGGGCAATTGCAAGTGTTTTATTTATAAATACGTAGCATATATCTCAAATTCATTTTTTGCCCAGAAAAATAACAATGCCAACCGTAAATGCCTCACTCAGCATACAGGCAGAGTATGGGCTAGGAAAATGCAGTTAATTGGAGATGAATCTCTTCAATAGGATACTTGTTTCTCCTCTAAGTCTGTAGCTGCTTTTCCAACTTTCTCCTGCAAGCATTTAACATAGACCCAGTGAATTATGTTCCTGGCTTCATTACTTAATTCCTCCCCCTCCATGCAAAATATTATATCAGAAAGACTCCTCCTAAGACTTTCTGCTGGCCCTTGTGAGCTTCCTGCAGATTCCTGGGATATAATTTCTCCTGTAATGCTTGTCAGCCTTCCTTAGTTTGTCATGTCCAGCTGGGTACTATGGGAAAGACTTAATTCTTTTAATGTTTACCTTAACCCCTCTTCACCTAACACCATGGGAAACCTCACCAGAGCATTCGAGATAGGAGTGTCAGTCTTCTGTCCCTTGGATAAGAAAATAGAGAAAACATTTTTTTTTTTAAGGTCGGGTCTTCGGTAACATGAAGTTCTTCCATTCTGCACTAAATTTTACTGAAGGAAAATCGTCACCTTTATACCCATTCATTTGTTCGTTTGTCAAAACTTTGCTTTTGTTTTTATTCATTTTGGTGTTTTGCTTTCATAAAAATGCCAAATGTCCATTTATTTATTATCTATTGCTGAGGATATAGTTTAAAGCGTTGTTTTTTCCCTTTATTTTTTTTCCTGGAAGTTGATTTATATTCTTATACAACTCCTGACATGCTCTCATAATGTTGCAGTTTAAGAGAATGTACATATGACTTCAATAAAATGGTTTAATGTGGCCTTGTGGCTTACTGCTGAGGAACTGAGCTACTAAACTTCCTGCATTTAAACTAAAAGTCATTTTATTTTACAGTTGCAGCCTGGTTGGAAAGTGCAAATGACTTCCGAACAGTGATCACCTTCCAAACACCAAGCAGTTAAGTTGCAGCCATTCCGAGTCTGGCATCCCTCTTAGCTCATACCCTAAAACAGTGTTCCCAGTATATGCCCTTGATTTATTTAACACAGTGTGGATGGTCAAACACAGCAAAGCACCATCAAGCCGTGGCTCCCCGGTAGCTCTGCAGAGGTACAGCTAATACGTAGCTGCACTACCATAATTTTCAAGTTGAATATGCAGGTAGTCGTGTGGCTGGTTACCAGTCCCTTCTGGGAAGATTTATCCTAGTTTTGAGATCTGTTCCTTTTACCAGGTGTAGGACCTGGGTAATGGATTTTCCAGGGTCTACTACTCCGCAATGGACGGAAGCGGCTAGTGGATGCGTGCACCAGTTTAAACAAATGGGATTACTTCCGACGCAGAACAGTATATTTTCCTCTTCAGCCAAACTTTAATAGCAACTTCTGCATGTTTGGGGGATGTATGCCAGAATTAATCATCCTCCTCGATTTCAAAACAAAAACTTTTTTGAACAGGCTGTTTTTAATAGCTGAAACTCAATGTGAAGAGCATGATACCGAGTGGTGGCTTTAGAATAATATAATTTATTATTAGTGATTATACATTACATTATTAGCACAATGTACAGTGATAACCTGGTGCAGCCCAAAGAGGGATATATTCTGCAGTGCATCTGAACTGTTGCAGAGCCAGATGAATAGAAAATTCCCT
>JAUBNY010000580.1:2287627-2302208 GCA_032275445.1 Crypturellus soui | reverse complement strand
CCTGGTGCAGCCCAAAGAGGGATATATTCTGCAGTGCATCTGAACTGTTGCAGAGCCAGATGAATAGAAAATTCCCTGTCCGGACGAGCAGTTGACAGCATTGGCGAGATAGCTCTGCAGCGAGGTGGCCGTTTTAGTGCTCCTGCAGGAGGAACTCAGTAAAGTCCGAAATGTTGTAAAGACCGAATGTTGTGGTGCTTCACTGTGCAAATGGGGAGAAGAAAGCAGCTTTCTAAAACACACATTTCAAATCCCTTCTGGAGACCATAAATGTTTTTTTTTTTAATATATTTAAGAGTAGGTACACACGTATATAGTTGGACATACTCATACTCATCAGTGTTGCCTGATATGTATTTCAGCATCTCACAAACTGAAAGCACTAAAGTTAATTTGGAGTAACTTTCAGTTACTTGAAACTTACTTTAAACTTTAAAAATTTTAGATAAAAATAAGGAAAAGAGAAAACTACAGATGCTATTTTACTGAATCCCGAGCTTGTCATGAAGGTCATAGCAAAATAGCACGAGCCGGCACTGACCTGGAATCGAAGCACAAGGGATGAAGAGCTAAGCTGAAACACTGATCTTCTGCCACCAGGTGGGATCCGAGACTGCGGCTGGCCCGGGAGAGCCCTGCAAGCAGCGCGGGGCAGGAGCTGGAGCCAGAGCATCCCCCTGGGCTCTGCACTGGCACCAGCAGCCTTCCTGGGGCCCCCTGCAAGCTGTGACGGGCTGGGGAAGTGCGGATGGACCGAAACCACTTCTGCATCTGACTGCGGCTGAAGTCTATGTGACTGTCACATAGACAGGGAAAACACAACCTCTGCTCCTGAGGCACAAACTCCTGCACCCAGGTTAAACCAAATACATTCTATCTGCAGAATCAGGAACCCCAGATCTTCAGGATTAACTGAGAAAAAGCAAGGCAGCTAATGACAGCACACAAAGTATTATTCACCTCCAAAAGAATATCTCAAATTCAGTTTCACTTTCTCATGATTCTGGCTGTGGTGGAATTTAAAAGAAAATCTCAGCTGCACTGACAAGGATAAATTTTACTCCAACACCGTATCAGAGTGTCTCAAATTGCCCCCAGGGTTAGCTGTGCAATGTACAACTTTGAGGAACGTGTGAAAGATGAAGTGGACTTGTCTTGAAACCTGAAGAATATTTGTTGTGGTGCTGAAATGCTTGAGTGCAGGATTTGCCTTTGATAGCATTAGATATTTGACAGACGATAAATGGACAGTGTGACTAAGTTGATGCTATGAATAGCTGTAATCTGGGTGGAACTCTCGGGCATGGATTTAAGTTCACCCATCCAATCTGGCAAAATTTAAAAGCCCCAGGGGCCTTGTCCCTCTCAAAATAATTTGGCCCCAATTCTCCTTAGAGCAAACAGTCTCATCTGATCCACTTTTTACTTTGCCCCTATTCAGAGTCAGGGTCTAGGTCAAAAAGATTTGCTTGAGCAAACTGCAGTAATTACCTGCTGTATGGGCTGCTTTCTTAGCTTCTTCTTCAACCTACCTGCCTCAGTAGGTAGTACTAGCAAAGAAATAATTGCTGTCATGTGCAAAGTATATTTAGGCATTTATTTCTGAATTGTAAACATGTTCTTAGAAACTTAGAAAGTTACCTAGAAATCCAGACTGAAACCTTAACTCCTGACTTTAACAAGGCCAATATTTGACCTAATGTAAATTTAAAGGAGTCTCCAGAGATTTAGATGCCAAATACAGAAACCAGTGTTCTTGTTACATTTACTGTTGGAAGAGAGAGGAGAAAAGCATGAGATTAGAAAAGATTTTGATCTCCTCCTCACAAACATCATCTCACAAACAAAACCATAATCTCCAGAAAGCATCATTCAATGGTCCATCTTTTTGCCTCTCAGTACTGATTTTTGTGAAAATCTCTGTTACCTAAATTTGATGGATACACCCGTTCTTTCACTCCCAGTTTATTCATAAATGCAATTGTTTCACTTTCCTAACATCAGAAGGAAATATTTCCCTACTGTATTTAAATGATTTTAGAGCAGATTTTGAGCCCCAAATGATGGCAAATTTTAAAAATAGGCAAAATAAACCTTTCTCCCTCCACATATTAATTTATGTAAATTTTTAGCAAAATGAAGGAAAAGGATAAAGAGGAAAGAGACAGATGAGGAGAACAGGCAACCCCGTCACAATTAGCGCTGCTAATTTGGTTTGGTGATCCCTGCTTGGAGACCCCCATGCTCTGGGCTTCCTCATCTCCCTTCCTGGCTAGCTCTACATCCCCTCGAGCAGATCCGGATCTTCAGTTCCATCTCGTCTCCATCTCCACAGCCTGTTGAAATTTTAAGTGCATTAATTGCAGGGCCGTGTTACCAAACTGTTAATCTGTACCTCCTTACATTAAAAACTCGTCCTTCATTTTGAAGAAATTCCTGTACATCTCTGATTTAGATTTATAATTTCTGAGGCCCTATTTTTTATACAGAGCCATCCATTTGCTAGCTCAGGGACTAGAAAAACCAAACTATAAATTAGAAGTGCACTTGTAATCATATAATTACTTAATGGAGTATTAAAAATATTCATCTGTTTTATTACAGTCATTCTAATCTAATGGCAATGAATAAAAATTGCTTCAAATCAATTACATTTGTATTAAGGAGTTCTTCCTTGAGGTTGCCACCTCTGTGAAGTGCCAGTTCTTTCCTCATTGCATGTGATTATAAAACTTGTCATTAATGTTCTTAGTTATGATGGACAAACTGAGATCTGATTCTGAATTCTAGGGAATAGTCTGGGAGGTTACCAGGATATATGGAAAATGGATGGACCTGAAAAGTTAGGGGTGCCCTGACTTTACTAGCAGTATTAACCATCTTCCAAAAATGACGACGCACACACTCTGTTTCCAAGCCCTTGGGAATAAGGAGAGAAGTATATCCATAAGGGATATACTTACTTATACTGTAGGGACAGCGGTTAATGCAGCTCCTCAGAACTGCAGTCCCATCCCCTGCCAAAGTATGGGGACAGTCTAGGGCAGTCCAGTTCAGTCCCATCCCCTACCATACTTTGGCCCCACACTTTGGTAGGGGATGGGTCTGAGCTGGACTGCCCTAGGCTGTATTGTGTCCAGGAGCCTCTCCTACCTCCTTTTTTCCATGCTCGATGGCCTTGGTCAACCTCAATGTCTGCAGATGGATCTGAACAGCTCATATGAAGGAAAATCTGCAGGTCTGTGGTCGCTGGAGAGGGTCTGAGGGGTTGTGTCCTGGCCTCCAGAAGCACTGTTGTTCTGCAGCTATTGACGGTCTCAAGATGGGCTTTAGCTAGAATGCCCAGAAACTGGAACCAAGAATAGAAAAGCAGGGAAAAATGAAAGCAAATCTTCAACTTTCATCTCCAGGTCTATAATCCATTGTTTTTTATAGAGTTCTTATAGAATTCTAGTTCTATATCAGAAGATATTCAGCAATAATTTTGTCCCAAAATTTTATTTTGCACACTCTGTATCTTTATGATTGAAGATTTTGCTGTTAGTTGAAATCCGACTAAATATAGTTTTTTTAAAAAGTCATATTTTATTGTTATTTCTAAGACTTTTGTCTCACACTTTGGTGTAAGGTCTGTGGTTTCTAGTCTAGATCATCGAAGTGGGAAGCTCTGTTTATTTATTTGTCTCCTAGGTGATTGTGGCTAGCGTGGAAGAATGCAAAAATCAAGCAGTGGTTCATCATCATTCTTTTTTTTTTAATAATAACAATTACTCATGTGATTGTACTGGACTGAAAATAAATTATTCTAATACTGGGCTTTTGGATCTTTATGTTACTGTATGTATATTGTTAGGGTATGTTAGTCTGATGTTGGTAAATGCTGCCTATTATTCACTGGACCGTTTTTCTTGAGAGAGAGGAAGCAGCGAGGAAGGCTGACCATGTACTGGGCTGCAGCAGCAATAGTGGAGCCAGCAGGTCCAGGAAAATGATTCTCCCTGTATCCAGCTCTTGTGAAATCACTCCTGATGGATTTTATCTGGTTTTGTATCTGCCCAGTATGGGACAGACTGATAAACTAGAGAGAGTTCAGGAGAGGATCCCCAAGAGCAACCACGGCTTGTCCAACCAGGGGAGAGGATCAGTAGATGGACCTTATTGATGTCCACACTAGCAAGAGGTGACTGACTTGGTTGTGTTGAAGGAAATAATTCCAATTTTGTCCAATTAGAATCAACCTGCCCCACTACCACATCCAACAAAAAAGATCCTCCCAACATTAACTTGAAAATATTTTTGAATGTAGTAGCAAGTTTCTCAAGGATGACATCTGTGATTGATAGGTTCTCTTGTGTTTGAAAGGATGTGACAGTAACTGGATCCTGTTCTTGGTCTCGGAGCACTCATGGTGTTTCTCTCCTGTGCAGGCCCCGTGGTGCCAGTGCATAATGGCTTTGAATTCAGTTTTTAGTCAGTGAGGGCAATGAAAGAAGCTTTATCTCTTCTGGGTGTGGAGAAATCCACAGGACTATAATGTGCTCGAGTCTTGGTCAGATTTTGTTGAAATAAGTGTGTTCAAAAGTTTTCAGACATAGACACAGACAGTAAGATGGGCATACCTAAGAAATGTGATCACCTAGATTTCATTTTCATAGAAAATCTGCTTAAAAATGTAAGCTATTAAGAGTATGAATTACATAATGGCATACATGAACATGACAATATTCTTTTCCTGGTTATTAAAAAAGTGCCAAATTTCCAATAAAGGCTCTCTTTATGAACAGTCTTTAATATCCACTTCTTAACAAACATGACAGCATATAAAAGAGAATTAAAAAAAATCAGAAGATTAAAATCGCTGATTTAAAGCCAGATATCCTAATAACTCACCTTCATTTCATTAAATTCTTGCTAAATGGGACTGAAGTTAAGAAAGCCAAAGTTAGGACAATAGAAAAAATGATTGAGTCTCAACACATTTTTTCTAGGACTCAAGTGCTGCACCCTAGGCAGCTCTTCCAAATCAACTAATAAATTGCTGTCGCCCTTTTGGGGAGGGTGATGTGGGAAGACAAATCTTTCCCTGGCTGAACCAAGGCCAAGTCATGATCCTTTTACCCACTTTTTGGTCTCTGCCAGGCACAGTGACTTGGGTGTTAATAAGACTTCACTTGGAAATGGGGTAATGTGACAAGGTGATTTTGCAGGTTAGGAGCCTGAGTGGACAATTCATCTCATTTAACCTTAAGCTATGTAAAAATTAGCATTCAATACAAACCTAATGATTTTAGACTTTTTAGTCAATGAAAAGAAAGGTAGAAATCTGCAGATACTGAGTTAGCTCATCTAGGGTTGATGTCTAAGATGAATGGAATGAACCTTCCCCTAGACTAGACCATCTTTCTCCAGTGACAGTAGGGGTGGATTGAGGCCAGCCCTGTCTAGAAATACAACTCTGAGACACTAAGGTTAGATGAGACAAATCCCCTTACAGACCCAAATCCATCTTTTATCTCATCTTACTCTTCCCCATCCTTCTGAAGAACAGCAGAAATCTGCTGTCTGCGCTTTCCTGTTCAAATTCATAGCTTGTGCAAAGGCAATATCATTTGGCCTTTGAAAAGAGCGAAATACACACTAGTGCTTCAATGTCTACGCTTCACAGGACCCTTAGATGTAGAGGATATGAATATTTTTGTTTTAATAAAAGCATTTTTTTCTCTAGTCAGGACAAATAATATATGACAATCCTCCTTTTCACAATTCAGAGCTTTTCCTTGCATGATTTTTTGTTTAATTGCTGTAGTTACCTCATGACCGGTTGATGATACTGAATTTTTTTTTCTGTTGTATTATCTGCTTGTCAGCATAACATTAAACAAAAAACCTCCAATTTGTATCATAATTATTGACCTCCCAACAAGAGCATGAAGGACTCTATAGAACTATTTAGAGCTGATGAACTAAAAAAGTCCTGTGGGAAACACATGAACACTGAGGAAAATAGTATAGTCAGTGCAGTTTACACAGCTTAATCTGTTTATGAAAAGACTGAAGAAAGACTTCATTGCAGTGTGCAAATGCCTTCATAGGAGGGAAGCAAAGGGGAAAAAGGAGAACATAAGAGCCAAAATTGGAAGCAAGATAATTCAAGGCACAAAAGCATTAAAGGAGGAAGGAAAAGGAAGAAAGGAAGGACGGGGAAGGGAAAAAAAATGCCAGTGATGGTGGCTTATCCAGTATCTAATATATGTACGAATGTCTTCCTGGACATATTTTCATCAAACACAAGTTATTCACCCCAGTGCAAGTACAATCAGCCAGTGATTTACAGGATGCTTGTTTTGAAGCATAAATATCAAAGAACCTAAGTTTGAAAAGTGAAGAAAGCAAGCTGAAATACACAAAACAGCTTCTGTTCAGTCGGTTATGATTACGTGAAGTTTTATTAAAGGTTCAAGACAACTTTTTCTTCTAGATATTCTTAATGAGTTGCCAAAAGTAACTGTTGTCATTATAATACTTTTCATAGATGGAGGACTTAAAAGAAAAATGACTTCATAGGTGACTCATGAGGGTGGAAAAATGAAAACAAGATTGTATCAGCATCAGCTCATGGGTGGATATTGGAGTGTAACTCTGTGATGCAACGGACTGCACACCATGCTAGGGAATAGTGAGTGTGTTTTGCAAGAGGTTGCAATTATGGGGTCTTTCTCTTTCTAGTAGGAGGGCTGCTTCATACCTGATGCAGCCAAAAGTTGATGCAATGATTAAATATGATAAAGTTTTGAAACATTTACAGTGGAGCAAAGCCAACTTGTGTATTTGTTACAGTCTTCATTCACCTCCTGAGCCTTTTACTCCAGTACAGGAGAGGGTTTTCCCCAACAGGATGCTGCACCCCATTTCCTAGTGTCATATCAGCAAAGATATTGATCTGTGGCACGAGTTTATCTATCTGCCACATGAATATTAACATGGTTTTGCTTGGCTTCACATGAGCACTAGTTATCAGCCAGACACTGAAGCTGTTTTATCTGAACTCTGGAGATCAGCTAAGACCGCAGTGGAACCGGTGAATGTCAGCGAGGCTCCTGCTCCCACCTACGCAGCATGGGGCTCTCCACATCTGAGGCCACTGCTGATTATCCTCAGCTTGTCTTGTGCATTCAGCTCTGATCCACATCTGGCTCTTTCCCCAGCTCTTCAGCCAGCCCTGGCCATCATTTCTGCACAATGAGAGCACAGGGGGAAGCCTCCACACTGCCTTTGCCAGTCGTTAGTTACTTAAGAAGGTGCCTGAGTGAAGCCAGTGTTCTTCACTATAAATAATTGCTTGGCTCAATAGTCACTCATCATAGCCAAGTATAATAGCCAAGAGTCCCCACTCGCTCAGCCAGTCCCAGAAACAGCAGGAGTCATTCTCTTTCTCTTCATACTTTTCCCATCTCTATCAGCCTGGTCTTTTGGGAGGCCACTGCAGCGAAGCTGTCTCTGGTTTCTCTGTCTTCACTTCTATGTCTGTACAAGATTCTTTTTGGGCTGAGAAAGCACCATTCGAGAGCATGAAACCTGGAGTGAGCACTAGGGAAAAATTTCTTGGCTTCTTTCGTATAGGAGATCTGGGTTTTGGATTACAGACAGCCTTAAATACTCTGCCTTTTGACTGAAGCTTTTAGAGTTAAATTTTATAGACTGAAAAATAATAGCCATAGCTTTTCCAGCCATACTACAAGAAGTTTCTCCTTAGTTAAAATGAAATCACCTCTGGGATTAACTATCTAGCTTATTTTTTGGCAAAGTAATATATTTGAATCCTTGGGGCTTTACTTTCTGCAGAATTATTACGTATCTTTATGGAAATAAGAAGAGGTGGCTTGACCTAAGAAATAGTCTTGCAAGTAGACTGTGGAGTGCATATTCAGGACACCGAGCTGACAGTGTGACTGTTTCTACAAAGTACTGAGGGTCTAACAGCTTCCATTCCTATGAAATCCAGAAATACGCACTTACCAGGTTTATTTTAAACAAATATTTTGTATTTTTTTTGTCTAAATCAATTGAATTTTATCTAAGACAAAATCTTTGTTAGTAGGTAAGCTGTGAAAACTGGGAAGAAAAAAATATATTTAAAACAGACATCAAAAGACAATCTCCCAGGTCTTGGAACTCTTCACAAGTGTCCAACAAAGTGGGAACTGAGCCTGGGTGAGTGGATGTTATTAGGATAGAGCTATCCCTAGAAATGAGGTAGGACCGACAACAAAGTCTATTTCACCAAATTAAAAAAATATATATATATACACACACGTATGCATATGCATATATGTATATGTATCAAGGGGCTCTGTTTCCTTTCAAGTGTGTTGGTATGGTGTGTTGGCTTCTCCAAACTTGCTTCTTTTACCCTCATCCCTTCTTTGATAATGGACAACAGTATGAAATATAATGGGAAAAAAATCCACAATGGTTCATATACTGCTTCTCAGAAGTATAATTTTAATACACCAGTGAATCAAGAAGAAAGCCCATTCTTACTGCCAGATGTTTCCAAAGGGAAAAAATCATATAGGGCTTTATAACACATTATAGCAGTATTTAACTAAATGGAGTCATTCTTGCACGTTACAGTATGTGCAAAAGAAAGATAAAGCCCATAAACCAAGGATGCCCAATATTAAAATGAAAATTAGCATAAGTTTCAAGACATCATCAAGCTTTAGGCTGAACATTAAATAGCAAAATATGGCTGATTTTAGAGTCTCTGGCTCCTGTTCAATGTTCCTGATGCCGAGTTATGATGCTACTATCATCATAGATCATCATAGATTCAGTTCAAGATAAAATTTTATACTGAAGCAGTATAGATTAAGAACTGTAGTCAAAATATATTTATTACTGAGATATATAATGGCAGCTACAATAGGAATTTACACAAAATGAACTCTTTTGCTCACACACAGAAAACACACGTTGTTTCCAAACACTGGATAACCCCCACAAAAGAATCCAGTTTTATTTCTGACTTTCAGTTCTCCTTGTGCTATATTTGTTGAGCCTGGACTCTTATTTTACTAGATATGAAAGACAAAACTAACAGAGCGATTTATTAAAACCCTTTTCATATTTCATATGGGAGTTGATGCTAAACTTTTGACATTAAAATCTTCCACCTTCAAATCTCTTGTGAAAACTCTGCTCTTCTGAGATGCGTACAAGGTTCTGTTACACTTAGGTACATTGAATCAAGTCTGGTTTTCCCTCACAGCAACTTAAAGTGAGACTGGTTGAAGAACAAGTTATAAGTCTGTGTGAATAAAGATTAAATACATATATATATAGTTAGAGGATGTTAAAAAGAAAGAGTAGAAAAACTGTGACATTTTTATTAATATGACAGTTATGTTATTATGAGCCTGTATGACATTCCTTCACAGATTAAATGCATTTTGGGCTGCTTCAGTACAATAACTGTAATCTCAGTAAGGCAAATATGTTACAAATTATTCTAATTATAACATATACTAAGAGATGATAGAGCAGAAACTACAGATGATTATGACACAGTAGAAAGTGTTGGGTAAATGACAGTAATGCAAAATACTAAAGTTAAATTCAAGCCTAATTCCATAGCAGGTAACTTGTATGTATGATTCCTTAAATGAAGGGTGTTTCCAGCTCTCCTTGAACATGCACAGGCTTTGAGAGCCTCATCCTCTGCTTTCCCAGTCTGTGTCGTGGGACTGATGCTGCTGTCGCACAGGCCCTGTCCATTTTCCAGGCTGAACTTTCTCTCTGCTCCACTTTATTTCTTTGCAGTCATGTTCCTTTTCAAATTTACAGGTTTATTTAGAAAAGTTTCTGTTAGATCTGTGAGGATTTGATGAATTTATTTAATCAAGCTTGGATGTCGCTGCAAAAACATGCTAGTATATCACTTCAAACAGTTTCAGATTAGCTCAAAACCAGCCAGAAGTCTTGGTTATATAAAACCTTGTCCTTTTTTTTTCTACTGATTGTTCCTTGTTCCTCCGGTAATGAGCCTGAAATGTTTCGTCTCTGTATTTCCATGCAAAGAGCTAATAAGCCTCAGTGGACGGTCATCTGTTTTTAATGAGCAGAGCTTAGGTTTACCTTGAGGATGGTCACTCTGTGCTGGATTTTCAGTGGAAAGTCGTTTCTTAGGAGGAGCAAGGTCCCTCCTTAGGGAGCAGCCTGCTTTTCAGCAGTGGCGAGCCCCAAAATTCCAGTGTGGGAGCACTGCGGGCATTTAACAGAAACAAAAGCTCAACCTACTTCAGCTAAAGATGCTAAATATGGTTTCAGAAACCTTGCAGGAAGCAGGTAGGCTTTAATATTTCTAGCCGATAATATCATACAGACATTTTCTGTCTTATAAATCTTTTTGAAAGCAGAGTTCTGCCCTTTGGAATAGGGAACGGGATCTCTGGGAATGAAATGTGCTCTATAAATGCAACTAATTAGACTACATATTGCATTTTGTTCTCTGGAATTTTATCCTCCCGTAATGCCGTGACCAACTGTCACAAGGCGACCACAAATGTGTTCCTGAACTCTGAGCTTCCCTAGCAGGGTCCCCATGGGAGCTGCCCGCTGGGCCTGTCCTGAGCCTGTGCCAGGTCCTGAGCCCTCCCTGAGAAATTTTTGGAGAGTGTCAAAGCCATCTGGCAGGCCCAAAACTGCACCGGGATAATTTAATAGTGTAAATGGACAATTCGGTTGCACTGCTTGGAAATGTTCCTGGGAATAGCTTAATTTACACATACAGACATAGCTGTTATGTCCAGATACGTATCTGTGACTTACTTTATTGGTACAATTTTATCCATAATTTCACATAAGCCTCTGATAGAGGTTATCCACTTGCATGGCAAAGTCCAGGCCCACAGCAATGGGTACCCTATAGCTAAGGAACTGAGGTGCAGAAGCAGCGAAGCCCAGAGGCTTTCTCCACTACTTTGTACATTAACTAAAGAAGCATTTTTCTTAGTTTTATTCTGTATTAAATATGAATATAGGAGAAGCCAGAATATCCATTGAGAATGTGTCAGTGTTCAGAGATACAGGCGTTTCTGGGGGACCATTCAGTCCACGTTTCTCCGCTGGGAAGAGACACAACACAGCGGCTCCCAGCTGAGCCACTGCAGCCAAATCATTGCTGCTGGGGGGCTGCAACAAGGCTAAAATAACCTGCAAAAAGTTGCATGCAAAGTCAAGCCTGGAAGAGAAAACAGCCTTTCTCAGCCCTAAGTGAAAGACAGCACTGGTTACACATCGCTGTTGCACAAAGGATGCTGAGGTAGACTTAAGTGCTTAACTTTTTATTCACAGGGACTGCAGCTGGTAACATACACTGGCCTTAAAATTATTTTTGAGGAAAAGACAAAGGAGAGAAAGAAGTATAAAAGGAGAAAAGAGAAAGTGAAAACTCATCCCATGGCCAGCAGGGAAGAGACGTGCCAGAGTCCGCTACACAAGCATCCTCCTCTGCATGTCTGGAGCAGCAAGTGATGACTACCACGGTGGTTTTTCCACCACACCTTTCCGCAATAACCATATAGCTTTTGTCGGGATTTGGTCAAGATGGGCTAGACACAACCCAGACCTTCGAACCTTCCTCCTGCTCTGCAACAGAGCAGGTTCAGGTGGCCCTAACATCTACAGAACGTTAGTTTCATGCATTAGGCATAGGCACTAGGAAGCAGCAATTGTCTAAGAAACTTTCTTAGACTGTTTGCTTAGAATTTATGTGTCTGTTTTCAAGGGAATAGTCTATGATACCTAAAGTCAATAAGTCTATTTTTGCAAGAGAACAACAGGTTTCTTAGACAAGTTATTCTCTGTTTAAAAATCTGTTCTTTGAAGAAGTTGGTGTCTTCCTCCATGTTTACTTATTGTACATTTTCTGAGGATACAGCCCTTTGGCTACAAGCGCTAGCACACTGCTGTTCCAAGCCATAGAACTCATTACAATATTAACTTGGCATGTGTTTTGTACAGTAACTATTTTCCAGGGTAATAAACTTTTCCAGGATAGTAAACTCACAATATTTCCCCGGTCACAGTTATATATTTCAGCCTGCTGCCAGATGCTGCAGATTTTCTCGAGTCTGGCAAGCTTCCATGTGATATAACAAAATTGTTGGTGTGTATCATTTCTTTACTTAAAATCCAAACCTCTGTTCCTGCAGAAAACCCACTTTGCCATAGTTGTTATTACAGGTCAAAAAGAGCAAGTTTAATGGAAATACAATTGGAAATATTGCCTTAATTTTGCCCTTGTTTTGCAATTTGAAAGTGATATTCTAGCTGATCCCAGGACTCAAGCCTTTTGAGGCTCATAGTATAAGGCAGCAAACAGGGGGAAGGGAAAACCAGCGGTGAGACAACACCAGTCAACCCAAAGGTCCTCGTCCCAGAATCAGCTCTAACGATGCTTCAGTTTGGATGGATCCTGCTGGAGAGCTGGAGAAATTTGTGAGAAATTACTTTTATGTTTGGAGGGTGGCACGGGGGGAAGGTGGCAGGACGTCCGCTTGCAGATGTAGCAGAAGGCTGAAAGCTGATACCTTTGGCAAAGATAGACCAGTCGCTGGCATTCTACATGCACTGTTATTCTGTGAAAATATAAGTAATGGGAGAGGCCTGGGGCTGGCTCAGCAAATTTGTGAGTGACAACTAGCAAAAGCAGCTGCTGGCTGTTTTAATAGACCTGTGCTAGGGTGAGTTATGACAAATAACACGAGCTATATGTAATGCTAAGAAACGGGTAGAAGTGAAAGGACACCTGTAATTGAACTGAATCAAGCTTGCTCATAACCAAAAAAACAACAGTTGTCAAAACACACTTGTCAGACATTTCATTTGTGTGTGACTGGTGTATGCATATGTTGAGAGGGAAGAGAGGGAGAAAAATGTATGTGTGTGTATATGTACTTGTATAGATACATAAGTAAATACTATGGTTGCGATGCTGTAGCGAATAATAATCACAATGTGTTTTGTAATGCTGATTCCTCATTCAGTTATTTTTAACAGCTTTTGTAGCATGTGAAAAAGGCAGGCAGGGATATGGCTCCTAATCCATGCCCGCATAAAGGATGGATAAGAAGAGAATATATTCCACAATAAGGGTAGTCCTGATAGGGATGGGGAAAATAGGAAGACTGATTTCTTGCAGAAGCTGAGTCACAAAAAACTCCACTGGGATTTAATTTGCAGTTTGTCAACATGTCAACATTTCATAGTGAACACTAAATGATATTGACTTTGGGGACAATATTAGAGAGCAGATTTTGTCCTCTTTTTAAACAACTTCTCTGTATTGCTACTTTGATATTTTTTTCAATTCTGTGTTGAGCCTTGTTGTTCCTTTAACTTTAATGATTTACTCACTTATTCTTGCTTACGAAAATATGGTCTACAGAGTCCACTTGAGATCAAACCAATGCTTAACTAATGTCACCAGGTATCACAGATACCTACCAAAAATGCCTTTTTGGCATTTTCCTGCTTGCAGTCCATCTGGGACACCCCCAGTCTTCAAATGTGATAACATCAATCTTGATTAGATCCCTACAGATACAGAAGAAGTGGCAAGCTCTTTCTCAATCTTTGCCCAAATCTTACATCTGACTTTTGGAAATATTTATTATTAATATCATTGCTTGTCATCATTTATATTATCAAGGCAATAAATCCAGGTAACTTTATAAAGTCTATTTCAGGTTGAAATCCATTATGAAGTTTCATTAACTATAGAGAAAAAAAAGACAATAAGCAGCAGATCAATCATTGATAGGCAGTATTTTATCTTATACAGGTTATAGTAGACTCTTGTAGAAAACATACAGTTTAAAAATCTGTGAATAGTCAAAAAGCAAATTTTGTCCTTTTAAATTTCACCTTGTACCACTTTGCAAATCACATTAAGGGTAGAATATGAATGAATCATGAATGCAACAATTTTAAAATATTTCCTTTGAGACAAAATTTGAAAATAGACAACTCTTCAGTTTAGCAGATTATGCTGCTCCAGAAACTGAGCTTCAGCCTTGACTCTTGAGAACTCGTGTTAAGAATAGTAAGACTATATTAACCATGAGCAAGGTTTACCATGGATGAGCTTTTTTTTCTGCTTTTTTTCTTTTTTCTTTCTGGGAGTTTGAATGTACTTTCCAAAAAGCAATCACATTCTATTTGGAACAGGAATTGACTCTAGGAAGCCCTACAAGAGGTCTCAAAGAAAGTAAAGGTTCAAATATGCTACCAGAAGCCCATGTGAAGCTAGTCAAGGTGAAATGATTTATACCTCTGAGCGATCTGGCCCACTGTTCTTTAGCCTCAGATTTAAATTCAAATTATTATTACAGAAGAAGTTGTTGAATATCACCTGAACCACCTGTAACCTTGTGAGTTAGATGAGTGGATGCTGAGGTGGATTAAGAATTGACTGGAAGGCAGAGCTCAGAGTGTGATGTTCAGTGGTGCAGACTCTAGTAGGAGGCCTGTAGCTAGCGGTGTCTCCCAGGGGTCAGTCCCCAGCCCTGTCTTGTTC
>JAUBNY010000580.1:2214613-2225144 GCA_032275445.1 Crypturellus soui | reverse complement strand
TTTGTTTGTTCCTCAAACCTAGGAAGTTCACTGATGTTCATTTTGTTGTTGTCAGCTTTTATTTTCTTGAAGTTCTGGCATTGTTTGGCTAGCATGAGGAAAAGTGTGTGAAGCTATCCAATATGGATTTATATGACAGGCTTGGACAGGTCCAAACTGTACTATCTTTAATCTAGATCCCTATGACCAACATTTAGAGACTAGATTTTTTTATTGTGGCTTATTTCCAAGTCTATTATGCTAACAATAATAAAGCCTACAATAGTAAAATGTAGAATCCTTGGGCAAAAATATTGAAACATTTTGTGGGAGAAGGAAGGTGAGTGATGAGGGACACTATGCATCAGGGACAGGAGAAATGGAAAGAGACACAATCAATTTAAGTCACACGGGTAAATGTTGACATTATCTTTGAAGACTGTGAAATATAAACGCAACTATTTAGACATTTGTTTCTAAAGCCTGGTCTACTAAGTGCTAACACAAGCTGGCTTTTATTTATTTATGCACTTAATATAGCTATTATATAGCTATTATATTAATATAACTATTCTGATTCAGCTTAATATAGCTATTCTGATTCAGCTCAAAGCATTTTAAGGATATGCAGAAATGGCCACAGATTGAAGAGTAAAAGTATCCAAGTATTGAAGAGTAGAAGTATCCAAGTGAAAGTATCCAGCAGTCCGTACATTTTGATCATCTGCAGTTTGACTACCTTGACATTTGTGGGTGCTCTAGAAAATGCCCAAAGACTCTGGAAACTTTCCAGAGTTTCCAGAGTCTAAAAGGATGGAAAAACTTGGCTTCTTGTTTCTGTGTCAGGAACCCATGGTCATAAAAAAAGAAATGCAAACACATGCTCCATTAAATTAAACTACTCTTTCATTGTTTTCAACTGGGGCCCAGCAGTCAGGCAAACTCATTTCAAAGCTGATAAGCCATTCTGTCAAGTGTTAGATTGTGTCGTATAAATCTACGTTAGAGTCTAAATGGTTTGCATGGTTTATTTAGAAGCATTTAGAACAGCTTATAGAAGAGGAGAAGGAGGAGGGGATGGTCTTGTCTAATATATCTGATGAGAGATTAAGACTGTACCACATGCACTGCTCCTGCTTGTGGTGGAGGCAATGCAAAACTTCCATGCACGAATGATCCGAAATTTGGTCCTCGAGGTCAACAGTTTTTCTTCTGTCATAAACTGGGTCAGCTGAAGATAGTTAAAAAAAAAAAAAAGACTTTGAGCTGTTTGGACTTCTTGGTGTTTTAGTGGGGATGGCATGGGGAAAGAAGAATAAAACAAAGTGCTTATCAGAATGTTTTTCTTGGAATTGGAAACTAAAAGTTCAGTTCTGTGCTAGTCATCCCTGCACATGGTGTTCACTGTCTTGATAGAGACATGACATTTAGGGCTTTAGCAGGAAGAAATCCAAGGTGGCTGTGGGCAGGGACAGAAGGCGGCAACGTTGCAGCCTTCAGCACTGGGTGCTGTTCTGGATGGGTGCTGTGGGAGCCTTGGCTGCAGGAGGCAGCTGCGCATGCAGACCCACCTTCATTGCCCTTCAGCTCTGGCACCGTCTCACAGAGACGCACCGAGGCTCTGTCTTCTGGGGTGGAACCTGACTGTTATTGTGTCGTGAATCATCTTGCACGCTGGTCAGCACTTACTTCCCTTTGCTTCATGTATTCTCGTGCGATCCTCAGATGTGTAATTACTGCCTTATGAGTTTCATTTTAGTAGCCCAGTGTTATTATCTTGTACCATTAGTACTGACAGAAATGAGGATGCTTTCCAAAGGAAGAGGTTGAGGAAAAGTCCCATGCCCGAGTGAAAGTGACACTTGCAATTACAGTGACCTACATTTAAGCACAGCTTTAACACTTTTGGTGACCACAGCAGTAATGGGGACAGAAGCAGCCCTTCCAGCTCAGTTTGCACTCCTGTCTGGGAGCAGACACGCAGCTGCTCAGCAGCAGCTCCCATAGTCCCTGTGAAGTGCTCACATATTGTGCAGCAGCCATGGGGCTGGAAACCCACGATGGGGCCTTGTGTGTCAAGTATTGATGCAAATTGTCAGACTGCAAAGTCAGGGAGAGGAAAGCATTTGCTTGAAGGGATATGGACAGCACTAGATAGTCAGGTGGTTTTAAGAGCTACAATTTCACTCTACCTATGCTGTGGGTGAATGGACTCATGTAAAGGCATCAGTGAGCTACCAGTTTGATCGTATACCTACGGATTCTAGAAATGGCCGAAACAGAGATTTGAAACCGAATGAGTGATGACTAACCTTGTTTGAAAATAATTCTAGCAAAACTTGATGGGAATAGCAATCCATCAATACAGAAAAAAAAGAAAAAAAAAACAGTAATTCTCCTGCCAGACTTAGTAGTCCAGGTTTGACAGTCTGTGAAAGGGTAAAATGGATATTTTTGACATGCTGTGAGTTTATGGGACCTATAAACAATGTCTTGCAATCCCGGTCAGTTGCTACAGTTCTAAATAAATGTAAGAACTTCTATCTGGCAGAGCTGATCTAACAAGAATGCTATTTTGCAGCTAATTAAAATATATCAAATCATCAAAATACTTTGCAAGAGTAGTGTCATGAGAAATTAAATTGACTACTTTTGCAAATAGTAAAGCAAAGACTATTTAATGATGTCCGTATTTAATTATGGCGAGAATGGTATCTTTATGAAAACAGCATAAACGCAATTATGCATCACAGGAGCTGAGCTGGACCGTGCTCAGTCCTCCACTCTCAATATGCTGCTCAGAAGAACAGATTGTCCAACACCCACCAGTCTGTGACAGTCTGCTCTTGTTTTGCAGTTGGTTGAGTCTTGGAGACTAATGATGTGCCTCCTGTGGCAGAGTGATGCTTAGATGACCACAGCTAATATACCGTCTGGGTAGATTTTAAACAGGGCATGGTATGAGGGAAGCAAGAATGTATGTTTGTATAGGCAAGAGAAAGTTGTGTAACAGCCAGTGTGGGTCTTTTACATACTGTAAATAATGATAATTTGCCAATATGGAAAAATTAAATAAAGGTTGAATAATCTTTTCCGCCTTTTTGTAATTGACAGAAGCTTTATTTGTTTGAAATATACCCTATGCCAAATAAGCATCGTTGCTAATGAGATTATTTGAATACTCTGCACACATTTTCTAGCCGAATGGAATGTGAGGAGCTCTTCAAAAAAACACGTAGTTGTTAGGGATGGTTTTTAAGGGGAAGTAAAAGATGATGCATTTATCCCCACAGTTCTCACTGTTGTTTTATTTTTTTACTTAATTCTTTCCTTGTTCTAGCTCAGCTGATGTTATACCAGGAGAAAATGTCTCACCACAAACATTTGTGTGTGTGTGTGCTTGAATAAATAGTGCCTGTATGTGCCTAGCCCGTCTGAACTGCAGAAAAGGAAGTGAAATATTGAAAGAAGGAAGAGAGGGGAGAAGGATTCAGGCTGGAGTTTAGGCAAACCTGGCCCAAATTTAATAGTTTGTTGCTAGAGACAAGGTCCTGTCTCTGCAATGATCCCTTTACAACACTAGCTGATCACCTGAGGCCGGGTCCTGCTGCTCTTTGAATCCCAAACAGAACATTGCATTTGGCCCACTGACAAGATGTTACACGTGGCATCAGATGGTGAAAGAAAAGGAAACACTCACACACAGTAGCTTATTGCACAAGTCCACCCACAGGGAGGATGATCAGCCAGTTGTGATTCCGGAGGTAAGATGAGTGTGTTTTGTTGCGGGAAGGGAGATGGAGTAGGGAGAAGATTCTATTCTCCCACTCTTATAGCAGCAAGTATATGGTCAGTATTACAGGTCATAGCACATGCAAGATACTGAATAACTTAGGCTGCAAGGGACCATTGGAGGTCGTCCAACCCTTCTTCCCCACTCAAAGCAAGGCCAACTTCAAGGTTACTTTGAGTAGCTCAAGGCCTTCTTCACACGCTTGTGTTAAAGTGTAAAGTAGCGATGATGTTCAACAAATATTCAATTATAGAATTCAGAGATACATAACATGAATCAAGCGGGTGAGTCAGCAAACAAACTGGTCTACCTGTTGTGTTACACAGAAGATAAGAACAGAAGAGGAAGACATGATTTCCTTTTTCTGTCACTGACTCTGTGACTGGCTTTGGGAAAGATTTATGTTTTTCCTCTCTCATGTAGGAGATGATATTCCTTTCCTTTGTCAAGGGCTCTAAGACATACAGATGAAGGGAGCTGTAGGAAAATCAACATTATTTTTCTTTCTTCAGCCAACAGCACAGCTTTAGCCAATACTGAAAGTACTGGGGTATAATTAAGTATTTTCCGTGAAGAAATTGTTTGCTTTTGGAGGAGGCAAGTGACAGACAAAAAGAACAAGAAGTTTGTTTTCTAGAATCATAGAAAATAGTTCATAAAAGCACCATAAAATCTCTTTTACTCACTCTTCTCTTCAGCCCTAACCATTATTGAGTAAGCTATTTTGAACTTTGTCTAACTTGTCTTACAGAAACCTTCAAATCTATACGTTTCTGAAGCCATATTTTTACAAAGTTTTACTGTCTTTACTGTTAGAAATCTTTTTCTATTGTCTACCAAAGTGTTTCTTGTTGCAGTTTTAGATCTTGACAATTTTCTCAAACCTCAGGGCTTGAACAATTTGCTTCTTTCATCTTTGCAGATACTGTTTAAGTATTTGAAACCTACTACACTCTTATTCTACTGCCTCTTAATCTCTTCAACCTTTCCTTAAGGGTCAATATTTTGCAGTCCCCTGATCATATTGTTGTTTTCTTCTGGGCTTAGAGTATTTCATATTCTTTCCACAATTGTACTGACTAAAATTGCACATACCTAAATTGGAGAGCAGAGGGATTATTTCATGCATTTTGCAGGCTATATTTTTGTTTATATCTCCCACTGACACACTTGACTTTTTTGCAGAAGTTTGATATTGTTGACTTCGTTTGACTTGTGATCTTTTTAGATCAATCCTTTTAAATCCCTGCATCTATTTTTGAATAATTGTTTTCTAAGCAGCTGTTGCCCAGTATGAGCTTGTGAGGTTGATCATTTGTAGGATCAAGTGCAGAATATTTTTCAATTTTGTTTTAAGTTGCGAGGTCATTTCTTCAATGTCAAGTTTATCAAGGCCACACTGAATTTCAATCTCAGCTCTTTCTGTTTGTATCAGCTGAAAATTTCTTCAGTTTCTTCATTTATTGATGATAAGGGTGATTGGACAGAAACACAGTTAGTGCTTGCCTCTACACAAATCTCTAGAGCAGCTGCACTTGATAACATTTTTGAGTTTAACTACTGATGCAACTTCCTGGTAATTACTCTCTGGCTTTGGTTTGCCAATTAGTTTTCTGTCCAAAAAGAATTTCACACAGATCATTTTGTTTTAACTTGCTTTGGAGCATGTCATAAAAGATAGTGTGAAAAATCTCATTACTGCTTTCTACAAGGTCTCATCTCTCACTAGATTTAGTGGATGTTTTTGTTCTTTACAACTTTGTATATCTTTTATATTTACAACCTGTTCCTGAAGCTCTGGAGATGACATTTGATTTTCTTCTTCCAGGACTAAAAATAGAGATTTCTTTGTTTTGTGATGCAAGATTACAAGATATAATTCTCTTTAGAACACTGTCCTTGTAATATATTTTCTTAAGTGACTTCACAGAATATCTTGGACTTTACTTCATTATGATAATATGCATGAACACTATGAACTGCCCTTCTGTCTGTGCTATTTTATGCTTGTTAGTTGTCATAGTCACTAGTTTTAATATCATGTTAAAGCACACTAGCTTTCCAGTGAAGAGACATGACCAAAGAGATATCCATGTGGAATCTGGATGGCAATCATTTATTTTCTTTGTAGAGAGAGTTCACAAAACCGTGAATCAATTTCAATCTTAAGTTAAATCCTGTTGGTTTCAACACATTTAAGGAAGAGAAAATTGTCCTATGTCTAATTCCTTCAACAAAATGATTGATTGTGCAAATGTATCCAGGATAAAAAAAAAAAAAAGGAATGTAGAAAGTGGGTACTGCTGGACCTATTAATACTGAAAATAGGGGTATGAGGAGGGGTAAGTTTTCTTTTAAATAAATAAGTTTTCATTTTATTAAAATGGCTGGCTTATGCCTTTTTTGTAGTTTTACAGTGAGACAACCAACCTATTCCCTATTCTACCATGAGAGATGACATGACTCTACTATATCATCTAGGTAGACCTCAGGAAAGTAATCTTATTTGATGTAACCTATGAAATCTCTGATAGTAACTGAAATGCAGCAGAATGACATATAGCTCAGAACAAATTAATATAGTTTGAGATGAATTTTCAATAATAGCACTTTACTGCTCCAGCACAGGTAGACTTCAATACAACTTACCACCAGTAAATATACTCTGTGCCTTTAGCATCAAGCAAAAATGTTTTAGCTCCCTGGATAAAAATACATTCAGAGAGTCCATTTACTTTTGGAAAGCACTTGACCCAACAACCTATTCTCCAAGGACTCAGTGATCTTCATCTGATCAGTCTTGCTAACCAATTTTGGAGGTGGCTCCGAGCATGTCTGAGTCATCATACATCCTACATTATCTGATTTACTTGCAAAATGCTTGTCTAGATGATTATGAGGCTCCAATCTCTCTTTAATCATTCCATTGATCTTTAGGAAGGCTTTCTTGCTGATGTTATCTTGGTGTTTGCTGACAAATTTACTTAACTTTTTAAGATACAGAGTTTTCTTTTAAACCAGAAGGGCTGTTCTGCTCGCCTAATGTAACAGTAAGTGTAGGAGAAGCCACAGAATTTTACCAAGGGACATGAAGGAAATTTATTTTTTTTATGTCATCTTATTGTACCCAATTAATTTTGTTACTTTGAAGTTGAATTAGTAAAAACAAAGAAACTTCAGTTTTTCTATGAGAATTTATTAGTGAATCAAGGTATTCTTCAATAGTTGTAAATTACAGATTTCTTGGTTGGCTAGCAAGGGGAGAAAGGTTATATCAAGATAAACTAAAATATTTATTTTTTATTTTAAACAAAAAAATAAACTGTTTCAATTCATTTCCAAGTTATTTAATATTTGTTTTAAACAAAAGTCAAAGAAAACAAAGACAAACAAAAGTCCAACAAAAGTTGGGATAAAAATACCTTTAACAAAAAGTGAAAATAGCATGTTGCATTTAAAACAATGCTCAGAAGAAACATATTGACTCTTTAAAGGACCATTTCTCCACTTTTTTGATGGAACATTTCTGGATTTGATCCATTTTCCAAAATGATTAAGAAACTGCTCTGTTTAAAGAATTTAATTTTCATCATGATGTTTTTCCAATTCATCAGTTTCTTTCATCTTGTGTTATTGAAAATATTTCACTTCTTACAATTCCATAATATTATTTTCAGCCCCCTCTAGTTTGCATCCCTATAAACCATATTAGTGGGCAGTAAACAGGAAAATTAGTAAATAGGAATATTTGTGGGGTCACTAACAGTATGTCATCCATCTACTGTCTCTAAAAGGAAATGGCTTAAGTAATATCCAAACTTAAATGAAGCAAAACCACACAGACCATTTCTTGTTGTTGCTTTTTTTTTCTTTGCATTTTCTAATTCCTCTCATGTAAAAACTGGATATGAAGAAGATCTCATCCTAAGGCAATCTTGTATTCTTTAGGGTTTAATATCTGAAACAACACAATAAACAAATATTACCAAAAGTAAAGAAAAACATTCATTTGATTTGAAGATTGTTTTTTAAAATGAAAGTTTCTCCTCTTGTAAGAAGAGAAATAAATCTTTTTTTGAAACTCATCAGGAAAACCTGATTGAAAACTTCAA
Source organism: Crypturellus soui (assembly GCA_032275445.1). NCBI lineage: Eukaryota > Metazoa > Chordata > Aves > Tinamiformes > Tinamidae > Crypturellus > Crypturellus soui. The sequence goes on along the minus strand of JAUBNY010000580.1, from coordinate 2,217,260 downwards.
ATGAAGTTTGTAATCTCTAGTCAAGACCCTGAAATCATCTGTAACTTTATTACAAGGGTATTCGCAACAGCCCTGAGGTTCCTATAGCTGAATTCTGAGATTCGAGAAATTGTTCTTTAATCCTTTTTATTAGCATTTGAAAAAGGAATAGAGCTGAGTTTGGGTTAAGCAACGCAACAAGAGCTTGTTATATTGTCATAGGATGGTTGTGGTGGGAAGGGACCTTTGGAGATCATCCAGTGCAACACATTGCTCAGTGAGAGGTCAACTACAGTAGATGGGCCAGGACTGTCTGGTTTTGAGTTTTGAATACTTACAAAGATGGAGGCTCCAAGACTCTCTGTGAAGCTTTTATTGACTCTTTTTCTTTGACTCTCAGAAAATTTTATTTGTCTCTCCTTCCCTTTAGAAGTAGCCAAATTCATTTGGTACAGCATTATTATAAAGCTAGGTATTGTGATCCTGTGCTCAAACCCGTATTGTGTACTAATATGTACTTCTAGAAGCAGCTAGTTTCCATGCTAAAGTCCATTAGAGGGTGTTTTGCATTTAGATTTTCATTTCTGAGCATGCATTTATGTCTATAGTCTAGGTTAAAAAGCTCCCATCACTTAGAGAACTTAAAATGAAACTCTCCACTTTGCATTTACTACTGTAGGTTATTCAGTCAGCTTTGCTTACAGAGTGCATATTCTTGGATGCACTTGTGATTTGCCTTTATTTTTCTGGGCACAGCTCCTACAAGCACTTATATGGAAATAGGCCTTGATCATGGAGAACATAAGCACTTGCTTATATCCCATACCTATTCAAAAGTATACTTAAATCTAGCTGATGCCAGTGGCTTAAGTATGTACTCATGTGCTTCTCTGAGTAACAGATGTCCTCTTCTATCACTAACTGTGAAAGAACATTTCACATGAAGGAAAGATTTTTTTTCTGGTATGTTTAGAAATTAAAAATTCCTCTGCCTTTATCTGATAAATCTGTCAGCATTTTGTACAGAATTGAATATATTAATATAATTTGATTTAACTAATTTAATTTGTAGCACATGCAATTTCAAATATCATTTATTACACAAAAATATGGGGTGTAAACTCACATAATATGTTGCTGTTGAATAGAATATATAATGCCACCGTAGACCACAGTTGAATCATGAATGCAAAAAAAGAAAAAAAAAAAGAATCTAGCTTTGGAAATATTCAATATCTGCAATTGCTGGGGGTTAAATATTTCTTGAAGGAAATAAACTGCTTAAGTGGATAAACACATCCTGCAAGCTTGGATGAGATCATGCTAATTATCTCCTGCAAGCTGGTACAGGCACGATCCTGCTAGCACTGGGCAGGATTGCAGGCACAGCAAGTGTAAATTCACATCTTTATTGCTGCCTCTGTAAATTTGCCACAGTCGTGGATATCTAGATAAATATATCATTCCTAATGTTTGAAACTTTATTCTTAGCAGGACAGATCTGGAATTTTAAATAGAAGTGTTTCTCATGAATGTGCCGGTTGTCAGACTCTGTCTTCTGTCTCCAGTGGACCATTGCATGGGGCTGGGCACATTTCAGTGCCCAACAACTTGAGGATACCTTGAGGCAAGTCACGTGTTTGTAAGTAAGTCATCAATCTTCATCTTGTTTAAAAAAAAGCTTGAAAGAACTTGAGAAGAGCTGATAAGATAAAGGACAAAGTTGTCCGTGAAGCAATTTTCTAGAGTTATCTAAGTGGGAAACGCAAAACTCTCCAGCACAGTCTGGTGCTAGAAGAACCTTTTAGTCGGAGAAGAGCTGTTCACACAGGACAAACTCAAAAAGATTATGCTAGATTTTCAGGTAGAAATCTGCCAGCCTCTGCAGTCCTTTGCAGGCAGCATAAGATGCGAGAGACATCTTGGTTAGTAAGGTGGGAAAGTAGCTTGGAAAATCTGCACTCTCTTTGCCTCTTGGATATCCAAGAGACGTATCGGCCTTCCAAAGCGTGTAATCTCTTGGAACTTATACTGGCCCCATTTTCCCCATGTAAGTAAAGTTTTAAGTGAAATAATTTAGAAATCTTTATTGTAATGAGTCTGAGTTGTAATGAATCCAAAGCAGGTTTCAAAATGCCATCCAGGATTTCACTGACCATCTGTACTGAGTCTAATAGCAGATCTGCTGCAAGTGAAACCAAATTAACTACAATTGCTGGATCTGGGATCCTACACAATCTGGAAGAACGTGCAGGGTTAGAAGGCGCACGGTTAAGTATGTTTATGGGCTTTGGCATGGAGCAAGAAAGAACAGGCCAGCTTTTAGGGGAATCCCCTAATGCTGTTGTGAAGTATGACAGAATTAGCATGTCCAGGGTGTAAATCTACCAGCAGGTCTTCGTGTTGCTCAGTTCATTCCCTGTGTCAGTAAGACTTCTCACAGTGCACCCAAAAGATCTCTAGGCTGCTATATGTTGGGCCTGCATATGGTAATTTTCTTGTCTGTTCTTCCGGGAAAATGGAGGAAGTATCAGAAGCTACCGGAGGGACTTTGCCTGTACCTCTACTGCAAGTCAGGGATGTGCCAGATCAAAGAGAAAGTGGCATTTTTAGCCTATATCCTCCAAATTTATGTCAGCTGGGCCAGATATAAAGAAGTATCACCACA
>JAUBNY010000580.1:2167159-2179116 GCA_032275445.1 Crypturellus soui | reverse complement strand
AAGCAAAATCAGCCTTTTATAAAAAAATCAAATTGCTTCAAGTAAGTATAGTAAAGTAGAATATAATGTCATACTTACAGTACTTTGACTTTTCCAACATTAAGAAATAAAACTATATATGAAGCTGCAATCTAGCCAAATTCAACCTTAGATTGATAGCACCTTGGTCTCCTTGAAACAATTTTAGTGAATAAATCAAGCAGTTTGATTCATAAAATCCACTTTTATGAAACTGACTTCAGTTCATGCTTTGACAGTGCTATGTGACAACAACTAAGTACAGATTTGGCAGGTCCAAGTGAAGGTTTGGGGTAAATTCAGACAAAGTTCAAACCTGGCATGACCATGAGTGTTTACTGAGCAGTGACTATGCGTGGAAGGCTAAATCCAGCTGTTTTTAAAGTTGCGACTGTGTTCTGTGATTCTTCTCGCATACCTACACCCAAAGCTAGTTTGGGCCTAACTTTTCCAAAATTATGGCTTTTTTTTTGGCACCGACTATTTTACATGATTTAACTTTTTCATTTTTCATTTCTAGCTATGTCCTAGATTCATCAAGCTGCCTATACATTCAGGGCCAAGGCCAGAGTGTCCAAGCCCAGATGCCAGCTGTGGTGGTACTTAAGGCACATTAGTTTAGTGGTCAGACACATAGAAGGCATTTCCAATGGCACTAGGTCATTATAACGTTGATTTTGTCCTCTTAGGTCAAACGATCAGTGCACATTTGTATATAGCTCAATTGGATGGAGCCGTGAGAGCAAATTTTGGCAGCTCAAGCTTATGGATATGCAGAGAAAATACGTCCTAATGCTGGTACGATCTTTTTGTAATATATGGATTTACTAACTTTCCTCTTTAGAACTTCTCCTTCATTAGAATTTAATGTCTCGTGAGTAGTTAAGTTTATTGATAATGATAATTGATAATGTGATTTTAGTTAAAGATGTAAATCATTTACTGAAATAAACATTCTATGTAAAAATACCAATAAAATCTGTTTTGCTTTCAGGCCTGGAACAAGCTACACTGGCCTAAGCACACTATACCATGCAGGGTATACATTTAAGAAAGAGGCTACTTTCTATAAATTGACACATCCAACATGATAAAACTTTCTACTTCAAATGAATGCTGAATGAGGGGTGATATGTTCCTTCTGAATGCATTCCATGAAATTAAGATAATATTCTGATTAGTACCGCTAATGTAGCAAATCCACTGCCCTCTTCCATCCTATCCACACTCTACCATTCAGCTAAGTAGTACAGTAGGAGCTGTGCTACTAAGGAGCCCTTAGCACTACAGTAGGAGCTTGGAGGTTCTCTGACACTAGTTTACAGTACAAGTTCAGAAAACCTTTCTTTCTCCTTTTTTTAACTTCCATTTCTCAGAAAGGATAATTCTTACATTTCAGGACAGCATTTCCCAAGAAAACTATGCAAAGAAAAGTGAGAAATGAGATACTCATAGATTAGACATCAGTGCGCAGAAGATGAATTTTATATGCTAGTATTTCTTTTGATATTCGGGTCATTTGGATTATCTGTTTTCATAAAACAATTAAATATCTTCTAGTGGATTGGTCTGTTAATAAAACAAAGACAAACAATTCTCTCCAGTATCTAGAGTCTTAAACAAAACAGAAATCATCAAAGACAAACGACATCGGAGAAAATATATCTTTACTATAGCACTCCAATTAGCAGATTTTTGAATCTTTTTTTTTCTACAGAAAAGACATCAAAATTTTCTGTCATAAGCTCTATATGAAAAATGCATACTTTTTCTCCTGATTTAAAATTTTCCCACTGTTTGACATCCTGCAAAGTAGTCCCATTGAAGTGATAAATGATATTTTATTGCTTGCTGGGAAATGACTGGACTTTTGATGATCATTTATAATGAAGCAAACCTTGGAAACTGTGGGTCTGTGCAAATCAATGCAAGTAGTTTTATTCTAAGGAAGTACTTTTATAAATTCTGTAAAGGAAAGTGAAAAATGTTCTTGTTTGATAAAGTGTATAAGATTGGAAAGGTCAACCCATTTTTTTTTCTAATATGGGACACAAAGGTAGAGTTTTCACTAACAGTAAATTCCTAGTGGATATTTGTCAGGAATGCAAACCACTAAATGTTATTGTAGGAACATATTGTTCCTTGAGTCAGAGGAACCTGCGTGGAGACAGGAGACTTCCCTGATTATTGTTATGAGATGATGAGATCTCTTCTCACCATTGCAATTAACACTTCCATCTAAAGCAGTCTGAAGATTGCTAGTTAATAGTTTAGATAAGATGAACAAGGTCCCAGCACGAATGCTGCCAGTGATGCAGTGCTGTCCTTGGGAGACCTTTCCAAGGCCAAGAAAGGAAGAAACACAAACCTACAAAGTGATTGCAATTCTGAAGTTGCATTGTCCATGCTAACCAGCACTGGTGAACACAGGCCCAAGGTCTGAAGTCCTGGACCACCGAGTCATCTAACAGCAGTGCTCAGGTAGTGTCACAGGGGTGGTGTATATTCTGTACAGACCTCTTCCACAAGTTACCAACATCATTTTCTTCCTTCGTTGCTCAGACCTGAAGCTTTCATTAGTCCATTTTTGCTACTCTCTCCAGGATGGGCATAATCCAGCTTCTGTGTGCCTGAAATTGTCCAGTTCCTATCAGTCAGGAAAGTCCCAGGATTTGGCAGTAACCTTGTTAGTGTTCACTTTGGAGAAATGCACATCGAGATGTGTGTTTCTTGCCTCACAAAGTGGCTTTTATAGATTTAATGACAAACTATGTTAACTGCCTGTATCAAGGATATCATAAAAGAGCATCTTTAGAAAAAAAGTAAACTTTAAAAGGCATATGACTCTTTGAAGATCATAGTAGGATCATATGGCAACTGATTTGCTCCTTAAAAAAACAGTTTTGCTACTACTGTACTACTGGAGCATCAGCATGAGGAAAATAGTTGAAAGGGGATGGGATTACAGAGTCTTCATTTATTTTTGCTTTCCAAAAACTGTCATCAACCTGCTTTATAATCTGAAACTCTTCTTTCTTCATCTTCCATGATTTTTCTGTCTCACACACTTGGCAGGTACTTGGTGTCTCCAAAGAAGTCCTTCATCTAACCTATACAGTGGCTCATGTGAAAGGGTCTTGGCTTTACTGTAATATAATGTATTAAGCTGTATACTATGAAATAGTGTTACAAGCTCTGCTGAGTATCCCTTGACTGTGAGTCTGCAGATTTCAGTTCTTCTCTCCTTCAGGTGGAACTTGCCCACATGTACAAAAGTACGTGTTTGGAAGATGTGTGGCTAAAAGATGTGACTGAAGACACGTGTTTCTGAGCTATCATCAGTGACAAACACAGTACACACTTCTCAGCCGCTCCTGCACTCGATCACACTGTGCTTCATGGCACATTCATTTCTTTTTACCTTAAATTTAAGTCTTGTTTATTGCTCAGTAGAAGGTATCAGTAAATTGACATTAAGCTGATTCTGAGTATCCCTTTTGAAATGCTGGGGTCCTTCTTCTGTGTCTGTGGCTGTGCAGAAGGATCTTGGAATTTTCTCTTTATTGCTGCAATAAGCTCCCTAGCCTAAAGTAAAACAACTGCTTTTATAGCTCTACTTTGCCTTTTCTTTAAATTGCTTTGAAGTTAATCTAATTTCATGGGATTTTGCATTTGCCTGTTAATACATAAAAAAAAAAAGAAAGAAAAAAAAGAAAAAAACTCCTATCTGTCAAAGTAGGTTTTCCAAAAAAAAAAATCTTTGGGAAGTAAAAATAATGACAAGATTGTACAGCTCAAGCAGTGTTATAGGAGGTGGAATGGGACACATGAAAGCCTGGTGACATCTGTACATTAATTGCTTAATTAGATTGTTAAAAACAATCCTTAGCATTAGTAATAGCAGTCCTGTTGGTAGAGTAGTGGTTATGGTCTGCTTGCTGCATCTGCACTTGGTTCAATGAGATGACAAAAAGAAGCATCAATCACTGTGATACGGAGAGGGTTTCACTGCATGTATTATCTGTGTTTCTGTGCTTTTCCCAGTGTCACAAACCAACTTTTCTTTAACAGTGGTTCCTTCCACCCTCTTCAGTATCCACGTGTTCTGGGAACTGACAGATTGAACTCCAGACATCATGAAGTAATCAGGGGAAAAAAAGGATGCTCCGATATTATGATACACTGCAAACAACTCTGTAGGGCCAAATTATCACTATTGGGAGTCCCCGGCACATTCACTTGAGTGCCCTGCTTGTCCTTAGTGTGGCAGCAGAGTTTGCTGGAGAGACCACCCTAGGGCTTGAATTTCATTGGTGCCAAATGCTTCAGGCCTTGGCCCTCCAGGGTGAACATTTTATTCTAGCTGAAATGTAGGTCCAAGCCGGTCATCTGGGCTCCTTTAATAGCCCTCTGATAAAGGTGGATCCTTCCAGAACATTATTCATCTTGTCTTGGAGAGCTGTCTCTAGAGATGCCCATCTCTTGCCATGTACTACAGGCAATCTTAGGCAATTTGCTTAAACTAGCCTCATTCGTTTTAGATGATAGATAAATTTTGGTAAGCTAATGGTGAAAGTTCCTGCTTAGAAGGGAATATCCTGTCCATCTAAAAAAGTATTATCATCATCTCCATTTTATAGATGGGAAGGTAAAGCAAAGAGGTTTACTTACCCTGTGTCCTGTAGTCAATGAACAGCAGCAATAGGTAACCAACACATTTCAGTACATTAACCATTAGATAAGCTATTAGGTTCCTCCAGCATTTATATTTAAGTAATAGTCATCATGACATGGCTTGTTATGGGTTATATTTAAGACATTTCTAAATTCAGTGGCCAATTTTGTAGCTCAGATTTCAGTATCCAATAAAAGCATCATCTAATATGCGGAAAATGATCTCCAGATTGTTGCTATTTTTCCTACTGATATTTAAAAATTTTTGAAAGACTGATAAGTAATTTTGAAATTGGTCAAACTATATCTGACTTCAGCATATAGACATAATGATTTGACAGCAAAGGGTGTCATGTTTATGTCAGAATGACGCGTGAGTCACAGTATTTGTCAAATTAAAGGGACAACTGTTATTTTTAGAATTTGGTTTATGAACCACCCGCATTTCCATTTGCTGCTCAAGGGTGAAGAGTCGCTGTCATCTTACTGACAATACACAGTGCACCATATGTCCATCCCTGGACTCCTGCGAAGTTGGGTGAAAAAGGCAAATTTGAAGTTAAACTTTTTCTCCCTTTGCCTTTTCAAACCTGAGGCCTTTGGGGAATTGTTTTCACAGTTAATCTGGCTGTCCACCAAAACAGAGACCAAATTAAGTCTATGAAAGGGATTGTTACTAAAAGTGGCAATAATTTGTATTGTTAACCCTCAAGACATCAGTATTATCAAGAACAGAGATGCTGAGATTGTCTAACTCTATTATTGCTCTTGGTAAATTTGCAGATTTCTTGGAACTTGTGTCTATTCTCTATAACTTGTCCTGTGCTTGTAGTGTTTACCTGTTTTACCTTCTCTTTCAGAAGCCTGAAAGAGTGGGTGTTTTTTTTTTTTTTATGACAATGTCCTGTTGTTTGCTGCCTCATTGAGAGAGTGAAATATTTTATAAGAAAAAAAATGTATATTTTCCACTAGTTTTAAGGAAAATAGAATTTTCAGTATTTGGAAAGGAGTTAAGAAAATTGCTTTAACACCGGGAAGCACCAAACTAATTTCTTTCACATCCTGTTTTTCGTGCTGCTTCACTACCTTCAAATATTTTTGTCTATTTAATTCCATACCCGTTGTTCACCTAACTCTGCTGGTTTCTCCCAAATCGCGGCAAGGTTGATGCTACCCTGCTGCCAGGGTTTTCTGCTCATTTTGGACTATATGAAGAACTCATTGTGAGTAAAATATTGCACTAACCTTCCTCAGAAATTCCTCGTAGAAAATCAGATTTGTTGCATCAAGTGGAATAGCTGAAAGTCAATTACCAGTACTTACATTAGAGGTCCAGAACTTGCACAGGGAGCAAAAAACATAAAGAAAGGAACGGCATAAGCATAACTAAATGTTTTAAAAGAGAAACATACATGAATTTAGGAAAGTAAGAATAAAAAGATGGAAATGGAGAGAAATGAATGAAGAAGCCCCAAGAGCAATAAAGACCTCATATCTGTCTTTTGTTTGTCCCAGTACGGAACCCAACCTAGCTCTATGCTTAATTTTAAATCTTCTGCTGTTAAATCTAATGAAGATTTTAGGTCTAAATCTGTGTTTTCAGTTAAGTAGAGGCCTCAATGCTTCCTTTGAAGATGCCATAAATAAGAAATTAGTTTTTCCTTTCTACGTGATGTAGGAAAGAAATAGAAAAGTGAATTTGGGTATATTCAAACCTCTTGTGTCTGATGCTCAAATCACTTGTCTCAAGCTGGCTGTGCTGTCAGAGTAATACCTCTGAGCCCACATTCCCCAGATGCATCACATATATGTAGGTTAGTAAGAAGGATGGTGTCAGACAGATCTGTTTAAGATATTCATTTTAAAGCTTGGGGATTTTGTACCATTCTTAACAAGCACAACCAAAATTAAGTTAACTATCTGACTTTCAATAAAGATGAATTTTAGTAACAATTATATTATATTTCAGATAGATACAAAACATTTGAAAATATAATTTTCCTGAATATTTTCTAAATTCTTTATCAAATGAAGATAATTCATCATGACTGTCTTTGGCCAACTGTTGCTTTAAACTAGCTTTAAATTACTCAGTAAAACTTTGTGCTTGAAGACTTATTTCTAATTTATTTACCTGCCAACAGTGACAGGATTGTGTTACCTTTTTTGTGCACTACAACCTGCACAGGGCTGCTATCTGTTGATTTCCTCATGCAACCTTATCTGAGCCCTTCTTTAAGTTTTTTTTTTTTCCTTAATTTCAGAAATAATCTAAAAATTAAAGATGTCTATTTCACTTTGCACAAAAAAAGAGAAAAAAATTATTGAAAAATGTAAAGTCACCAGGGCAAATGGGAACAAAGTGTAGGGTATGTATGTTGGAAAAAGCTGGAGCAGTACAGGAGACAGGACCAGCATACCAGGCAGTTTCTTCATTTTTTTTCTTCTATTCAATTTACAAATAATGTAGTCTATAAAAAAAAGTCACTGAATGAATTTAAAGGCTTAAAAAGGAAGAGAAGGGCTTCTGTGCTGGGCAGGATTTTTTAAAAGAAACCTCCTGATCATCTCTCAGAGACTACTAGAAGCACCTGGCCTTCAGGTTGTCCCTTTCCTGGGACCAAGTGTGGCTGGACCATAATGTCACACCTATAAAACCAGTATGTGAATCTCTGGGTCTTGTCAAGTTCTATCATTATGAGAGGAGTGTGACAACAGGCAGGAGTGAGGGGTGACACAATGACAAGAGAGTTTAATGGATAAGAATTCTGAACTGATGCATTTTTTATTAAAAGATTAGACAAGTTGATATATTTTTAAACTTATAATGCTGTGTTATTAAGACTTTTTAAAGCTTTTTGTAATCTTTGTCATTCACCTTGGAAATCCAGCTGTGCTCCATATCCTGTTATTTGACACATGGCTTCATTAGCTATTATTGACTCCTATTTTCAGCTAAGCGAGATAGATTGCATAAGTAGAGCTTCCTACACTCAATATTTATTATTTTTGCCTTCAACAGATGAATAAAGAAATGAAGTACTAGCTCCATTTCATTTTCTTCTACATAATTGGAGCTTGCATAACTTAATCCTTGCAGTTTGCATATAATTTTTCATTGTGTTATGGTTGCCTCAAAGCTGAAACCCATCAACTACACTTGGGGCAATATTCTCTATTTTTAGGTGCCATTTGATAGGCAAAAAATAGATTTTATCTCTGTCTATTAATGTAGTGCTTATTGGACCTTCATTGTACTAGGAAAATATTCAATAATATAAAAATACACATATCACTATTACTGGTTATAGGTTTCTAATATGAAGATCTTACAAATTATAGGCAAAACATGGAAGAGGAAATTGGTGATCTGGTCTGTAGGTCTCTTGGAGTCAGACACCTGGAATGCCAAACGTCCTGGTGAGCTGGAATAAAGAAACTCAGGTCCAACTTCATATGACAATTATTATTTAGAGATGTAAATAAAGTAGGCCAAGTTAAAAAGAGATATCATTGAAGTCATTCTAAAATGGCTGAGTGATCATAGTATACACCTAAAAAGTAAATATGTTGTATGGTGGAGCAGGCATACAGGTGCAGGCATAGGACACAGGAATCAGGGTCATCTGTCTTCAAGTCCAGTCACCTCACTACTTGAGGCGAGGTCCTACAAAAATTTTTGGAAAGAGTAATTTTGCATATAGTACAGAAAAGGAACTTCAGATTTTTAATTTTATTTTTGAGAAGGATGGATCAGGAAAGCAATCTCTCATCTACATGTAGATGATGCCTGTGTGGAATTTTATTACTTTAACTTCTACTATCTGTGCAAAACCTGCTGTAGAAAATTTCAACTGTTCCAAATGAAGTCTTCATTGAAACTTGATGACATATACTACAATAAAATGTTATTCAGTTTATTACATGAACTTGTAGGCAGTGATGGCTGATATGCATATGAACTGTTTTCTCCTTGGGATATATTTAAACATTTTTGTTTTCCTGTTGACTCAGTTATCTTAGTTGGGAAACTTAAGGATATGTAAATAAATATGCACAGTTCATTTAGCAATAAATATTTCAAGAGCCAGGAGACCCAGAGAAGAAGCAATACGGTAGATGTGCCAGTTATTTTATGAAACTTGGGACATCCAAGAATTTTTTTCCAAAATAGCATAAAAATACATTTTAAAACAACAGAAATATTTTCCATCACTGAATTGAAAAGATTGACAGGTTCACAGCATCTGAGAACATACTGCTCATATGGCTTGTACTGCTCTTCTGCAGTCCCATTGCACAGAAATACGTTCCTGCCAACATTTTATGGAGAAGGCAAAATACTCATGTTTTACTCATCTCTGGAGAAAAAAAAAATAAAAGAACAAACTTCCATCTTTGTTCCAGGTGTTTTAATATATTCTTTTTATTATACAGTCACAAGTCTATGGGGCTTCATGCAAATAGTTATTGAGCAAATAGAAGTTTTAATCTTACGATGAAAAAGACCAGGTTTATATATGTGTGTATATATGTCTCTATATATGTATATATAAATATACAATGCTAGAGCAGAGGGTTTATGGGAGTTACATTTTTTGGAGGAATGTGAAACTGTAATGTGGTAGCACAGCATACTGGGGAGAAACAGAAAATGCCTGTTTTCATGAGCACTGGGGAAAAAAATCATGGCAGTAACATGGCGCTAGGGTAGTTTCTGTGGAAGCAGGGCACAGAAGTCCAAGGAATATGTCATATTTGCTTTTGCAAGTGAGACTTACAAGGTCCCCATGACATTTTCTCTCTGACAAAGACCAAGAGATGAACAGAGGAAGACTTCTAGCAGAGTGGGAACCACAGTCAGAATCTAGGTCAGTGACCCTCAAAAAGGTAGTAAACAACAGTCAGGACTTGGGGGAAAGCTGTAGCTGGGTTTAATAGAATTACGTAGAAACTATGGTATTAATAGAATTAGTGGATGTGTCCTTTTGGATGGTGAGTCATCTTCTACGTGAGAAAGCATCAGGAACATGTAGACCTCTGCCCGGGGGGCACAATGGATTGACTGAGAATTTATGTGATTAAAGGGCAGACTAACATGGGTGACATTGTTGTGGGTGTTTGCTGTTGGCCACCTAATCAGGAAGGAGTAGCTGTGGCCTTCTACAGACAGCTGGAGGCAGTGTCTCATTCCCAGACCTGGTGCTCATGGAGTTCCTTAACTACCCCAATATCTGCTGTTATGTGCAACACAACAAAATCAAGCACAACTTCCTGATACAGTTTACAGAAGAGCCAATGAAGAGAGATGCTCTGATGGACCTCATACTTGCAAAAAAAAAAGAAAGTTTGCTTGGACGTGAGAAGGATGGGGGCAACTTGGCTGCAGCAATGATGAGGTGGTGGAGTTTGGGAGGGGTGGGAGCAGAGGGGAAAGTAGGATCACAATCCTGGATTTCAGGAGAGCAAACTTTGATCTCTTTAGGGACTTGTTTGGAACAGTCTCATGGGATGGGGCCATAGAGGGAGGAAGGTTCCAAGAAAGATGGTTGATATTCAAGGAGCCCCTCCAAGCTCAAGACTGGTGCCTCCCTGTGAATAAGAAGAAAAGCAAAGGGGGCAGAAGACCTGCATGGATGAGCAAGGAGCTCCAGGCAAAACTGAGACAGAAGAAGGAAGTGTACAGAAGGGGGAAGAAGGGACAAGTAACCTAGGAGTATTATAAGGATGCCATCTGAGTGTGCAGGAATGTAACTAGGAAGGCCAAGGTCCATTTGGAATTGACTTATGGCAAGGGATGTCAAAATTAGCAAGAAGGGTATCATCAGCATCAAAATATATCAACAACAAAAGGAGATGTAGAGCCGCTGCTGAATGGTATGGGTATGTGTGTGCCTTGGTGACAAAGGATACAGGGAAGGCAGAGGTACTGCCTTCTTTAGCCTCATTCTTTTCTAAGATCAGCCCTCAGGAATCTTAGACTCTGGAAACCTGGGCGAAAGTCTGGATAAAGAAAGATTCACACTTGTTTGAGGAGGATCAGGTTAGAGAAACTTGACAAGTCGAGGTCCATGGGCCCTGATGGGATGCACCCGTGAGTGCCGAGGTTGCTGGCAGATGTTATTGCTAAGTCACTCTTCAACATCTTTAAAAGGTCATTGGTGAAAGGGGCTGATCATCTCTCCCATGAGGAGAGTGTATATGTACAGTAAACTCTTGTATATTAGGGTAATACTTCTAATAACTGATTTTCCTCCCTTAAATAAATTATAAATTCATACCAACTCGTACAGCAGGCAGGGGAAAATTAAATGAATTTCCAGAATATCTCTTTGTGAAGTGTTCAATAAGTACACTCAGCCACTGTAGCTTACAGACTTGGATGTTATTAAGTTGATTGCTAGACATTAATTATACATCTCCCAGATTCCATCTTCTATTAATTATTTCCAAAATTTCAATCTGTATCAAGCTTCCTGTGTTCCTAATAGACAGAATAAAATGTCTCAGACAGCAGCAGAAAGTTTATTCTCTCAGTCAAATAGTCTAATTTAAGTTGCAGGTTCAGCCTGAATAAAATACTTGCAAAGAAGAGGCAGAAGATTTTGTAAATCTATTTGCATGGAGAGGAAATTTTTCCACATGTACTTGAATGTCTCTCCAGTACTAGTGAATAGCAGGAGTGAATGCCAAGATAAAAAAAAAAAAAAAAAGTGAACTCTCTCTGACTTTTAGACCACTTGCTGCGTGTTGAGGAAGGTCTGTGCAAAGTTTTGAATCCTGAACTGTACCCAAGAAAGTTATCTGGACAAAAGCATGCCAGGAGATCTGCCAACAATTTACTATTGTAGACATGATATTTCAGTACCCAGGAACATTTCCTGCTGCTATAAACTTTGGCAGCCCTGAAGACAAATCTAATTTTCTGTATGATCTTTTCCTTTCTCCACCTCAGAATAGCTTGTCTAAATTTCTTCTGGTAACAGGTCATGGTTTTGTTTCTTTGAAGTACTTTCCCTATACGCTTTGGTAAAGATATTTCTGCTCTGACATATCTTCAATCTGGGTAATTAATTTTTGTCTTTTCATTTAAGGAGAATTTTCCTGTCTCAGTTTCTGGGAACACTTTCATTAAAACCCAAAACTCCAGACTTATTAAAGTTCAAAATGATCATCTCAAATACTTAGATGTGGAAACAGAGTCGATGCTCTGAAGAAGAAAAACAAAAGTTCATTTTGTCTTGCAGTGATCTTTCATTCGTTTG
>JAUBNY010000580.1:2122915-2138956 GCA_032275445.1 Crypturellus soui | reverse complement strand
GCACTTCCTCCTTAATTGCATTCAGCCTCATCTTCTATTTCTGCAAATACTCAAATGATGAAGATTTTCTTCTCCTTCCCTTTATGTGGTGAATTTTCCATCACCCAGGTCTTCAACTTGATCTCTTCTCGTGATAGAAGAGATGGATATACCGGTTTAACGGTTTTATACTATAGGAAGACAAGAAATTAGTCTTTTCACAATTTTTACCTAAAGCTCTCAAATGTCTTTCATTACCAAAATGTCTGACTATATTTTTTTCTCTGTTCAGAAAAGTACATCATCAGTAAAGGAAATTATTTTACTCATCTGTTTTCTGTTTTAAGATTTTTTTTTACCCTTTACAGCTGACATAATTTTTATAAGTGTCTTCATACAGCAGAATATATCTCCAGTTTTCAGCTGCAATTTTATTTTGTTGACCTTGTAACACATGCATTTTTTCTTGAGTTATAACATTAGAGCATATGATATCTCTATTCTTATTCTCTTATATGTCATCTGGAAGTCACAGCTCTTGTCATCTGTCTTTGGAACTGCAGCTATCAGGATTGAAGCAGTATCCTGCATGCATGCTGCGAGCACTTACCCTCACTCCTTACAGACAAATTCCTCAGAAAACCTTTTCTGATGTTATTATCTTCCCCAATACATGTTCCATTATTGTCAGTGAAGTGCAATTCTCTAAAGAAAGGTATTAAAAAAAAAAAAAAAAACGAGGGGGAGGATACACAGGACTTTATTGTAAACAAGCTAGTCAAGACATGTGGTCTGCATTGGTACAGAAGTTTCTACTCATGCTATAAAGTCAAATGCCTTACATGCTGGTTAGTGGCTTTTAATGTTTTCACTATGTTTAGAGCAATCTTTCCCTTCTCTTGGGAATTTCGACTCTGCTCTGTTTTGTTTCTGCTGCAGAATGACAAAAAGTATTTCCATCTTAAGCCTGTCCTGTGTCCCTGCTTCAGGAACTGTTGGAGCTGTTTGTTTTTGGATGAGTTCCAAGAATGTAAACTTGACTTTGCAGATAGGTGCTCATTTCCTACAGTCTTCCTAATTCTCCACAGGAGACCTTATACAGAAGAAAAGCTGAACCTAGGAGCATTTTTTGTTTTTGTCAGACCTGTTGTGCTTTCCAGACCTGGATGTGCAAAGGATGTGTCTCAAATCTGATTTTCCTTTTCTGATACCTGTTATATGCTCATCAGCATATCGCATCCCCACATGTGTTTGGGATTTTCTCATTTCACATTTTGGCTAATGGGAGTAAGAAGGGCTGTGTGGGACATCTTGCAGACATTTCACACAATGACCTTCCCTTCCCACTTCCTGGCTTCTTTTCTGCAGACCACAATTTATTGCTGACCCAGTGATTTCTCCCAGCTTTCCGTCAGGGACCACTACTCAGAAGAATTTATGGTCATCTCTCTTGTTTCATAGGACACGTCTGCTGCAGTCTCCCATTGCTCCAGTGGGATATGAAGACAAGAGGTAGCTTTACCTTATTTTTGAATGATTTCACTAATAAAAGGTTTATCTTGTCCTACTGAAATGGCTGTCACTGGAGGCAGGTTGGAGACATAGTCTATCACTAGCACAGTAAGCAATATCATTCATTTCTCAAAGTTCTTTTCTTTTCACATAGTAATTTTGTTATGTATGTTTCTTCTTGACATATACGATATGTTTGCAGATGAGAAACAGGTGTCAAAATGAAGATTTCAGTCAAACTGAAAATAGAAGTAGAGCCCAAAACATCTATCTAATATGATAGTCAAATCTGTAGCTTTGTAGCTAACCTAAATATCCTGCTATGCTGCTGATCACATTTTTTGGTTTTCTGTCCTATAACAAATTCTGGATTTCAATTCCTTTATTACAAAGTCAACATGTATTTGAACTAGTTTCTCAGTGACATGTTTGTCCTCTCAAAGCACACTGCTTTTCCTGTACATATCATACCGGTCACAACATATCACATTGTTTATTGTTCATGTTTTTAAAATATAAATCCAGATATTTTACGTGAGAAAAATCCCATCTAGCCTTTGTTTCCTATCATGAACCTGTAGTTAAATCTGTGCCCATGCTAGGCAGGTATGAATGATTTATGCTTTGTATTTTCCCCATACTTTTTTTTGAGGTTTAGTTGTTATATCTTTAAGCAATTTCAGATTATGTTGAAATTTACATACAGTTATTTCAGGCAAATATTCATCATTTGCACATTTTGCTTCTAGAAAAAAAAAAACTTATGCATATTTTTAAGAGACAGCATTTTATTTTTCATATATAGCACTGATTTTTCACATATAGCACAAATGAATTTCTCTCCCTCTCTCTCCCTGCACTAACACTAAAAGAATTGGAGTGTCTAAAAAATGGTAATTCTGATGTCTCACTCACTCCTAGAGGTGCCTTCTTCTTTCCACCAGCTACCAAGACAGTATTAGGTGGGGAGGTCGTACGTGTATGTGCATGAAGAAAAGTATAAAAAAGGAGAAATCTCATCCATAATTTCTTGTATCTTATTCCTTTCCTATTGTTTACCTCTTTTGCCACCTTTTATGCTCCAGAATTTCTCCGCAAAAAGTCAAAACTACATTTCTAGAGATGACTTCTGCATGCAGTTTAGGTAGACTTTTAACACAGGCTGGTTATGCCGTCAGTATCTTTTTGGCACATATAGCAAAATTGCAGTTCAAATGCAAATGCTAATTGGGAATATCTGTTCTTATTTTCTGGGAGGTAACAATCACTTGTGAAATATCAGTCAGGACTTCTAGTCCGGTGTGTTAAAGATCTTTACATTCAGGCAATAAAGTGGAATGTCTTGACATACTGACAAGTGTTTCTTTCCAAATATGTTCATATAATTTCCATCTGGTTGGTCATGTGCTGCTGACATCTTTTTATCTTTTTTATACATATTTTTTTCCCCCTACAATGAGAACTCACAGGCTATTTATATGGATCTTCTTTATGGATCTCTATGAAAATCTTCCTTCATTTCTCAAAAGCAATAGTACAAGGAGAGGTTGGTTCCATTTAATTTTGTTGCATAATTCTACTTGTTGAAGTAGCCCTTTATCCATGGTCTGTATTTCTGCCAAAGGATTTTCAAACCAATAAGTTCTTTCTTTTATTTTTGGCCTCTTTTGAAGAATCTAGGTAACCAGAAATACAGAAATTTGAATTGTAGTCATGTAAAATTAGACTGATAAATTTATCCCAAGTACCTTGTACCAATCAGGTGGAAGATAAATCCTCTGTAGTGCCAAAGTGTTCCAAAACAATGATCAGATGCTGCTTTTCTGGCTGCATACAGAGAGCGTCAATGTACACACAAGCAACACAAACTAGCTACCTGTGGATGTGTTTCCACACTTCTTTTTCAATGTAGAATCCCCCACCATGAGTATTATTTGTGAGAAAATAAAACTTTCATAAATTTTCATTAATGTTTTACATATAGCTTCAGACTTCACGATTAAAGGAGAATGACGTGAAACGTGAAAGATTGTTTATTTCATTATATCTCTCCAACTGTTTTGTAAATAGTCAGGAAATGAAGACCATTTGCACTTTGAGGTTTGCACTTTGAAGTCTGCCTTCCTTCCCTACAATTAATGTGAATTTCTGGCATCCTCAATGCCTTCTCTAATTTCTGAATAAGCAGTCATTAGATTGTTGAGTGTTTTCATGCCTAATAGAAAGTAAGTAAGAAATAAGACATTTTTTCAGGTGTGTCTCATTTTCAGACTTATTGTTGCACAAAAATATTTTTGATGTTAGGCCATTCTGGGAATTAAATTTCCTTTTTTGTTTTTTTCTTTCTATGAGATGCTAGTTCATTATTAGAACAGAGCTATCTCATTTTTCTCTGGCATATTCATTTTTTCATTCCACAGATAAGAGTAACTCTGATACTGCTCTTCTTTCTGTACCAGAATCTGTTCTCATTTAAAGCCTAATCTTCGCAAGAAAGACCAGGTTCTTTTGTTGCACTACAAGCAGGTGTTCTACATTGCTGTCAGTTGGGTATGAAATTAATAGAAAGCTATTTTTATTCCTTTAGCCCTTTTGAAAAATCTGGGTAGTCACAGCGTTATATTATCTTCCTCTGGAAACACAATTATCTGCTAAAATTGTATTTTGAGAGACAAGTGTCACAGTCTATGTGCATGTGGAATCGCTTTTGATAATCCTGTCCTTGTTTGGAAAGGCCAATAATATTGTCAATATCTTTCCTGGCACTTGTACCCTTACTGAAGATAAAACACAAGTGGCAGAAAAACACGTGGTGACTTTTTGCTGCTGGCAGGGAGAAGTTTATTCTAGCATTTTTGTGGAAGCAGTAGCCGTGTAGACTGGAATATTAATGTAATAAGGAAATAAATCTGAATAAGGCTGAATGTTGATGAGTGAAGTGTATATCGTGGCGCTTATACCACTAGGTCTCAGAAAATGAATATAAATGTCTGTCACCTACATTTTTTTGCTCTGGAGTTAGCTAGACCTATCTAGAGCCTCAGAATTCTCCCTAAGTCCCATTATACCCTTTGTATGTACGATTACATTGACCTCGCTCCATAGCAGTTGCTATCATCAGTCTTTCATCACAGCTGAACTGTCAGAAGATTGAGTGTGATGGTCAAATCTATCAGCTTTTGCCATTTTCCTTGCGTTTCAGGAGGATCCATTTCTGGAATTATTATTATTAGGCTTCTCCTAGTCTCAGTCAGATGTTGAACTATTCCCTAATACAATTTGGCTCTCTGAGGATAATTTATATATGGTTTAATTTTTCCTTCTTATTTCTTTATGAACTGCAATCTTTTTTTTTTCTCTTCTTGGATTTCATAGCCCCCTTTCCCCAGAATCTCAGTGACTACAAACTGACACAATCCACTCTGAAAACAGTTCTCTCTCATAATAATACATTGTCTTTACAGTGTTGTCCATCATTGGATTAGTTTCACTTCTTGAGAGGGACTTGGCTAGACAGAGAGACTTGGTCTGTGTTTGGTCTTCGTGTTTAATATAATTAATGTATCTCTGCGTGGATGGAACAACTGGTTTCATCATTATTCAGAGCACTGTTTGCCATCTCTGATATAAAACATGTAGTCTTTTTAATTTGATGAGTGAGATTTCACTCCATTGGTGAATATGGGCATCTCTCCTGCATGTCCAATATTTCTCTGTTAAAGTGATCTTCTATTGTTTTCATACCCTACTGGGAAGAATTTATGTATTGAAGGAATTTACCAGGAAAGATTGTGATGCTGTTTAATAATCAGCAAATTGTATATACATTGATTTTCGGAAACATGAAATAAATAAGCCTACATTTCTATGGGAGATCTCTAGCATTTCTAGAATCATCCATGGGGTTACAGGATGACAATGTCTATCTCTGTAATTATAATTAACTATTACTGTTGAAGGTGGATTTGAAGGTACTCTGTCACAGACTCAATATCAGTTGGACTCATTTCTCAAAGTCCCACTGCTGTTCAGAAAGGAAAATTACTGATGTCAAAATCTCTCTTGCAATTTAAACTATCATTATAAGTGAAATGTGGGTGTCAAAGACAATTTCTTTTTTCAGACAGGAGGTTCAGTCAAGCATTTCTATAGAAAAAGAACCAATCAATCAATATTGCTGAATCCCCTGACATGCTGGGTGACGTTGGCAGTGCATGTGATTTTTTCTTTACCCTGTATGTTCACATCTCTGTCTTTTCCTGGTTTTAGCAACTAGATTCTCATTTTTGTTTTGAAGCTTCTTTAGAAATACCTCCAGGCTGCACAGTGAGTCATGGACCTTTTCTCTAGGCATTTTATTAGTCTCCTCTGTAGAGCAGGCCATTTCCTCTGTCACACAGCTTGCATGAGATTGCCTATTTCCTGATCATTAGAGAACACCTCGGCCCTTGAAATCTTCTTCTTATTTCTAAAATATTTCTAAAGCATGCAAAAATGGAAGTACATTTTGTTCTGGGGAAATACCCTTCCTTATTAATTCTCTTTCTCGTCCCACAATGAGAAGCAGTGTACCAAGAAATGGTGAACCACTTTTATGACTTATCTAAGAAAAATGGTGATATGGTCATTTGCATAGTTAAAGTAGATATTCCTAACGATCAGTAATGAAATAATTTCATAGTTCTGTTTTGTGTCCTAAACCTCTTGTAATTTTTGAATATGCAGAAAAGGATAAATTTCATCTAGGGCACTGCAGAAATCTATTATGATTGGAGATACAGAATATTTAGTTTTTTTTTCAAAGCATTTTTTTTACCTCTCTGGAAGGAGAAAGCAAAAAAAAATTTAATTACTCATAACTTCCCCAACTCTGGGGGGTAAATTTTTTTTTTTTTTGATGTTTTATCTTTGACAAAGCAACAAAGATTACCTCCATTCCTGGTGCTCAGTTGAAAGCACTTGCCTCGGAGAAATGTGTTGCTGTAATTTTCACACACACAGCAGCTCTTCACACGGTGACTGCTGCAAGGCTGCTGCGGGCTTTCCAGCTTCCTTTCAGCCTCCTCGGAAGGGACACAACCGTCCACAGGCTCTGCAGGGAGGATGTCATGTTCTCTTGCTAATGTCAGGCTGTTTTCACTTGTCCTCTCCACTTTTCAGGAGAATTTTTCTTTTGTCTTATGAAGACAAAAAAAATATTCACTCTATGGTTGCCATGATAGACTTAGCCCTAGAGCCTTAAATGTCCACCCATGATCCCTCTAGTACTTCTCTTGTCTCCCTTCTCTTTCTCAGTGATTTTCTTCCTCACCCTTTCTTCATTTATTTCCTTCAAATTCAAAGTAAGTAATTTCCATCTCATTTACAGTTTTCTGTAATGGCAGCAGAGATACAAAATTTCTACATCTCCTGCCTCTTCACTGTTTTTCCTCCAGCACTTACCCTCCCTGCCATGTTTTCTCTACCAACCCTTTTGATGACAGCCGCAGACTGGCCGGGTTTTGTCCTTCACAGTCAGAGTGGGAAGTTAACTCCACTCACTCCTTCAAGCATGAGTAGTCTCTAGTGTTCTTTCTCTACAAACACACAGCAATGAAGAGACTGTGATGGAGAAGATGTCATTTTCATTATCTACCTATCATTATTTGATGATGATTTCTTCATCCTGAAATACATCATATTTGCCTGGAATTAAAAGAATGCTCATGTGAAAAAGTCGCTCATGAAATGTTTTTAGTACTCTGAAACCAAAAAATGATTGAAGACTATGGAATTAGAAAAAAAAAAAAAGGCAAAATATTCTTTTTCCGTTTACTTGAAATATCCCAAAATCCTGATTAGGATTTTCACCAGATATTCTGCTATGTGTTATAACAAGTATGCACATACGAGGACTTATTTTTTCAGTAAGTGAATTCTAGGGCAGGCACATCCTATCTCATTCCTAATCACCTCAGTATGATGATTAGGATTTTATAAAGAAATATGGTCGCTGTAATGCTTAATTTTAATGCTGGAAAATTACTCCAATGCCTAAACTGGGCATATAAGCTTCATGTTAATAACTTGGTCTCCGAATGCCATTCCCGTGATACCTGACAGCCAGGTCAGCATCCAGATCACCTTAAGCTATCTTAAATAGCACTACATACCTAATATTAGGTCTCTCAACAATTCCATAAATGACTAGACCCGGATATATGCTATGGATTAAGGAGGTAACAAACTCTATAAGGTCTGCCTTGGAATAATGAGCATCACTGCCTTTCAATTAAATCATTTTTTACCACATCATTAGCAGACTCCATCTTTCCTTAATTTATGTTTTGCAGGGGATTATACTTACTATATTGAGTATAATTATTCCTAGTCTTTTATTCCTAATAAATATATATTTAGTAATTTTGTGATTTTTTGCCAATAAAATTCAGAAGTCTGGCTTCTTCCATGCTCTGTCTTCTACATGTTTTACATTATTCTCACTCACTAGAAAAACATTGCTGTCATGTCAAGAAATACGAGTCCACTAGCCTGTGCAGAGCAGAGATGCTCCACATAGCTGGCAGCTTCAGAGACTGCTCCTCAACTCCTCCAGAGACCAGACTTCATTAGTTTTGCCTGGTCACAAAGTTTGACTACTCAGTATAATTCTGGTTTCTTTATAGACTAATTTCCCATAGTAACATTACACTCTATGTAGTTTCCAAAAAACGAACAGAGGGGTTCCAGTGACAGTGTCCAGTGACAGTGAATAATCCTAGATATTGGCTTCTCTTTTCACCTGTTTCATTAGTTCCTTGTAATTCCTTATTGACTATTATTTTATATCATATGTCCATCATGATGTCTCGAAACTGCTTAAGATACGTTATATTTTAAGTATGCATTCTCAAAGTGGAAAACTAGGGTCTTCAAGTATGTTGACAATTTACTCTGTTGATTCCTTAATTTTGATGTATTGTTTTGCAGATATTATGTCTCTCTGTGCATTATGCAATCACTGGGAATACAGTATGATCAGCTGAGCACAAAAGAGTAGGCTTAGAATGGAAGAAAACTCTATTATTTCAAGAACAGTGAGATAACAGGTTTTGCCAGCCTAAATTCAGTCTGTTGTTCAGTTCTTAGTATTATTTTATGTAGAATTGTCTTTGCTTCAAGTCTTTCCATAATATTTTTTCCAGTTATAGTATGAATTTCTTTGAAAATTTTATCCTGTGTAGTCTGTGCCACTGTCTGTATTTATACTGAATCATTAATTTTCTTGTGAGAATGTAGTAAAGATACATCTATTATCCTGAAATAATCTGAAAATAGGATATCTATTGCTTGCATTTATTTTAGAAAACCAGGGCAGAAACATTTCAGATCAATTTTCTCAATTTTCTTCTACTCATTTAATGCCGAGCTGCATTTGCAGTAATTTCTCCCCATTATTTGTAGATAAGAAATGTTACAGTCTATTGTGCTGACAAGATTCAAAAGAGTTTCCAGTCATTTTTTCTTCCCAAGGGAAACTGAAATCCATAGCTATTTTCCACTGGTGAATTTTCATAAAAACACTTGCCTTGAAAGTTTTTATATAATCGTCTATTATAGTAGATAGTTTTACTGCTGAGGAAAAAGCAGTAAAGTTATTCAAAGCTCACAGCTGCAGACTTTTTTCTTCCTTCAGAACAGCAGAGTAGGAAGTATTATTTATTCCCTCTTATAATCAGTCAATACCCAAAGAACAAAATAATCTTTTAATAGGTGTATATTTATCTAGCTCATAAATAGCTGTTATTAGCACACAGCAGGGATATCTGTCCTTTGCCATTATGTTCTTTCTTGAGATATATGAACTCCAAGACTATTTCATTAAACCTCCTATGATGAGATGTTTTTCCTGCTGTACAATATGCAATCATGAACTGAGTCAAAAGGTTAAAAAAAAAAGAAAAACAATAAAAAAGCAAAGTGAGTCTCATAAAAAAATCCTTTCTATTTTTCCAGATGAATTTTTTTCAGACAGTACTTGGGAATGTGACCAACTACTAGGATCAATGTTTGAATATTTCAGATTTTGCTCATTCCTTGACTGGAACAAATGGACAAGATTGTTTTGTTACCATTAAGTTGTCTTGATGTATATTCACCTACATAATTTTGGTAATGGAAACGGAAGCAATAGTATTCATTTTCTTATTATACATGTTAGATGATAGGCTCTGTTGTGAAGTCTAATGATAGAAAGAACAAAGAAATGATAGCCCACAGACCATGATTTTAGATTATCTTCACACTATAAACACTGCAATATTCAGTTTGCAAGACATTAAAAGTGGTGAGCTGATAATTTTTCTCTCTACATGAGGCCTCAAGACTGTTGAAGTCAATTGGAAATCTGTGAGGGTGACCTTTCTGTCATTGCTATTTAACATAATTCTTCTACGAGCATACATCAAAGATTGATTCCAGTAAATGAATTCAAGTAAAGTATTTTTGAAAAGTGTGAGACCATCTGTAAATATGGAAAATCATCTTTGATTGTGGAAAATTTCTTGACATCTTTCATAATAAATAAATTTTTAATCACTGAATTATTTGTGCAAAAAACAAGTGATTTTTCAGCTGTCAGTAAGAGGAAAAAAGTTTGAGAGGATTACTGGAGTTTTACAGCTCTAACAACAACAGTTTACTTCATAATTTCTTTAAAAATTAAACACTTGTGGAAAAAAATAAGTGTCTACAGTTGGCTTCCAGGTTCTGACAGTGTGAAAGGAGGAATATCCTGAAAATAGTTTTTGTTTATAGAAACAGAGCAGCCTGTCTGAAAGAATGACATATCCATATCTTGCATTTTTTTCCCTAAAGACCTGCATTTCACCTCAGCAGTAAATTCTTGATCAACAGCCAGTATTACTTCGCAGATTTGCATCACCGTTAGACCTTTTACAATATGGAGGCAACTCCATTCTCACCTGTGAAGAAACAAAACCGTGAAGGGCTCTGTCTTAAGTTCTTCTAATATTTTGCAAAATCTGATGAGTCATAAACAGATGTCCTGTGCCTTTTGAACTGCCATCTGTTATGACTGGTTGGAAGATGTTTGGATATTTCTGTCAAGTGTTCAAACCTTTTTTTTTTTTTTGAAAAGTCTGTTCTTCAGATAGCGTGCGTTCAAGAGGAGCCCTGGAAACACAGCAGCTGTTTCTGCGAGCATGGCAGGGCTCTGCTTTATGGATAATTTTCTAGTATTCCTTTCAGATTAGAAGCTGGTTGTTATTCTCATTCATCCTGAAAGCTTTAAGAATTGTCCAAGCAGCATAATTAGTATTTCTTCTCAGTCATCATCTGCTGCTGGATTCACTACAATTGAAACAGATGGAGTCATAAAAGTTATCTGAGTCATTCTTAGGCTGGTACAATATCTGTGTTGAATGTTTGTGTATTTTTCATGTATTTTTATCTAGGACTTATGGCTTTTGAGTCTTAATAGTGCTTATGTGAGCTTCTACAATGAGTTTCATAAGCATTGTAAGAAGGCACTCTCTGTAAGTAACGTCTGTTAAATTAATCTCTATTCATATTATTTCAACCTTTAAAATAAAAGCTTATAGGAGCTTTTTATCTTCCAGAAACAGGAACATAATTGTATTTATAATTGTATTTATAATTGAGATACGGTTGAAGACTTGGTGCTTTCTGTATCTCATAGCTATGAGATATATGCTATGAAGTATCTGACCATAACAGCATTCCTTCTCCATCCAAACTTGGAGCTATCAGGAATAAGTTGAACTTCTTTTACTGTTTTCTCTGTTAAATAGGGAATGTGATTTCTGCATTCCCCACTCTTTCTCCTTTCTCAGTTTGAACACCATAAATTAAATGCCAGAGAAAGACAAATTATACTAGTGCTTTAATTGTGAGTGAGATCACTTGTCATAAAAATTACCAGTCCCTACAGAAAATTAGTTAGGAATGAAAGAAATCACCTCTTAACTGCTGCTTAAAACTTATCCTCAGCTTTGAAATAACACATGCTCTGAATGAAATAGATCCCCTGTTCTTTTAATCACTCTCCCAATTACCTCTCTATGGTCCAGTGACTGCAGAGCTGCCTGTTTTGTTTGCTGACCCTAGGGAAGCTGTAGGTATCATGGCCAAAGAGCATAACTTGGTGCCATTCCCTTACATTAAGAGCTAACTCATAACTGACCGGGGAAATGTTGATATTTTGCATGAAGTTGTTATACCTTAGGGAGTGAAAACTCACTTTAGTATTTTCCTCCCAGCTCAGCATGTTACTCTGCATCAGAGTATCTATTTTCCTCCATTCTGGATTTGATTTTAAGTCTGTAATTACACTGAACAGAGAAATTTTCTGAGACATTATAGCCAAAGCTAAAAGATTTTTAGTATAATAGCCTAATGTTTAACCTGTAATTTTCCACTTGTCTATATTTCTGTCAGTCTACCCATTCAACTACCCATGAATCCTTCTGTAACGATGAAAAGAATAAAACTTGGAAAAGAAAAACAATTGAGTCTTTCTTATCTTTTGGGAATATTATAACATTTCAATATGGTTCTGAGAGTTCATAGTTCAGAACAGCTTATGATATTTCATATTGTATTACAATAGATAGAAAATGCTCTCTTTGAACTATGTATTATTCAAACATATATTTAATCATAGAGTTATTGTGAAGAAAAGTCTTTCTAATGTATTTGAAATAATAGAAATAAAGGGAAAAGTGAAGATATGGGTATATGAAAAAGAGATAAGACCTGAAAATGAAGAAGAAAGAGAATGTGAATAATTAAAAAGATATTGGGAAGGAATAAATCATGACAATGGAATTTTTTTTTTTTTTTGAAATTATGTACCATTTCTTCCTTTTATTCGTACTATTATTTCAGGAGTAAAGTCAATATTCTATTCCATAGACAAACTGTAATCTTCCAGTTTAAATAACTTCGGTTATATTTATTTCAAGGAAGTAACAGCTGAGAAGAAAGACAAACATCTACAAGAGATCACAATTATGCATTTTTTTGTTCTGTAACCTCCTTCATGATCCATCCTTCGCAGAAGAGTGGCAGATGCCTGGATATGTAAAAGGCCACTAGAGAGAAAATCAGAAAAACTAATTATAGCTTCTTGACAGCAGCTTATGAAGAGAGATGCTTCTCACTCTATACACTCAGAACAAGGAAGAGAATGGAAAATATGTGTTGACAGAACTGTACATCTTTTGAGCAGGAACCAAGCTAGTATAACCAGAAGAAATGCTGCTGAACAAGTGACTAGAAGCAAGGAATACTGGACAAGCAAGGAGTGGACATACTATTTTGGATCCTTACTAGCCTAATCTTGCTCTGCTTTCCTTAATTATTACTGAGGAAAGGAAAGATTTTTCCAAGAAGAAAAGTTTGACCTCCTCACATGCCAACACATAGCATGTTCTTACTCTATGAAAAATAGGGAGCTACTTGTACTGAGCCTAAGGTACCGCTTTTGCATGTGTCTGTGAAGTTAAGTGGCTAAACTTCTCACAACCCCTCTGATTTACTGAGGATGCTGCAATAGACTTTAGCTCTCCAAATTTAATATTAACACAGATAAACAGATGTGAAAACTGTTGTTTTGTCAGAGGAAAAGCAGGTTGTAAGTGAATAATTAGCAGTCATAAGTTGGCTTTCATGGTGACTACAACAATGTTTTCATTAATTTACGAAAGAAAGAAATAAAATGAATGGTCTGTGTGCAGGTTAAACAGCTCAAGGCTTTTTGTAGCCCTCCTGGAACTTTCTTACTTGCCTTGCAGAAGTCTTTGAGGTGCAAAAATGTCAGGTCTGGTTCAAAAAGCGGTTCAAAGTCTAGTGATGATCAGCACATATTAACAGAAACTTCCTATCAGTCATGGCCTCAGTTTCATCAGTACCTATAGAGATGCCAAAAACAACAGGAGGAAAGACTTTATACATATATATATAATTATATAAATCAGTTTTAATGTTGTGATGAATATCCTGAGGGAAGTAAGGACTCAGGAGGCAAAGAGTCACTTAATATAAGGAGTCATTCAATATAAATACAGCTCACGTTGTGTCGAAGTGGTTTCTAGAGCTTTGAGAAGATTACTAAGTGTTTAATACCTGTTCAATTCTTCCTCTCCAATGCTGTGTTGATAAGCTTTTTAGATTACCAGATAGTGTAAAGGACTTCAAAGGCTTATGCAGTCATTCCCAGTAGGCTTCCCAAATACAGCTGGGAGTCAAACTAATTGGCAGTCTGCAGTGAGGCAATTAGCCACAGGATGAAGTAAAATGGAGACAGAGACCTCACATTATGTATGCATCATTACTTGGCTGTGTGACTTTGCTTTGTGCAAGTGAAACTGCTATTAGAGTATGAAGATAGATTTGATACACAAATAATGAAAATTCATCTGAAGGGAAAAGGGGTCTGAACCTTCCATTCCCTTTCTGCGACAAACCTGGCAATCTAAAGTAAGGTGAAAGCACTATTTTTTTAAAAGTGTATTTGCACCAAAGATTCTATACTTGGCAGCCTGCACACATACTAAAGAGGGAGGTCCTGATGTCTCTTGCTTTAATAAAATGCAAAATAACTCCATTTTCTTCAGTGATATCATTCTGGTTTCTTCTGAGATTAGAATCTAACTTAGCCCCATTATAGCCACATCATAGCCATATACAAAGAGAACCAAATCACTTTTTCTAGGGTAGGTACTGACAGTGTGATAACAGCATTGCTTCTTTCTTCTTTTCTTCCTCTGAGATCACAGCAGCTGCAGCAAACATTCAAAGAGTAACATTCTTTTTATAAATGTATAAATGTAGTAGTGCCATTCTATGTGATAGATTAAAGGATGAGAAAATGTCATAAAATGAAAACATTTTAATGTTATTATCAGCAATGTTCATTCATCGCAGTTGCTCCCAGGTCCCTGGGGAATTGCACTGCAGTTGTCTGGAACAGGGACAATCATAGCATGCACCACTCGGAGGCTGCACGGCAGTGATTGGGCTTGTTACTTTGAACTATGAAGCTTCAGTAGAACAAATCATCCCCAGAAAACAGAATTTTGACTTAAGACAGTTGTAAAAACTCGAATGAAAATCTTTCTTCTAAGACTGACCTGAAAGCTTCTATAAGGAAAAAGAAATCATCACAGCTATGCAAGCTACTTCCATTGCCTCCATTTGCTTTGACTTTTATAGTTAGAGTTACAGTTTATTATTAGATTTTGCATTTTTCCAAACAAGGAGATTTACATTTCGCTGGTAGGTGTGGGGCTCCTTGTGTTTGGCATGTGAAAGGGAGAGAAAAAAGGATGTAATAGCCCAGTGAGACAAAACAGCTTCCTCAGCTGGAGCTGGAAAGACAGTGAACAAGATAAGCTAAGCAGATCATTCTAGATTCAGATATCCTGGCAGAATTTAATTCAAACATCCTAGCAGAATTTGCCAGGATTTTTTTTATATCTGATATTCATATCTATATTACTGTATATACCATATCATCTGAAAATCTGAGCTGCCTAAACCATTCATACATTACATTATAAAGAGAAGTCAAGAGAAGAGAAGAGAATATCTATATTTATGCTTTAATATCTACACACAATAAACATTTGCTTGTGAAATACAGGATGTTATCATTTTGTCCAAAATCATACTGCTAAAAATACCATTTTCTTTACTGTAAAGATGATTTTATTCAGAAAACTGGAGGCCTAGTTTCAGTTTTTCCTCAGCCCAAGGGCTCCAGATTCATTCATCGCTTACCAGGAGATGACTGGATGTCTATGGCTACATAGAAGTTTTCCCCAGGATATCAGAAGTAAGAGACTTCATTGAAGTTTTAAGTAAAATGGCTGTAAAAACAGTACAATACAACAAAGTTGATAAGTTTAAGCAGCACTTTATGACAGTAAGTGGTATTGTGAGTCTGTTACTATCAGGAATTAGGTTTCTGTATTTTGTTCTGCATCTAATTTAGAATTGCCCTCAAGTGGCCATTGTTTCCTGAAATCAAAATGAAGTAACCCTAAAATATACACTCTTCTGAGTTTCTCTGAACATTTCTGAATTAATTACTTTTGTTTCAAAGCAGAATGCCTACACCAAGTTATATCTAAATAGTCATATTTGTTGCTTTCCACCTCGTATTGTTATAACCCTGTTACATTTTTACATCCACATCTCCCTCTTGAAATAAATGTCATCCATTTAGCAAGGTTGATAGCAATAACTGGGAATTTTGGGCAGCATTGGCAGAACCTTGCTGCCAAGAATTGGAAGTCATTCTTCACAGACTTTTTTTTTCTTTTTTTTTTTTTTTGTTAAGAAGGACCTACTGTCTATCCTATGGGTGGGCTACACTTAACAGAGACCAACTCATGAAGAACTTTGTGTCATAGAATCACAAAATCACAGAATAGTTGAGGTTGGAAGGTACCTCTAGAGATCATCTAGTCCAACCCCCTGCTCCAGCAGGGACACCCAGAGCACGGGGCACAGGGTGGCATCCAG
>JAUBNY010000580.1:1988174-2005079 GCA_032275445.1 Crypturellus soui | reverse complement strand
CGGATGGTTTAGAGCTTTCTCATACATAGAAGTGCTTCAGTGCCACGAGTGCGCGGGGCCTCGGTGCTTTCCCCAGGGCACCTGCCTTGTACGGATGGACACATCCCTGTTGGGGGCTTTCTATTCCTCCTCCTGACTTTCCTATTTAGAGCCCAGGGTCTTTTAAGACTTACAAGAAAAGCTGCTTCTTCCTAGGACTGTTGGTAAAGTTGAGCTCACTTCCTCTCCATTACCCAGCTGGTGTAAATCAATACAGTTTTGGTGAATTCAGCGGTGCTTTATGCCGCTTACCCTAGTTACAAACTTGATCCAGTGCCTCTCTGATAAGCATCCCTGATAAAAGCATAGAGATTACTTGAACAAGGCTGGATCTGTAGTTCTTTGGTGGGACAAGTTTCCTTTTTTAAATTTTTTTTTCATTTGTTTGCCCCATTTTATTCCATTTTATTTTGGCAAACCAAACAGATTCGAGAGCCACTTGCTAGCTGATAGCTGCAAAAGCTTAAGTAACATTTTCAGATAAGAAAGAAAGAAAAGGCTCTCTGAATGCTGAACAGCTCCATGTGTTTTGCCTCCCACCCGCTCTGCTGAAACGCGCTCCATTAACTCGGCGTGGCTGATGCGATTTGAAAAGGGGCACCAGTCCACGGCGAGCCCGTGTCTGCCAACGGCTTCACAAATGTTGAAAAAAAATAAGTGGAACAACATGCTGTTATGTAGGAATACTTTTAATTCAATCTGAAAACCATCTGATACTTAGTAGAGACTAAAGAGTAGATGTCTTCTTAGGTGCCTAATTCCAAAAAAATTTGAACATGATATAAATGAAGACCAAGGCAGGAAGTTTTTAAAGATTAGATTTCTTCTCTTCAGGTTTGGGAGACATGATGAGAGGTAGAAATGAACAAAGTTATAGGTAAACGGCAGCACTGCTAGGTTGAAATTACACATATATACATTCCTGTGAGGATCAATATACTTGGTCAATAAAGGGCCCTAACAGTATTTCCAATGCACGTGGAAAAATTTCAACCTCAAGCTTATTCTGTACACAATAAAGTGTAATATTTTCAGAGTACGCCAAGAAGGGCAGAATAACAAGTATGTGTGGGAAGGAGTGGATGAAAAGAGATTCAAATGGAGACAGAGAGCTGCTGATCATAAGAAAAATCATTTATTTATTTATTTATTTATTTATTTATTTATTTATTTATTTATTTATTTTTAGGACTTCGGCTGTATTTTCTGCCAACTTTAGATGGTGAGCTCCAGAAATGCATTCTGGTAAAAGCAATTTTAATAACGAGGAATTTGTTAATAATTGTTTTCTGGCTCCAAATAACCTAAAAGTAGAACCATAGCATTACTGACTTATTGGGGTGAGAGAAGGGAAGGCACTTTAAGGGCATTGTATAGAATTCAGGGTGAATGAAATAAAGTCGTTGTTCTTCCATAGAAATCACGGAAGATTTGAGGGAAATCTCTCAGGGCTGCAGTATGTCATCAAAGTTGTGATTTAAAGACAGAGAGGACTGGCTGAAATTGAGGATCAGCTGAGCAAGTAATGAGGCATGAAAAAGAACTGAGTAGGTTGGAATTAAGTGAATCATCTCAAAATTTCCTCATATTTACAGCCGTCTCTACTCCACCTTGTGTTGCAGGCTTTATTTCATTTTTCTGTCTGTCGGTTTATGGCTTTTCGTTTTCATCCTTAGGAAGAAAATTCAAGGAAGAAATAATAGGATTATCTCTGATGTGACAAGACAGTAAAATCCACAGAGCTGACAAGCAGTGCTTTTCTTACTCCACCAAAGGGATTTCTGACATCAGGAAGTAGGGCTGTGCTAGGCAGAAATAAAACAGTGCTTAAATTACCCCATTTGGAAATAAAGTCCTCAAAAAGAGCTTTGCAAAATGCTTTTCCTTGCATTTTTTCCAACTGTTCTAGTTAAGCAACAGCTACTATGGGAATTTTGATGTAACTAACTGTGCATCCAGGCTGGTAGTTAGGACCTCTCTCAAATAAACGAACTAAAACCTTTATATTACTATGACTGAGACATGTATTTTTAATATCACAAAAATGCTAAAATAATAAGTGCATACATACTAAGATACTACTAAAATGATTATTTAAAGGTTCTTTTTGAACTTTTCAGGACTCTTCAATAAGGTATCCACTTTTTGACTTAACTCTACTTCTCATAAAAGATTTATTTTATGAAAAGTCATTCAGCAAAGTAAGGATACAATGAACCTCTGCAAATGTCAAACCCAGTGAGTACAGATAGCATCATAGTGGCTTTGAATATCAGAAACTCTCTTATTGTCAGCCAAGCTTAAGCTGACACCTGAAAAACAGAAATATTTGAAATATGAAGCCATGTCATACAAACTGTAATTATACTTGACCTATGCTGTGACTTTTGTTTTGGTGTGTGGGTGGAGGAAAGTAAAAAAACACGGCCTTATTTTCTTGTGTAGGTAACGCGCTTCCCCTGTCAGGTGCTGTGCAATGTGAGCTGACAGGCTACAGAAATGCAGTGGCAGAGGCACAGATCTGCTCTGCAAGGAAGATGTAAAGGGAAACAGGAAAACAAAGGCAAGGAGCAATTAGAATATTTACACTGCTAACTTGTGCGGAAAAAAAAAAGATAAATAGAAAATGTCAGTTCTATTGCTTGCAAAAATGACATTTTCAGAAAGATGAATGTGAGAAAAAGCAGGTCTTAACATCTGCTGAGAACTGCATGAAGTGATATTTTGACCGGTCTTGTACTAAACCCCTTAGTGGATAAGTGTAGTACATGTTTTTTAACTAAACAAGCGCCCTACTTAGTGGGCATTAGGCGTTAATGATGTGTGTTTAACTCCATTAAATACCCTTCTGCTGCCTGATAAGTCCTCTGAAACCACCCTCATCACCGAGGAGTATGAGACTTAACTCAGTGACTGAGATTTGAGATCCCAGTATCTGCAGCAGGAACTCCGTAAAGCTGGGGCTGAATATTGATTTGGAGCATTTCTTCTCTCCCCAGCAAGATGCAACCTGAGATGAGGCTTGAAATTTCTTAAATTCAGAAAGTTTTTGACCATGTGTGAGGACTTTCCTTTCAGATTTGATCCAATTATGTTGTCCCCTCAGTGTTCCCCTCCTTAATTCTTTTCCTGGTTCATATTTGAATGTCTTACGGCAGAGAATAAGACTTTAGGTCTGGTAAATTAAAAATAAGCGGGAGCTTTTTTTTTGACAGTGAGGCTGATTTGCATGATGTAGCCTTTGACTGTTCTAGTGAACTCACTCTCCCAGAAAACTAGTTTTGTACCAAAGAAAGATAATTGTTACAGACTTAAAAAATTAGACTTAGATTTAAAAATCTCATGGCAGTGCTGGACATATTTCTGCAACATCTCTCATCCAGCTGCCATGCTGACTTATAAACAATAAGGAGGGATACCCATGAAGCAGATTTCTCCCAATTCTAGGAAAGTTTCTGGAAGCTGAACCTCAGCTAGATCCTCCTGCTAGCTTCCAGCGGACCCCCAAATGTCTCCTTTTCCTTTTTATTTCACTACAGACCTGTCCTGCTCAGTTCTCAGTCCCCATCAAGTGATGGAAGGTCTCTTTGTATCCTCTTGATGGGATTTTTTTTTTTGTAGTATAGCGATATTTGTGCCTTGCAAATGCTAGAAGCATGAAGGCAAAGCAGTTTACTTTCACAATTTTATGTGCAAAAGTACAAAGTCTGCTGAGACCACGCATGAAGCCGTGCCTACATCACCAGCTGGGATTGTTCCCTATTTGGTGCTAAGCCCAAAGCTGGGTTTTTATTTGGAAGAATGCTGACAAGCAGGGCCCCAAAACAGTCTAGCAGTACAGCTGATCCCATTCCTGTGAACGTGGACACGATCTTGTACTGCCGAACTGACTAATGCTGAGAGCCTCTGGGAACTGTTGTCTGCCCATCGGTTCTATGATGAAAGAAAACAGAAGCAAAAAAACATTTTCAGGAGTTGGATGGAAGCCTTGCCAGGGGTCTGTGCTTCTTCCAGGGTCACTCACAGTGTGATACCTTCAGTACTCTTATTTTAAGGTCTAAAATACTTTAAAGAGGCACACCAGGAGAATAGGATTAATCTGCTTCTTGATAAGAGTAGGACTAATGTCACTTAACTTTAAACATAATAAAGTTGATGTCTACACCTGAAAAGATCACCTGAGTTCCCCTTTAGAAGGGAAGAAATGCTTGCTTTCAAGATCTGATATCAAGACATATATGAAGAAAATCAGGTGAACAAATGCTCTAAAGCATCTCTCTTCCTCTCTTAACTGTACTGGCTGATCAAGAGTGAGATGAGATAAATGCCATCTGTAGTTGCCATTAATAGAAAACAAACGGAGCTGCTCCAGAGGCACGTGAACAAGTAGGTATTACCCAATTATACAGTTTAGTGCAGGCCCTGGAGTCCTTCAAACTGTGGGTTTATATTCCTCAAATCTTCAGATGAAATGCTGCTTAGTTACCACTATTTATATCTGAATGCTCTAACAAAGCTTCATATGGCTGGGAAAGTTCTTCAGGCCCAGTCAGCCAAAAGGCTATCTAGGTTCTAGGGATTCAGTCAAAGTGAGAATGACCTTGAGTTTCTGCCTAAAGGATACATTCTCTGTGGATGTTACAGGACCTTTACACAGGTGAAGATAACTGGGACAAGGCAGTTATCATCACTCTGATGATAATACAGAGAAGGAGAATCTGTGCTCTGTGCCATGTGGTACTGGAAAAGGCTGACTTTGTTGGTAACAGGAAGGAATTGGTCAGGAGAATATACACCACTACACGTAAGTCGGTCTTATGCAAGAGAGACTTAATGATGATTAACAGAACCTTTTGGAAAACATTTCTATCCTTTCACGTAGTCAAAAGGTATGCGTTATGTTGAGTTTGCTGTATATTTTCTAGATACATGATTCCAGGTTCATGGGCAATTTAAGATAACTGTGGAATGTGTTGCTAATGTTTTCGTTCAGCTTTTTTAAAGAGGAACAGGGATGTACTTGCTTCAGCCTTTATGCAAAGAGGGAAGTGTATTTCTCTTAATCTACAAACTTTGTGACCTCTTACCCATTCATATTTAACAGGAATGCTGTTGCTTAAGTGCTGCTATCAACTCCCCCAATAACTGGGGTTAACAATAAACCTCAGGCTTACTCGTAGGACAAGTTACTGTAGGACTGAACTGTCACTTATTGGAACTGGGATTTATTTTTCTGGATTTTAGTTTCAGTTAAAAATAACCAGTGCACATAGTCTAATTACAATTTTCTGAGAACTGATTACAATGACAAAAGCACCAGGTTTTACTCTAAGAGATTTCTAGTGGAATTCAGATGTACTATTTTTGTAAATCACTTTTTGAGGAAAATATAAACCCAAGAAGTGACCAGCAAATGAATGTTGGGAATGATCAAATATAAAAGTTGGGAAAACAAATACTGATTAAAAAAAAGCTTCAAGATCTCTGACAAACTTCTTCCACAGATATTTTGTTTTCTGTGAAGAACAGAGCACATCCAGTGCAACGCTGTCACTCTAAACAAACTCAGATTCAGATCTGGCACACAATCACAAGTCTAATTCACACTCATCACCAGGAGTTCCAGTGAAATTATTCAAGACTGATGTTTCTGTAATCTGGTTCTCATTTTTTGTATGCTGTTTGCTAAAACATATGCGGTGTTTTACTTGCTTTAGCTGACTGCGTATCCCCATCGCCAGTGTATGCTGACTCATTGCTTATATCTCCCAATCTGCTCTGAAGACAACTGCCATCAACGCAGGATCAGATGATCAAGTACACTCTGTCAGCTCTCATGCGCTGAATTTGCTATCTGCTTGGGGAGGTAAAAGGATAATGAAGGAATTAGAAACTCGCCACCTCATGAGTTGTTATCACCAGATAGCTAAAGAATAAAAGAGCAAAAGGTTTCCTACTTTTTCATATAATCCATCACAGTAGAGTTGGCTTTTTCTGTGCAATCCTATACACATTTTTCCCCCTTCCTTTTGCATTCAGCCTCATTTAATAAAGCCACAGATAAACGAACTCTTGCTGCACAGTGCACGACATGGAGGTGCTCCATTTAGATTCAAGCTGTCACTGCTCCTCTTTATTTCTGTAGGAATTTGCAGCAAACCTGACTTCTGCAGTGGATTCTCACCTACCGTTATGGGATTGGAATTCATTGGAGTCATACTTCATTGGAGTATATTGTTAAAACTGGGCTGTACTTTCCACCAGTCTGAACAGATGCCGCTTGTTGTTAGAAGAGCCATTTAACCACAAGGCACAATATATTGTAACCCAGTGAAGTCAGAATTCCAACCTCCCGGACCATTAGGAAGACTGCTGAGGTAACCTGCAAGTGGCACAAGCCACGGCACTCTATCATTCTGCCTTAAGGTGGAGTTTGGAGGAGCCTGATGTTTGGCTGAATGCTTTCTGACATTTGGTATTCACATATGGGTGATGCTTGCCAGGCTTATCTTCCAAAAGAAGGATGTGGTAAGTGTTGGTGTTTTCAGCTTTGCTGCACTATCTTGATGCCAGGTTTTTATTTAGTAATTAGCTAACTCTCCAGCGTCTTTATGGGAAAAGACATAACAAGAAAAAAACCTCACAAGAGGAAATGGAACAAGTTAATCTGAGAGGAAATATAAGTGTCTCACACAGTTCATGGCATGGAAATTCAGTCTTTTAAAGACCGCTGATTTTTTTTTTTTAATGTTATTCTGAAATGACACATTTCAATGACACAAATGATTGCATAATATATTTTTTTTCAAAATGTTTGTTTCCAAAGTACAATATATTTGTAGTGGTGTGTTTCTTCTACTAAAAAATTTTTGACCTAAAGCAATATGTTTTGTTAATGCAACCACAATGAAATTCTGCACTGAAATTATTTGTTTTGTATTTGGAATTTCAGGTGTTCCAAATGCAGAAAATTAATTCACTTTATTTTATCTGGTAATGGATATTTTACTACCCAGCTCATCCTGAAATTCTTACCCTTATTCTTAACCAGCAAATGAAAACTTCCAGCAGACTGGCTTGAAATGTATCTAGAAACTAGTCTGTGCTATAGTCTTTGATCTAAGGGCTTCAGTTTGCATTTCATTTCTTCATTGCATACACTGGCATTATTGCAGATTTATACCATTCCAATTAAGAGCTGAACTTTGAAATGAGAAGAAATGGAATGGAGAGAATTTCTAAATAGAAATGGCTTGCTTTATTTAGCAATTAAAAAGGCAAACAAAACACATGGCTAGAAAATGGACAATAGTTAAATCAGGCTTTAGATAAAGCCCAGGTTGCCAGTGATGAGAATGGCAGAGCACTAGAAACTCAGTTATGAACATTTGATAATTTCTAGCATATTAACATTTCCTATGACTCCTTAATAGAAGGAATATATTTTTTTTCTAGGATAACAACAAAATAAAGTTTCAATATAGAATTTTTTAGGTGAATTACTTTGCATTATTCTAGACTAGATTATTATACTGTATTCTCCTGATATTAAAATCCAGGAATGAGTCATCAATAAAACTGTGTTCAATTTTAAAGGGAAAATATCAAACTATACTTGAGTATTATACAACTATTATTTATGGATGTAGAGTTAATCTTTTAAAACTGCAAAGAAAGAGATTGTTTTTCAGGGATTTGAGTCTAGGTGCACTTCATCTGTTGAAAAATGAGTTGGAAGTATGGCTACAAATATTACATAGAAACAAATAATAATCAAGATTTAGGTCATATCACAGATTTTTTTTTTTAATACTGTTCAAAAAGTACCTGACTCTACATAAACACCAACTACAACATGATGTAGACATTCGAGAAACAAGCAAATGTATTTTTCAATGCTAAAATAAATTACATTTGTACAGGTAGAAAGCAAAATGAAAGCTGATAAAAATGTTAAATTTTATGAAAAATCATTTTCAGTTCACATCAAAATAATAACTTTACATTCTCTATTGTTTTAATAGTATAAGCAGCAACAACATAAAAAAGAACAAACGCTCACAGAATGTTTGAAACCATTTTCTTCATAAGTTATTAGCAAATTAAAAAAAATAATTGCAAGCACTTGTAGCCCACACAAATCTTTTAGAATTGGCACCATCTCTCTAAAACATCTATAATCTATATAGATTTCTAATTACAAATACCACCAGCAGCTGCCATATAATCCTATTAGTACATATAATATACATAGTATATTTGTTCCCATTTGGCAGATCAGAATGACTTAGAATGATTATTGTTTAAGTGTTTGTATTGTCGTTATTCAGATGCGACAAAACCAGCAATATACACCAATTCATCACTTAGATGATTTTTGTTTTTACTTACCTTTATGCTTCACTGACCTATGTCTTTTTTCTTTTCACAGCATAAAAATGTAAGTGATAATTTTGGAGATTTGAACAGAGGGAGCAATACCAAACTATAGCAAAAAAAAAAAAAAAGAGAGAATTCAGATATTTCAACCAAAGCTTTTAATACGTGCAGCACACACGGAGATGGATAGCAGATGAATGATTTCCTTGCTCATGGGGAGCATTGACTTCCTCTTATGAGATTCGTGAAACTGTAGGAGAACTGTGACCTGTAGCTTATTTTTGGGTATTGACTTTCTCTTATGGGATTCATGAAACTGTAGGAAAACCATAACTTGCAGCTTATTTTTGGATATATTATCTCACATTCCTGAACACATTCAGTCGAAGTACTATTTTTCCAATTGCAATATCTGCTAGAGTAGCACGGATACAGCCAAGTGGCAGGAAGGTACTATCCAACAAGCCTAGAAAGTTGCTTCACCAATGAGCCTAATCAAACGCATGCACTGGTTGACTTCAGAGAAAGTGGAAGAGACATCTTGTTTTCTGTCATTCTCTGCTGAGTCAAGTAGTCAAAATCATGACAAGTTTTGCCACCGTCAGACTTAGATTTTCTTTATGTGGACATAAATCTGGAAGTATTTCACTGAGTTCAATAGGTTGAAGGCCAGTGCCAGTAAAGGACTTTAGCTCTTTACAGTTATGGCGTGCAATATCTAATTTACTATCTGCCTCTGACATGGAAGCCAGAATATTACTGTGAAGTGTGTGAGAAGAAGGAAGGCAATGCAGTAAGGAAAAGGATGTCTGATGTTAGAGTTCTCAAGCCAATACGGAAAATAAATTTATAAAATATACAAAGCCTAGGACTTGTGCAGATGGCTACAATTCTTGTTTCAAAGTCTAGTTACCTTTGCAAAAGGTGGCTGGAGGAAAAGGAACTAGGTTCCTTTTTTTTTTTTCTACAGTAGTTTAGCAGAGGTCTCAGAAACGAATTCAGAAACCGAGTAGTTCCTCTAACAGCCCAAAAACACTTGGCCTCTCCTTTTCCAAGGAGAATGGTCAGAACTACAGTTGGAAGACAAGGTGATTACAGACACAGAGGTAAGAATGGGCACATCCTCTCATCATTAAAGCGCTTTTCAGGACCTTTTTTGTTTTTTTTTAGCCAATAAATAGTACACAAGAACAGAAGAAACGGTAACCCCAGTCTTTGGAGATAAAATATTCCCCTCGTCCCTGTTCCCAATAGCTTTTAAATTTTTTTTTTTTTTTTTTTTTTTTTTTTTTTGTCAAATGTTCATATATCACATCTTATTATACTATGTGTTTCCTACCAGAGTGCTGAGTAACTGTACTCTTTTCATCTGGGACTCTTGACTGCATTCCTGTGTTGTGAAGTCATCGTGTTGAGATGAACAGAGGGTTTGTCAACACATAATCTTTACAGCACTTTCCTGTCCAGGAGGAGGATTTCCACTACCTTTGGCAATGACAGGGCACAAATTTAGGTTTTATTACTTGTTGCATGAAAATGCAAAAATACAACAGTGTAACTAGAACCATAGTCTTAAAACAAAGGATGGCTTCTCTATTTTCTAGGGACTATGACTGTCAGTTTCTGTTCTGTATGCTCTGTGTATTCACTCATGGGATATACAAGGCTTTAAATGTAGGAACCTCTGTTTCTGGATTCCTGATGGGATTTAGCATGAGTTAGATGCTCAGATCTTTAGATGTGTCACAGTCAGGACAGTTCTGAGCATACACAACAATGTAATGTTAGATGCCTAAGTGAAGTGTCAACTGAGTGGA
The DNA here is from genome assembly GCA_032275445.1 of Crypturellus soui. Classification (NCBI taxonomy): domain Eukaryota; kingdom Metazoa; phylum Chordata; class Aves; order Tinamiformes; family Tinamidae; genus Crypturellus; species Crypturellus soui. The sequence continues at coordinate 1,994,844 of JAUBNY010000580.1, read as the reverse complement.
AGATATATAATTAAACTTTGAATGTCTGTATTTAATTCTGCTGAAGTCCTAACTTTATGCACCAAAGTTCTTTTTTGGGTCAGCTCTGATATGGGACTCCAAAAGAAAAAAATTATTAATTCTGAGCAGAGTGCTCTATTTTCCCTTAGGAACTGACATTTCTGGTTTGGTATCTGTCTCTGTCTTTTTTGTTTCCTCTCACCTAATATTGATCTATTAATCAGAATGCCAAAGTTGCCCCTTTCCTCTACAGAAATTACATCTGCAGCTATGATCTCTTTCCGTCTAGCCTTGAAGACTCTCTCTAAGGAAATATTCCTAGATGAATGGCACTATTATCCAGGCTGAATCATGGATTGACCGTCCTATTTACACTCTTAGGATTTCTTCTTTTCCTACTTTGATGACTATATATATATATTTTAAAACACAGCAGCTGAATCCAAGCAAGCTAAGATTTTTTTTTGCTTCTTTTTTTTTTTTTGCTTTTATGCTTTTAGAAATTTTAACAGTTATCTTGTAATTAGTATTTTAATTCTGTTTTGAAGAAACCAGCACCTTGTGATCAGCCAAGCTTCCATAAAACATTAGCAAGTGTTTAGTGGACAATGATCTAAGAATCTCCGGTATAAGGTATCTGCATATGTCTAGGCACCAAATGTTTAGATAGAAGGATGAGGAAGTACATCTTCAAAGTCATGCTATAATTCTCCAGAGCCAATTAAAAATACAGTTCTTTAGTTTTACTAACTCTTCTCCCCAGCTGGCCTGCTAGAATGGTTCCCTTTATTTTAAGTACAGCTTCCAAGGATCGTTATATCTTCCATCTTTGGGGGTGAGCCTTGAGCACAAGAGACAAGTGGTTTCTGAGGTTCCTGTGGCCAAGAATGACGATAGTTTCAACTGCTTTAATTCCCTTTCTGGCAGCAGCACTAAATTGGAAGGAAAGTTCAAGTTGTTCATTTTGGACTTGCACATTTTTTAGTTAGATTGGAAACTGAAAAACTCAAACTTTATAACTTAACATTTTAAAAAGGATACTAGTATACAAGCAACATAATGAAATTATAATGTTTACATTTTTAATTTTCTTCTTTCCTGTATCAAACACATTGGCTTCTTTCAGAGAACTTTCCAGTCCTGCAGATCTCTCACTGTTCTCATTCTAAGCCCTTTGAGTTACTGCTACAATCATTACATAATTGTTATCTTTCTCCCTAAATCTTTTTTCCCTCTAATGCAATATAAAGGCATCTTGCAAGGTAATATGAGCACATATGAGCCTGTGCCCTCTTTACCTACTGTGAAGGTTGACATCCTTTTCATCCGAGACTACAGTTGCTCACCCAGAGAGGTACCATCTTAGCAGGGCCAGTTCTCAGTTCCTTGAGCTGTTAAAAATTTTGTTCTGGCTGATGGAGGTACAGGATGCATGACTTGTGAAAGTCATGTGTTTCCTGTGTGTGAAAACACCCAAGAAATGTTTAAAATTTAGGTGGTCAGATTGAGGCTTCCAGGTGTATGTGTGAGCACACATATCATCTTGACAGTATGTACAAAAGTTGCCAAGAAACTCTCAACAATAGCTAGAGTTAGGGTTGTGCAGAATCGCAGTTTAGGAGCAGAAGGGGTTTATTTATGCAGAATCGTGATTTGATAGTTCCTGCTCCACACTTCTTTTTATTTGTTTTCAACATAATATTTTTAAGTCTGTATAATCATTATTTCTACTGTTGATTATTTCTTTGTGCAATGAAGCCCACAGCTCTTAGGAGAAGGATTTAATAATGATATTGGTTAGTGACGTAAAGCATAAGAAAGTTGACAGTAATAGAATCCTTTTGAAATTAGTACTAATCATCTACTCTCCAAATAAATCAACATAATATTACACTGATGGGAAACATGTTATCACATAGATCTTCCATGAACAACCTTCAAGTGGGCAAGTCTCTAAATGAGAATGTTTGTAACACATATTTATTGTACACAGCTCTTCTTAAAATGTGGGTGGCAATCTGTGAAAGAAGATGTTTTCTTCTATAGACACAAGTAACTAACAAATCATGAGACATCCTAGTCCTGTAAAGAAGGAGGGCAAAAACAACCTCTGCTCTGGAAACCATAAATCTGCACAGAACTGAGGCGGTGCTGATCAGTCCTGCAAAGAAGCAGGAACGACACAAAAGCAACAAGGATTTATGGCCATGTCTTGCTGTATCTAACTGCCTTCCGGAGCAGAGCTGACATATGAGCTGTTGGTTGAGGCTATAGGCATAGCTAGGAAGTGACAGTAGCTGGCAGAACACACATATCCATGCACTATTATTGGATAACAGTGGCATATATTTTCGGCATTGTTGAACAGCAAATCGAGGTGCACTACATAAGGGGAATTTAGAAATACCTTCCAAAATACCTTCTAAATACCTTCCAAGAGGAATAGAAAATGCTCCTGGCTAAGTGCTTTCATCTTTTTTTGCCTTTTTTTCTTTTCCCTAATCAAATATATGTTACTTCATACATGGGAGAGTAAAATGGGGTATGATTTCTGATTGTAAGATGTTTGTAAACTTGGAATAAGATCTAGGGGTTAAAAAATAAAAAATAGCAGCCTTATTTCAAGGCTCCCTTTCATAAGGCTGTCTTCTGTGTAAGGCTGCATCAACTCAGCTTTGAACTGAAGTATATCACTCATTGGTTCACACTATCCTTAAATATAATAAAACAAATCTGCAAAAGTTTGGCACCTGAGGATAGCTATGTCATGAAGGAGAGAGCCAATATGGTGTGCGTTTAGGGCCTGATTTATGAGTTCTACATAACTATATCTATCAAAAATTATTTAGTCTTTATTCAAACCTGAATCCCTTCTCTGTATTAAAAAAGTGCCATGATGATATGAAGTGCACTGAACTGTACTGTTTCAATATAGGAAAAAATATCAGTAACCCCCTTGCCTCTTCCAGGAGCTGCTAAGAAAACAAAGAAAGACTCTGTTGGTTCAATCTCATTAAATCTCTGTTTTACTCTTCACTCTGTATTGCTTTGGAATTTTTTTTTTGTCACAGTTCATAGCTGCAAGGCATAGCAGCTAAATAAAGTTAAAACTGTTGCTTATTAAAGAGTAGCTAAACCACCTCTAAGCAGATTTTAACACAGTTCTTTTCCAGTTTTATCTAAGAACTATGATTACGACAATCTTTTTATTAACAGTTAACATTCATCATAATCCAAACTGATTTCTTAGATTTCTATCATTCAAAGAAAGGAGAAAATCCTTAGGGTGTTTACCTGTTCCTTAGAAGCAAAGATTACAGGAGCTGGATAAGTATTTTAACTGGCAATGTTAGCTTAAGAACGTCCATAAAAATGTGTTAATTTCATTAGGGAGTACAGCTATAATATAGCTTGGTAGTGCTGCTAGAAAGAGAATATTCACCTCAGTAACTTGCCCTGATAAGGGAATTACAAAACAGTACTCCATAAAATATTTTTTGCTACTTCGTTATTAGTTGGCAACATGGTGAAATAGTCAGGAAATCTTCCTTGGGTTTTGTTGCTGTGAAGGTGAATCCAATGTTAACAAACTGATTTTTTGATAGTGATAGAAGAGAATTTTATAAACAAATGCGTAGATTGAGAAGTCACTTGTAAAGCCCTCCATATTGCAGTCACTCACTGCAAAGCCTCAGCTTAGTGTTCTCCACGTATAACGTATCACAGACACAATATGCTTCAGCAGAAAGTTTGGTTGTTTTTGAACATACATTACTGTTTTTGAGATCTTCATAGAAAAAAAAAGGAAAGAAAGAAAGAAAGCTTGATAAGTTGGTCCCCAGATTTGAGTCTGTTTGTTAGAAAATGTACATTCAATGTTTGGTCTTCTATTCTTGATAAAAGATCAAGGTTCACTTCTGGGTAAGGAATCAGAGTAAACAAACAAACCATTGTACAGTTGTTTACAATCTAGTTCCCCCACCCCGTATATTGTACACACAGTTCATTGTAATACTAAAGCAATGCACTTGGTATGTAACTGATTTAACAGACTCCTTATAAGCCCTCAAAAATAGATGCAGTGTTTCTGAAAAGCCCATGTTTTTTTAAGGCCACAAAAATCTGCCAAGCATAATTCTGATGTTTCCACTCGTGAAGTAATTCCGCTTCTTACTCTTTTTTTTTTTCTCACAAGATGACCCAATGCCTCTTCCTCTAACTGCAAAAACACTGGAGATCTTGAAGGCTTGGCTGTCCACTCACTACTTGCTTGTAGCTGTTGAGATCCAATGTTGCCTTGAACTACATTCACAGCGAAGAAGAACTTTGAGTATAATCTCTGATGAGGAGTGTGTCATACTTTGGGGAGGATGGGATACAGAGAGCTGATTCAGAGACTGGAGAGCTGGGAGATGCACTTCCAGAGTCAATAGAGTCTCTAAAAGGAGAAGGAGGAGTTAAAGCTACCAACTCCTCAAGGTCTTGCTTTGCCGCAGGGGTCTCTGAGGTGCCTTCTTTGACACTGTCACTTGAAGGTTTCCTCACCGACTGCGAAGCGCCATTGACTTCAATGGCAGGAAGAGGTTGGATCTCTGCAAACGTGGTCATTGTCGTAGGGAGCTGGATTTCCTTTGGGATCAGATATGAAGAGCAGAGAGGAGCGGCCCCTGGAGTGGTTGTCGAAAGCATCATAGAGTTCAGCTCACTGATGTTGGCTGTAAAGCGAGTGACCACGCTGCTGATCTGCTCCATGAGAGAGCCCTGCGAGGAGCTACTTCGCTGGGCAGGCTCTGTCTGGAAGGTAGGGACATCGTCTTCTGTTCGGCTGACAGAGGCAGTTCGGTGACTTACGGTGCTGATAGGTGAGGGAGTCTGTGGTCGATACTGAGCTGGGTATTGCTCTTCTGCTTCTGAAACATCGTAAAGCGTTTTGGCACTGGTCTCAGGAATCGTAGCGCTGCTACCGTGTCGGCTACTATCTGTGCTTTTAGAAAAAGGCTTGATCACTGCAGTTTGATTGGTGTTCTCTTTTTTGTTGATGTGGATTGACAAGCGCTGCCAAAGGTGTGCTCCTCGGCTGCTCTTCTCATTCTGGGCCCAGGAAACGGATTTCCCATTAGAGCTGCAAACAGAAACAAGATGAAACTTAAGTTGCATCAAAGTCAGAACTATAATCACTTCATGTATACCATGAGTATCTTGTGTCTAGTGCTTATACTTATAAGAAAGCTGATATCTATACCTGTCTCTATATCTATTTGTCTATCCCTATATCTTTAGCTATATCTGTACCTTTATCTGTCTACACATATCAATGCCTATTCTTATCCATATCAACATCATCTCTATCTAGATATTCCATTAACACAAAACAGACTCATGTCTAGCTTGATGAAGTGAAAGGTACAGTAAGGCAAGTAGTTCAAATGGTGCTTGTCTTCACAATATCACATTGATCATCACATATTGACCTGTAGGTCAATGCCATGATGAGCAAAATTTGGTCTGAATATCTGAAACACTTTAAACTGTTGGCCAGTGTAGCTGCTAACCTAGAAGCCCTAAGGACATTATCTGTCTAGTTGCTTTGACGAGAGGTTGGAAGAAGTGTTGCCTTTGTGCCTTAAAAAATCTCAGTAAATCAAAAGCAAAAATCAGTCTGAATCCTGACACATGATATAGACATTTGTGTAATAAGAGGGTGGCCATTTCCTATGACGACTCAGCTCCACAAAGAACATTTTTGTCCCACAGTGGATGCATGAGTTCTTCTCAAAGGCAACTAAGTCAAAAAAAGCTGGTGGTGTGCCCAGGCAAATAGAGCTTGAGGTCTATTTCCACCTTAGCCAGAGATCAACCTTATAATGAAGGCAAGAATGGTGGGCTCATTTCATGGGCCATGTGTAGACCGAATCATGAGCTGCTCTGTGTTAGTTCATGGACACTACTAACCTCTCTGTTGCTGCTCCCATCTTCTGGGGCATAGACAGTGCTTGTGAGGGAGCAACTTAGTGGTTCCCCTCCTGAAGGATCAGCATCAGGAAGGGAGGTTGTGAGACTAAGAGGTCCGTGAAGGAGGGAGGAAAGGGGAAATGTGTGAAGGGAGTGGGTGAGAGTTCTGGGCTGGCCGGTTTGCAGGGCGCCAATATGAAGGTTGGCCTTGGGAATTTTGATAGTAGGGGCCTGTGGGATAAGGTGATGGCCATGGGGTTTGGGTGTGTGGCAGAGAGTGAAGACTAGGAGAAGGAAAACTGTAGTGTTATGCCTGGAAAAGAATCAGTTTATAGCACAGTATCTGTAAGTACTGCAGCAGGGCCCAGAGTGGGGTTGTACTGTTTTTGGGTGCGCAGACATTTGTAATGGTTGATCTCAATGAAGATACTTATCAAGATACAAATTAGCCACCACTACCTTAAAGTTTTTTTTTTATTATTTGTGGGTCAACCCAGAGAACAATACTGTCTTTCTAGAAGGAAAGAAATGCTAAGCAAGTTGCTCCATGTGACCTGTACTTGAAGAGAGCAGTAAACATTTTAATCCATACTCCTCCAAAATGAGTTGGAGAGCTATGACTCTTTGGGTCATAGCTCTCCAACTCCTGTCACTTGCTCTTTAGCAAAGTTGCTTATTTTTCTACTCTTACTGCCTAAGGAAAAGTCTCAAAAACAAA
>JAUBNY010000580.1:1925473-1942362 GCA_032275445.1 Crypturellus soui | reverse complement strand
CCTCACAGCAAAGAAGTTCTTCCTCACATGGAGGTGGAACTGCCTGTGTTTCAACTTGTGCCCATTACCCCTTGTCCTGTCACTGGCCACCACGGAGAAGAGCCTGGCCCCCACCCTATTAAAGGTGTGAAAAGTGTGGAAGTGTGAAAGGAAAAATAACATCCACTTCTCTCATATTTGTAAAGTTCCAGGTATACTTTCCTGATAAAATAAATTTAATCATTTATTTATTTATCTTATTAATTTAATTTCTGTAAGTTTTCAGGCTGTGGAACAAAGATGTTCTCTGAGAAATTTCAGTAGTCCAAATGTCCATGTCCATTCAGAATTAATACAAAAAAATCAACAATATGTTTTACCTTTTCTGAAAAAGAAATTCTGAGATAAAAAAGAGATTTGGCAATACTGGAAACGTCATTTTGAAGCTGAGGCACAAACATAGCACAACACTGAAACAATGTAAAAGCAAATTACAAACTTGAAAAAAAACACTTCAATGTTATTGAAATGAGGAAGTAAAAAATGACTCATTCCAAAGCTTTTCTTTCGAAGCGTCATGAATCAACATGCTACCAGGAAACACTTCAAGTTTGACAAGCAAATATCCTTCACTGCAAACTTATTCCCAAAATTTTGGAATAATTCTGTTTCACTCTTTGCAATTGAAAGCCAGTGCTAGCGACATCCCTCTTTATGTGAGTATTAGCAATAAAATGTGTGAAGTGCCTAGTTAACTTTACAGGTGACTCCATAGTTTTTACAAATATGTCTCAAAGTCCATGTGGACCTTTGCACGAACCAACAGGAGTCAAAATTCTATTGTAAAGTTATAATAAAATCAATGAAAAGAGTCACAATGATAGTGACTCAGAATGTAAGCAAATAAATATCCAGCTCATCCCACCATTTTCTTAGAAGTGTTATTATCCTTTCACCTTCTATAGAATTCAATTTCTTTGATCATAAATTATACGACTGTTATGTATCAAAGGGCACATTAAATGTGGGCTTGAACCTTTCCACACTTGCAAACATACTTGCATGAATCATTTGAGTCTATGTGGGAAATTGAACTGCAGAAACAAAAAAAAAAGAGAAAACAAGAAGAAAAAGAAAAAAAAAAGAAGAAAAAGAAATTGTTCCAATTTATCAACCTAATAAGAAACATTGTATAATCTGAATACATTTAACTATAATTTAAAATTATTCTTAAAACTAGAGAGACATGGTCTACTTGTACAATGATATTAATATTTTGTGGATAATTTACAAGATTTGGAAAGGCAGGAGAGAGAGAAAGTTCATTTAAAAGATAAAATCATGGTAGAACCGTATTATTCTACTGTCTATCTTGAACATCGTCAAGGGATCATAATATATAGAAGGACAGGCATGAAGTGGAAGCAAAATAGATCTACCTTTGTAGTCAGATTTCAGAGAAGTTTGAGGAATTAATAATAGCAGTGAAAAGACAAGTCATTCAATGGTTTGCCTTATAAAAGAGTTAAAATCAGAATCAATACATATGAAAAAACTATTTCAAAATGGTTATAACTGCGCACATAACAGTCCCCATTGCCATTCTGCTTCTTTCTCTGAGTGAGTCAAAAAATAGTGAGATGTCTATATAAGCCCTTGAATCAGAATGGATCAGGCTTGTAGAAAATTCAGGTCTGGATCTTGGCTTCGTAGCTCATCTGTCTTTGGAAATTTTTGAACCTGGACAAGCATTAGTGTAAAGGTAGTGAAAAACTGTGGCTGAGCATCAAGATCTGAAATGTGGGCTATAGAAATGAGGGCTAGACTCCAGCCTGACATGAGACACAACGTATGACTAAGTACAGAACTTAGTGACATCAAAATTCTATTTAGGAGAATTAAAATGCCCTAAATTCATAGTGTAGAATGTACAAATCAACCTTTTTTTTTTTAACTTGTCTTCAGATGTAATCTAAAGATTAAAAATGTGGAAATGCCATTTGTTTGAGCAAAATGAGGTTTGACTGTAACACTTTGCTTGAAAGGCAGACAGTAGGCTGTCCATTCTGACAAGTATTACGACACTTTATTTTTATTGTCTGGGGTCTGACTAAATCCACTTTGGCATCTGAGCTTAGATTTAACTGACAAATAATTATCAGCATACTGCAGTACAAAGCTTAGGCAGATATATTTTATTCCTAAATTCTATCTAGAAACCCAGAAGTGTCATTTGTTAAGCTAAATTTATGTTCAGCTGAAAATCCAGGATTCTCTGAGGGTCCTTTTGTCCTCATTAAAAGTAGCTGGAGCTGGATGAGGTTCAACAAACAGGTTGATAGGTTTTGCATGTACATTGTACATGCATTTCTGTGTATTTAACAGCAAAACTTTGCTCGTATTTATCCCAAATCTCCTTAAGTCTCCCTTTCTGCTAATGAACTCTTTCAGCAGAAGTAGCCTGGAAAATTGTTGGTCACTTTTCTTCTTTCTTCTATGGTAATTTTTATGCAGTTGAAAAACACTAAAAAGCTTTTAAAGAAAATAACTGTGAGAAAATACATGGTTAAATCATAAACAGGCAAATTGCATTCTGCTTCCTGCTAGGACACGTTCAGAACACTGCTTCAAATTGCATTTTCCCTATTCATCACTTTGAATATGTTATTTTTCCCTATAAACTCTACAATCTCATCAGGCATATGTTGTCCATCACCTTTTTTAGTGCCCCTGCCTCACACACACACATACATTTTGTCTGTTGCTGACTCTCTTTGAGAGATTTTTACACTCTGACTTTTAATGTCAGGACCCAGTATGCAAATATCTATAGGACTGCCCCATCACACTCCTGCGGGTTCTTGTCCCCATTGTTCTTTACATGAAACCATCAACCTACAGAGGTCTGTAGCCTCTGCCAGGTAAACTAAAGCTATTTCACTGCTTCCAGAGCTTTGGTTTTTAAGGCACTATGGAAAAAACAGTGGAGACACTGTTTTTTGAAGCAGGGGCAAAAGTAGGCAAAAGTAATTTAGTAGACTGAGGCAAATAACAAATATACTCCTGCTTCTGTTGACTTTGAGGAGAATTTTTTTCTGCTAAGGTCAGGCGAACCTGAGTTTCCCAACACACTTAGTGGTCTGTGTTCAGTTGTGTTTCTGTGCTGTGCTAAGATGCACTTGTAAAGCTCCAAAACTAGGAGAAAAAGGTAGGAGGCATCTGAGCTCCGATGGGACAACTTGTCTGTGAGGAAGCAAGCACATCCACACCTTGTCTGTAGAGGGCCAAAGACAATCAATACCAAGGGATTGGATTAGCCTTCGATGACCCGAAGAGGGTTGTTCAGCGGAGTTACTCATCTGGTTCAAGTGGCACTCCTATTTGCAAATTTTACTGAATCGTAGCCTTAGTTAATACAAAAAATCTGACTGGTGCCAGAGGTGAAGCCAAATCCAATTCTTGTAAAATCCCTGGTGTTCTAAGGCCATTACATGTCTCCTGTTAAAGATGAATTTTAAATCCTTTGCTCTGACTCTCGGTGTTCAGAAGTGGTTTATATCAGCTCTCTGGTGACATGGAACTGATTACATTGAAAATCAAGTCAGATAAGTCTACAAAGTTCTCACTTTCTGCAGTGCTCCAGCTGGGCAGAAAATCAATGTACTTAGCAACTGCAGTGACACCCATTTGGATTAAGCAAGTATGTTCAGATCTGCAAATGAAAAGTGGATTTGATGTTAAAATTTTCACCTCAGCATGAACTAATTGTATGTAAAGAGATGGAGGCTTATTAGAAGTTGATAAAAATGAATGGAGAAAAATTAGTTTTAGATTGTTTTTCAGATTTTTTGTCCAGTTGCTCTCGCAGTTTTGTTTTGGGTATCTCAGTAAATTATCTTTTTACTTCATAAATTTCCTTTTCATCACTCTCAATGGATAGCTTGTATTTAAAAATAGAAAATAAAGTCACTAATGCTGACTTAATTAACTTGTGAATTAATGTATTTTCTCTCTGCAGAGGTCAATGTAGTCCACTGTCTTACTAGGTAATAATTTCCTTGCACCAAATAAAATATTAAAGCCTGAAAAAAAGAAATAATTCAAACAATGCATTTGAAAAATTAGCCCTTTTCATGAATTGCAAATTAGTATATTGCAATTCTTAGACATTTCCTTGTTTGTCTGAAATTTCTACCCTTTAGGAACCTATTTGAGCTATTGTTTATTCAGAATCTTTGTGGTAAGTGTTCTAGCAATGAGTGCTAGGCAAAATGAGCTATTCAAGCTTTATGATTAAGTTCTCTTATTTCCATGAATGAGTGACTTAATGTTTAAAATAACATCTTCCTGCACCCCAGAGATGAATTTTGTGCCATGGTGAATTGTATTTTAGGCACTATAAACGCATCTGTAGGCACCCGCATTTCACAGTTCCCAACCTTTTATATGAAACTAAAATTAGATTCCTCCAGTGTGGATAAAAAATAAATAAAAAAGATACACAGACAAATCAAGTTGAAATGTCATTGCTAATGCAGCACACTGATAGAAAATAGGCCTTTATTAGGTTGTATCCAGTCATGCCCACTGTACTGACATCTCAGGAAAGAGATCTACATCATTGCAGGGAAATCAATGAAGTTTACTGCTCCATAGACAGTACTTGTCAATAGACCAAATAAAATCTGTGTCAAGGCATATTGGAAGAATAAGACAGAGAAAATACGAGGAAAGTCAGTTGAATGTTTAAAGTGTACCCTGAGATTTTGGGATTCATGGATTTAATTTCCAGCTCAGCTACAAACTCCTGCAACTTTGTATAAAATTGGAGAAAGACCCAGGCATCTAAAGTGGCAATTAGGTGAGATTTTGTGATATGCAAATCTGTGGCTTTACTTAGCATTTAAAACCTTTTCCTGGTCTCTCAGGTGTGTGGAAGACCTTGCTCTTTTTAGGAGTGAAAGTCTATTGGAGCCTCAAGTCGTCGCCCAGCTCATACTCAGCTGCTTTGTTGCTTCAAAGATGTATCTTCCACTTACCACCAGGACACCTGACCATTAAGTCTTCTCTTTTGCTTCCTTATTTTTCCAATATTTTAAAGGTATTTTAAAAAGTCGAATAATAGCAAAGTGAGGAGCGCCTGGGATAAAAAAGTCCTTTTACATAGATGCATTTTTTTTTGCTGTATGTTCCAATCATCTAAAGAGCAGAGGAAAACCTTGACAGCACTGATACATCCGCACAGGCATGGAGAAATTCGGTTATACATGCAGGGAGATTCACTACCTATGAAAGAGTCACTGCATGCCTTTTTGTAGAGTCTCGCCTATTTTCTTTGTGCCATAAGACCAACAGCGAAGGCTCCAACACACTGGTACCAATGTTGCAGAGAATATCCAACACTTTCATTGCAACATTTCTAGAAGACTTACTAGAAGTAAGAAGACTTCTAAGAAATAAAGGAAGGGAAGTATTTACGTCAGCTCCAAAGCTGTTGATTTAGATTAGATAACAATAAAAAAGGGCATTGTCCTAGCATTGCTGGGCACATCATGGCGTAAAGAGAAATTAATAGAAGAAATAATAAAAAAAATAATGTCTTCTTGGAATAAAAATATTTTTGCTACTCTTTTGAAAAATGACAAAATGTTGTGGCAGTTTTTGCTATAATGAACATAATTTCATGGAAAACATCAACTTAGTCAAAACATCATTTCCTGAAATGACTCATGTCTGAATGAATCTCGGTTAAGGATATCTTTTAAAGCACTTAGCCTTCTATCTGAAACATGCAAATAACCTTCACTACTTGACCATATGAACTTCTGATAACTTTTAGTAAATATTTCTGTGAGGTAAAGCAATATTATTATCCCTATTTTGGAAAAGTAGTACTGAGTCTTGGAAAAGATTTAAAAATTGTATTTTTAAAATACAATGTTTTAATTTTTAAAATACCGCCCAGGGAGGTAGAGTAGTCTGAAGTTTTGACATATAGGCATGAGTTAGATGCTAAGGAGCTATGTATCTGTTTCTTTAGAGGTCTAAATAAAAATTAATTTTGGTTAATGCAACTTTTGTTCAAGGGCAGTGCCAAAGCATGGGACCTTGGTGGTTAAGATCAGATTTCCCTTGTATTTTGACTAGTTTTTCCCTTGTGAGAAAACCAACCAGGCCAGTCTGCCTGAGCTGTTTACTCCAGCATTGCAGTTGCACAGATCTGTAGAGCAGAAATAATGAACGCACTTACTCGTGCAAGTCTTGTTGTATTTAGGATTCTCCTGAGGAAACCCTTCCAGTCGGCACTGGAACCTGTGCTGCCAAAATTCCTGAAACCAGGGATTTCGGTGGTTGGTTTCTGGCCGAAGCTGTAGGTAATAATCATCAAACCATTTCACATCAGGAGACTGCAGCTTGATTGTTATTCCACCGACAGCTTCACGCTGGTACCCGTCTGTCACATCGTACCGGTCTGCCCAGCCATCACTGCAGGGAAAAACAAGAGAGAAACAATATAAACCTTTCAAGAGAATAGGAAAGGTGTTTTTTTCTTTTTTTTTTTTTTAATAGCATTAGGAGCTTAGGTGCACACACCCCACCTGTGTCTCAGAGTGGAGTTGATAAAGCATAGGTAATACCTCTAGAAGTGTTCACTTTTTTTTTTTTTGTTTTCTTATGCTTTCTTGTATTTGGCACCTTCTGTTTACACGTTATGTTCTTTGTCCTCCACCTGTCCTTCACCTTGAAACAATGTTAAGAAATCACAGGTCCTGAAATTTGCTGGACATAGGTGCATCATCACTGCATCACACTGAACCCCACGGAGTTCTGGAGAGACAAGAAGCTGGACTCAGTGTTTTACTGACCCCAGTGTGATGTTACTCATGTCTAAGAGAGGTAACCTGGAGAGTCGGTGCGCTGCGTGATGCTAGGAGGACCGGCAGGGTCATGCTCTAGTCCACATCTATGCAGAAAAACGGAGCATGGAGTGAAGTGCCCCACGATAAACTGGCACTGCTCGAGCAGAGATACCAGCCAACCCTTGCTGCACACAGGCTGCTGGAGCTGAGCAGAGCACCATGCAGGTGTAGTGTGTTGCTTCCATGTCTTGCTTGCTGCTGTCTGGAATTTGCGGACTTGTGTAAAATTGTTCTGCACGCAGCATTTTCATCCCCCTTTTTTTAGCCATTCTGCTTGCAATATTCTGTTTAAAAATAGATAACAGAAGAGGCTAAAACCTTAACATTATACATATCTCATGGGAAATTCCTGCCCCCACATCAGTTTGGTAATTGATTTCCTTGAACAAACTGACATTTTTAAAGTTTTGCTCAGCTCTACGAAAAACATACATATCTCATTAGAGCATTGCAGATTTCCCCTGTTTTGTCATGGCTTGAGTAAGTAGCCTATGGGCCCATGTCTTAGAACTTGAAAAGAACTTCAGGCTCCTTCCCTCTCTCCTTTCTTTTTTCTTCCTTCCTTTTCTCCTTCCTTTCTTCCCTCTCTTACTTCCTTCCTATCCTACTTGCTCCCCTTTGCTTTTCCTTTCCTTTTCCTTTTATCTTTTCTGTTTTCCAAAATTATTTGTATATATTTGTAAAAATCACTGATGTTAACAATTACATAGAGCATCCTTAAAAGCTAAAGTTAAATTAAATAACTGAAGTTAAAGTTAAGTTAAGTTAAAGTTAAAGTTAAGTTAAATAACTGAAAAATTATAATAAAAAGACTTATTTCATATTATTTTAAATTTTCTTGAGTTGTTTAAAGCTAGCCCTAACTCTTTAAATTAGTTGTACTGTAACTGATCTAGGTGACTTTTAGTTGCATCAATCTGTTGCTCTATTAAGGTTGTCTGCTGTCTGGTGTCAGGTTTGCTCCTGTGCTTCAGAACATGCATAAAGTCTGTCCCTAGCACATTTCCTCTTCTCTGCTTCGGGACTCTGTTGGCATTGCACGTTACACCAGTCAAGATCTTAGACTGCAATTCCTTCTGCACAAGGCACAGTTTTTATGAAACCTGGAATCTGACTGCGTCTTATTAGCACATCAGCAATGCCAGTAAAAGCAGCTTCCCCAGAGGCAAAAATAATATCCAGTGTCTGGAACAAAAATAAAGGGACTATTAAACATGTTTCAGATTTCAAGTGAAGTACTTTACTCAGCACAAAGGAATAAAATATACATTAATGAAAGGAGAAAGATGAGCACTGGCTTTCAGCTCAAATCCAGCACTTTTTGAAAATTTACCTTCAAGCTTACATCCAATTAGGGATGAACACGCATGTTAATAATGTTCCCAAATGCACTCAGGAGTCTCAGACACTCCACCTTATATCGGGACTATTTACTGGTCTAAGAATTAGAGCCATTTACAGGTAGTTTTGCTGATAAAAGCCACAGAGGTGTTTTTAAAATGTAGGAATAATTTAACCTTTCCTTTGAAATATTCACCTCAATTTTGGTAATTTTTTAAGTATTTTTATCCTTCCTCATAAAATTTGATAGATTTTATGAATGTAAGAAGTAATAGATTTTCTGTAAGCTTTAAAGAAATAATAATGAGTAGAATTTACCAGAATGAGATCTGTGCTGTGGTTATGTGAGCTTTATGAGTTATCTCATAAATAATTTCAGAAGGAACTGTTTTTTGGTAATTAATTTCTTCATCATTTTTTAAAGGAAGAGTCTTTTAGACCTAATCCAGCAGAGTGCCATAAAATTTATAGCATTACTTTATGAATGATTATCCTCTCTAAGAAGATTTGCAGTAATGATACCATTTTATAACTTTAAGTTATTAAAAAGAAGTGAAATAACAGTTTCAAATCACATGCCCTTCTTCCCAATTTTTCCATGGAAGGACATCTTAATTCGATAGAGTTGCTCTTCAAACAAGTATTTCAGTTTAGTCTTCTGGGCCAAAAGCTGCTAGGAGGCGAATGTGTAAGGTTTAATGGAAGTGCAACACCTCAAATGGACAAGTCAATAAAGCAACTTAGTATCTCATGTTATCATACGCCCAATTAATATTCAAAAGCTAGTGAAAGTGCAGCAGGATAATATTGCAGTTACTACACAAGTATTTGTGATATTATACCAGTCCCATCCTATGAACTCACTGAGAGGTGTATGGTTGAGTTAGAAAGGGACAGAGAGAGAGATATCTGCTTATTTTCTCACAGACACCCATTCCCTTTTCAAACTTTTCTTCTCCTAATGTAAAATTACAATTTAATGCAATAGCCAGTGATATCATTTTAGTTGATTGGTGGTTGTATCACGAACCTTTCAAAATCGTATTGCCCATCATTAAAATCTATTGTTTCCATTGGACTAGGATGTTCCAATGGAGAAATTGCTACAATAGGACTCTACTATAACCTCCACCATAGCCCACAGAGATGGTGAGGTGTGTATGTATCACCGATGAAGAACAGGACTGTACCGGTAAAAGACAGACTGCTTTTCTCCTTACATAGCGGTGGGAGGTGTAGGATGCGCAGGTAAACTAGCGGTTGAGAAGAGCTTCCTCACAGGTGAGTTGTGTTCCAGGTACTCTTTTGAATTGTGAATCTCTGAATTGTGCTCTTTTTCCTTCTTAGGATTATAAATTAACGTTCTTTGAAGGCATCTAATAGTTTTACTTCTACTTTTAGCATAGCAGCAAATGCCCTAATTGTTTTGGTCATGACCTATGTCCTTGGCATTACAGCAAACTGCAAAGACCTGCTGTCATGCTCACATGTACTGCAGAGATTTGGGTCCTCCTTTCATTTCACTGTGTTTTTTTCTTTACAAGTAGTAGGGCCGTTTTGAGAGAGCCAGTTTATTTGAATGGGTTTCCCAGTGCTGCAAGCTGTAAGATGTATTTACAGACAAGCTTGAATTTAGAAGTTAGGTCTGATGGTCACAGCAACAGTGAGGCCTGCACAGGGCAACATTCTCCACGGTTTCGGTAAGAATGGCAGCTTGCTCTGTGTCTCTGCTTTTGCAGGCTTGCTGGGAAAGTTTGCAAACTGGATTTGCAACTTGAGAAACAGGGTTTGAAAGGAGACAGACAGTAGCTAGTCCATTTGCCAACCTTAGGACAATTTTACGTATATCTGTATCATTCTAGACAGAATTTTGTCACGCTGTATATAAAAGCCTCGAGTGCATCAACCTTCTTGAGCAATGTATTCCTGTACTTAACTAGCTACAAAAATAAAACTCTTTTCTGTTAACATAATGATTCTAACTGTAGTTTGTACCTGTTACTTCTTGTTTATCAAAGAGAAGAAAAGCAGACTGAATGTTACCTATGTTCTTTCTTCCATATCTCAGTCAATGCAATATACGTATTTCCTTAATTTCATAATTGTTACATATATTTATAAAGGCAGAAATTGCCTCCAGAGTCAGGATAAGAATCTTGTATATTTAATCATTTTATATGGGGGAAGTATAATAAGAAGAAACAAATGAATGTTTTCCTAAGCTTAACAAATCTACAGGTCAGGAAAAAACACACTTCCCTTGATTCCATCCCACTTCCTCTTCATTACCTCTCTGCAATATTTTTGCTCTGAGGATTACCTCCAACTGCAAAGGAAATACTTTGAATGAGTGTGAGAACATTGTCCCATATTCTTATGTACGTTTTATTAATTCTAACAGTATTTTAATTGGAACTGAGGCAATTCAATAGCTTCGGAGCTTCAGTTTTTGCAGACAGAAAAGTAAGATCTAGCTCTTCCTAAAAGACGGAAAACACAGTCAGAACTGAAGAATGAAGATTTTCATGCACCAGACTTTAAATTCTTTATCTCTGTGTTTCTTCTATGTACAAGAAATACGTCCTCTTTTTTAACCCATGAGTAAATGCCCTTAAAAGTCACTGGAACTTAAAGATAAGGTTGTGTATGAAGAAATCTCACTGTGAAAGAAAGTAGCAGTTACAGAGCTGTAACACCAAGAGCAAAAGCCTCACACTGAGGTGTCTGTCAGGTGTGCAGTGATGCATTTACCATCTCATTCGTCAGCTTGTCAGAGCAGAAAGTTGTCAATAAGGCAGGATGCCTACGACACATGTAGATTTGGCTGTTGCTAATACTACTGCTAATAGTGTTCCCATTCAACACTGTGGGGAATTATTTCTTGGGAAATATTTGTTTTCCACTTGTCCAGTCCTTTTGTGTTGTACCCTTCACTATCACACTAAGGCTTGTTGCATTTCCTTATGCTTATCCATACCCTAGCAAAAAAATGAATCATTGTTATGGGTGGTTCTAAACATAAAATTACATAATTCAGGAAAACTCTCAGGCACCAAAAAGAATAAAGAATCATAGCAGGAAGGAAAAAGGGAAAAGTGAATTATGCTGTTGCAGTACTAGCAATAGATAAGCTTGAAATAGGAAGGTAATTATCCTAATGCTCCTTATCTGTCGTTAGAGCTTATTTGCATGTTTATATTGCCTCAGGTATGATTTTTGAAGGGTATGTCAAGGTGATGGAGTATTTAGTCTAAAATATACTTATCAGAAGACAGAAGGATGAGATTCTGCCTCTGATTTAAAGGTCTGTTTTATTTACTCACAATAAATCACAGCATGATTTTGTATCATGAAAAATTCAATCATGAAAAGGACAGCCCAGTCCCAACATTTGCAATGTTTATTAATGAATAAATATAGAAAATAATGCATAAATATAAAATGCAATATAAATGTTCAATGTTTTAGGTTATCTCGCAGGGCTTTTTATTTGTTTTTAAAATGAATAGAATTCAAAACACTGGGGTGCACATTTGTGACAACAGTATGTGACACATCCTACTCCTTTTTTCTCTCCCAGCCACCCTAGATATTCATGGAGTAAAGGTGTAGATTTTTTAGGATTATGTTTTATGTGGGTGGCACTGTTGTGATGACTTCAACCCCCTTTGTCTAAAAGTCACACACAGGGACTTGTTAGAGGAAGGGCAAACAATCTTTGCCATAAAGTGTTGATATACTCTGTTTGAACAATGTGTTTTGGTTTCTTCTGGAAAGTCACCATGGAAGAAGTTGGACATTCAAAGGAAGAGCAGTACAGTTTTTGCAATAGCAAACTCATGCTTGATGAAGAAACAGAAAGATATTTAATGACTATAAAGACAATTCATAATGATGCTGATTTCTGCTTTTGGCTCATACAGGGCAGCCAAGAAATTGCTAACCCATTGGGAAAACATTTTCAAAGGATGAAGTTAGTCGCGCTCTGTCAACAACGAGATAAGAATTTACTTCTAGAAAATGTATAGGAAAAGATGGGATGTGCATTTCTCCAAGAACATTTCACTCTGTTGAGGTACAGCATGAAGATCAACAGCTTGCTCCTGGGGTCAGTTTGATGTTATGGTATAATGGGGATTTGCAGAGCTACTTCACACCATCTGTGGGACTACCAGATGATTAGGGTTACACGTCACTAAACAAGACAGAAAAGGAGAACTTCTTCCGCCTTCAGTTAGATAACAGAATATGGAAATCTTTACTTGCTTGGTAAGAGTCACATGAGCAATGATTGCTCAAAAGGAGTTGTAAGGCACACATCCGTGAATGGACAAAATGAAAAAAAATAGTGGGTTTAGGAAAAGTAGACCAAGGGAATAAGGAAGAAGGGTTGCCCAATACATCAAAGTTTCATTCCCCTATGCAGAGATACAGGACATGGAAGGAATTAGAGGTATTGAAAGACATACTTCCAAGTGACAAAGATATGGACCCTTCCGTGATAGACATCTGCTTAATATAATCAAACCTGGAAACCAGTGGGGGTTAGGTTTTTTTTTGGCGGGGGGAGCCGTTACCCATTCATTCTTCACAGTAAAAGATTTAGTGTTGATTAAAAGTGGGAGAGGCTGAAGATGATCTGGCAAGCTGGAATGAACAGGTGAAATTATTTGGTATCTAGTTATAAGATAGAGGAGGCTCTTCTGTAGATAAATAAATACGTATCTTCCCATAGATGGGAACTGCTTGAGACAGAAAGCAACATGGGTGAGAACAACCAGAAAAAAAAGAGCATATCTGACTCTTAAAAGAAGAAAAGAGGATTAATAGCAAATTTCATCAAGCCCAGAAAATTTCCAAGCTAAATTCCAAGCAGCGTAGGAAAAAAAAATTGGACGGAATGAGGTGCAACAAACAAGGTACATCAGAAGTTGCACTAAGCAGTTCTCGAAGTGCCTTAGGAAGCTATAGAGGGAGGAAGATAAAGAAGGGAGAAACTACAGGGAGAAAGCTACCAAATACAATTCCGGAGCACATTTTAAAATAACACTTAACAAAAGGAAAAGTAAATAGTTAGCCTAATTTAGAGTAGGAAAACAGGTTAGATCCCAAACAAGAAGTGGGAAAGTGATCTAAAAACAGGCTGAATGGAATTGAAGATTTACAACCTGAAGAAATAAGCCCAAAACCAGGAGAGGGATGATAACTCTGTTCAAGCACATTAAAAGCTCCTGCAAAAAAGACCACAATCTCTTTACAATCTTGATGGTAGATAGGAAGAGTTGGTATTTTGAGAAGAAGCACTCATTTTAGGTTTCAGAAAAATATTTCTCACCATCAGGATTGTGTGGAGCTGGAAGAGGTTGCTCAGGGAATCTGAGGAGTCTCTGAGAACAGGTTAGGCAAATATCTGTCTGGTATATGTGGCAAGAGGAGAATGGAGGGCTGTTGGGCTTCTTGAGGTCCATTCCAGCGCTGTATTTGTATTGTATTAAAGTTTGTGATATGTCTGGGAATGTAGATTAAAAAAAAAAAAAAAAGCATTGTTCAGAACAAATGTACCTATCTCATGATTTCCTCGGCTTCTTATGACATTTTCCCTTATTTGTTTTCTTACTATTGGATTTTTTCTCTCCCCTCAGTGGGATGTGAAACACCCACGGACAACATAAATTGAATAACTGTTAATCATGCATCTGCCTGTGCACACAACCCATTCTATTGATTCAATAAGGTGGCTCAGGAGTGTGAAGCTGGTCACATGCTTGTGCCCTGCAGAATCAGGATTCCTGTCCTGAGAGAGGAAGCACTGGAGTTAACCATCTGGAAAAGCACTTCCTCCTGCACAATACCAAAGAAACAGGGTAAAATTTTATCCTAATTAGCGCTGGCTAACATTTCACACAGTCAAGATGCTTTAAATGCAGATTTTTTTTCTGAAGTAGAAATATTTTTTATGAGTTGCCTTTTTATTCATTTTTGTTTAAACTCAGGCTACTTTAATAATTCTTTATTTAAAAAAAAAAGATTTTGGACAATTGGTCAAAAGTTTAAAGTAAGCACAGGTTTAATAGTTTAAGGCCAAGCGTCAGTTTTGAATATTCACGTCTCAAAGTCTACATTACTGACCCTACACACAAGTTCTGTTACTGTCATAGTTCAAATCCCTTCAGTGATGGAAACTGAAATTCTACTTTAATGCCAATAAGACCCTGATAAGATATGGGATCTGAACAGCTCCAAAGTGACTGAACAACCTGACCTATCTACCTGCTCACTGGGCACAGCCTTTACATTTTCTTTGCTTGTGACCTATGCAAATATTTGTTTCTAATATTTTGTAAATCTTAGTCAGAAGGTTCAGATTTTGTTTTATGATATGGACTTCAATGAATATTTTTAGAAAATCTTTTATCTATTTTGCTGTCTGTGTCACATTCTGATACTACTAATCTAAACTGGAACTTTATTGTGTTGAGAGTAAGTATACAAAGATCTACAACCTGTGACTTGAAGAGTTTTACTTATAATCTGCTTCAAAATTTAGCAAGTATGTGCACTGGAGAGCAAAAGAGAAAAAAAAATACAACCAGATAATAGAGTGCAATTCCACAGTCCCAAAAATGTCTTCATGCCTTTTCGGTCCCATCATTATATGAAAATTTAACTATAAGCTCATTTTAAGCTAATTGTAAATAAGTTAAACACCAATGTCTTGCAAATATAGCCTTTTGCCAGCAGCAAAAGTTAACTCCTCACTCTAAAAGCATTAATCAGGCATATACTATCAAGAAATTTGTGCGGAAAGGTCTAGAGTGAATGTCATGCCTTCCAAGGACGTGGTACACTGAGATGTGAATCCATCATCCTTACATGATATGTAGCATTGAGAAATTATTTGAATTGCTTCACTAAAAAATAATGATACGTGATGAAATGTAAATGTTCACTGTAAACAGTGAAAAGCAAAGTTATGCCTCTCTGGCACACCTAAATCCCAGTGAGATTCATACTAGTTGTGCATGTTAGACTCCTGTAGATACCACTTAAGTAAGTTTCTTATTGAAGAAAGAAAGATTGAGAAGTGGGCTGAGGGCTGCTGTTTCCATGTCCAGCTCATACGCGATGATACAGTGTGGAAAGATGGAGATGTCCCCTAGTTTGGTCCAGTAAAACTCACTACACCAAAATTATCTTTAAACTTTCTGGACAAACTATGCTACTTAAATACCATGAGTCAGCAGCAGCTATCTAGAGAAAACAGTGAAAACTGTCTGGGATATTTAGTTCATCCATCCACCCACTGCTTCTAGATAAACAAAATGCTAAGAGATACACGTATGTGACAAAAATAGACCCCCACCCTCCCTTCTATAGGCATCTCCATTTATTTTCTATATTGGAAATGCAGCAGCATCTTGGGATCTGTTGAGATTGCTTCTTTTTCTTTCAATTCCCTCCCTCCCTTTAATACATAGCTGAAGGGATTACAGTTAATGAGTGCATTCATTGGGCTGGAGATTGCTCTTTTTTGTTATGCGAAAATCTGTTTGCAGGCCACATAATGATGATGGAAACTGCCGTTCTGCTTGCCTGTAATCATCCTTCTGGCAAAAATCAGGCAGACACCATTTGAGGAATTTTCTCCACCTATGTAGGAGTTTGTTGACCAAGTGGTGGTTTTTAATTTACTTTTTATTGTATTTCACTACCCTTTCAGGTCTCTTTCTATATCTTAAAAGCTATAAAAACACTAAAGAGTCCTTATGCTTTTCTGCAAAGAGCTACCAATCTCCCCAAAGTAATTTTTTTTTTTGTTAAAAGTGTTGGGAGAGGGATCTGTTTTTGGCGAGCAGCTGTAAATTGTTGCATTTAGATGAATTCATCTTATAATAACTGGGTATGTAATGAATAGAGATTCTTGTATTCCTGCTCAGCTCTTTTTTTAGCTTGTAATTCCTCATCTTTGTCTTCCTTTTCAGGCAGATTATAAAGATAAATGTATTTAAGGATAATTCAGAGGAAAAAAATGAAACTATTATTTTAGGCAGTACAACATCAAGTTTTCTGCAAGATGATATCTAGCAGAAGTAGCTATGCAGGGAATTTGTCATATACCTTGTTTAGGGGACTGTTGGTGCTAATTACTTGCAGAGTATCCAGATTTTGCCTAGCTGAGAAAGGTTGTGATCGCAATTTGCAAGATTGTGGTAGCCTATAGCAACATCTAATTTACATAAGAAAACAAATAATTTTGCAGCTGCCTGCATCTGTAGTTCAGAGCTGCAAAGCCGTTCAGTCTGATTCTCATCCACTCTACAAAGTTTCCAGTGCATGATACCTCTTCTTAAAGCAAATTATCTTGTGTAGCTAAGTAGCATGATTGACGGTTGTTATACTTGTACATATAAGTTATATGGACTATTTATACCATAACATATACATCATTTAGGGTCCATTATAAATTAAAGCAAAATCTAGCTGGACCTCACCTGCAGACAGCACAGTTATTCACCCACATCATCGTTATTCAACCATGCTCTCTTAATTCCTGAATCTTTAGCAAACAAAGGATAAATATTTGACATATTACCAACAATAAAGAGATTGTGGATGTCTAGAGAACCCTACAAGGTCTGCAAATTATAT
>JAUBNY010000580.1:1912813-1925373 GCA_032275445.1 Crypturellus soui | reverse complement strand
CAAATGGACACCAGAATTACTTCCATCACTGTTTTGTTGCAGTATAGAAGGATTGCCTCACATACTTTAAGTAAATATGCCAAATATGGCAGAAGCTTTTTTATTCAACAATATTAATGCTGTTTACTCATATTTATAATTTACTCTAAGCTCCTTCAAATGCAAATTTCTCATACTGACAGTTTAAGAAGTACCAGTTACATAATATCAGCAGCAGCAACAGCAAAGAAAAACAGGAAAAAGAAGTAGTTCATCTGGAAAACATTTCCATCAGATATGTACTTGTATTGGGAAAATGAGGATTTTTTTTTTCTTCCTCAGAATGGCTGACTTCAATATAGTTTCTCAGCTACAGCAATGTAATGTACCCTGCAAAGTAATGTACCTAATAACTCTATATAATGAAAAGCCATGAAAGGACCATGTAGATGAATAGGACTTGGCAGAAATGATAAGTACAAATGATAATACAAAGCTCTTTTTTCTGCAGCTTATCTACCTGCAAAAGAAACAGCTCTAATGACCCTCCAGGAGCATCCTCAATTTGTCCCACAGTGGCACAACATGATCATAAATATAAACCAATGCTATTTTTCACTTCCTGATTAACTTTGCTTGCCTTGACTAAGATAATTTTTCATTATATCTTGTCCACCAGAAGAAAAATAGCTTATTCCCTAATTAGAACTTTCTAGAATCAATGATTTAGTGGGGCTGCCATCTATAGAATGATTTCCCATTAGATAGCCAGACACGGCTTTTATGAACATGAAACAAGAGTATCTACGCGGAGATCAAATGTAGTCACAAGAAGGAACAGATACTTGAGATAGCCTTACAGCAGGAAAAATAAATCAGAAATGGATATACTTCTGGGTTATATACATATATATAAAAAATGGAACTTATTGACTGAAAATGTAATAAACATTCCTATAAGTAGACATTTATATGTATGTTTTATACATATATGGGTGGGTGTAGTCATTTTTTGTGAGCATATTTTTTTTTCCTGAAATCATTCATGAAAATGAAAATTAAATTGCTATATATAATAACTGATATATACACATCCTGGATTATGTACTCTGTTGCACATATTAGTGAAATTATTAAACCTACTATAACACCACAAAATGTAATTTGAAAGAGCAACCTTAAAATGTAACATCTAATTATTTCTATAGAGGAACTATTTTAATTTTAATTAATATATTTATTCTTTCAATGTATAAAGAAGGAAAATATAAGTACAGATAAAATAGTATGTTTGTACAGATGCAGGTATTCTGAGTAGGTGAAGTATTAAGCACAGACAGTTAAAATAATCTGTAAAATTATCTGCAAAATTATCTCTATAAAAAGACCATAAGAAATTAAATTTCAAAGAACACATTTATATTTCATATATCTTATCAGCTATTTTTAATAATAATGCATATATTAATATGCAACTTCCCCATTCTTTTAGGGAGTATTTGATGATTTATGGATAATCAGAACTTTTAGAGTAGAATTTTAATGCAATTCTTTATTTTTTTTGAATTTGTAAAAATCTGTGTGTGAAGATGTGGAGAAATGTGTAGCTTGTCAGCATCTGTGAGAACAAAATGAGTGGAAGGTAGAACAAAACAGATTTGTATTGGTTTTCATTCCTAATTTTAAAACCATATACACCTGCACAGATTCCATTGATCCAAGAGACTGCGCATACACAGAGCTAAGCAGCTGCTTATGTTTCAGGATTGTAAATACACGTCTTAAACCTCCAGACTTCAGTGACTTCTCTATAACAAATCTAGAGAGACCAATAGCAAATTTGCAGACTTACAGCAGATTGAAAATTCCGTGTGTGCAAACGTTGTAAAGTGGCAAATGTTTTCCTTTTTTTTTTTTTTCTCCAGAGAAAGAGTAAGTCATTTCAAGCCAATAGAGGAATAATCAGCATCCCTTTAATTAATCAAATTTTTTTTAATTATAAGGTAGCTAATGTTTGCAGTTCCCTTGGGAATCACTAATGTTTTAAAAATCCCATTGTTCAAACTGAGCCAAAAGCAACAAAGGAAATCAAGTCAGACCTTCTATAAGGAGCTAAAAAGGGAAAATGCTGAAATCCTGGCCCTACTGAAATCACCTGTAGTTTTACCACTGACATTAGTCAGGACTCCCTTCCTAACCCTGTTCAGATGAAGACATATCGCTCTAATTAATTGTCTGCCTTCAGTAGTGATGGTTAACCCATCGCTTGTGCTCATGTTGGTATCACCCTTTGTTATCCCTAGCATCCCTTTGTAAAATAGCTTTGTATGTACTTCATCTTCCAAACCTCAGTCTGCTATAATTCAGGTGCCACCGGCTGTAAACACGAAGTCCTTTCCATCACCTGTTTGACACACATTTTAATGATTATTGGATGAGGAACATCACAAGAAAGGTTTATTCTTGTCAGAAGAAATGGTGTCAAAGGCCTTGTAATCCAAGTATTTCATCACTTGCTCTATGACATTCAGAGCCAACTTCATCTTGAAAAATATTGTGTTATAATAAATGTGCTGAAATGACAGGGCTAATCTACAAAATATCCAGTGCAAGATTGTGAAGCCTTGACTAAAAGATCCTTTGCTGCAGCAAATCACAAATCAATATCAAGACAAACAGCAAGTCTAAGCAGGAATATGTTCACATCTTGGCATAATGGCATAAGCTAATAAGAAAACAGAGTAGTTTCTTGTGCTTTATGCTTTCTTTTGCTAAAGCAGCTTGTATTCTTTTTTTGTTCTTTATTCTTTTTTTTTCTCCAAGCATCTTGTTCAAAGAAAATGCATGTCTATACACTCAACTCATTTTAAATCTAGTTGGAGTTAGACATTTTAAGTAAGTGAGCATAACTGCAGCCATAAAACATGTCTTGATATATATGTTACGAAACAGAAACATGACAGATTTAGTATCATAAGTATACAGAACTTACTTTTTCACTAATTTTAAACCAGAACCCACCAAATCCAGAACACCCTCCCTGACAGTGGTCAGCACAAAATTCTTTCATTTGACCAAATGCCAAAGCAGCATTCAGATGAGTTTTGAAAACACCAGTTCCCTTTTACTGGGTGAGGATTTATGTCAGTAACATAAAGCAATAACAGTCTGATTCAAAGTGCTCCTTAGACATAACAAATTGTTCCCATTGGGGGTGAAGTAAAGAGTGCAGGTTACAGAGGGCTTTTATTTTTCTTAAATTACTTCAAATATATGTGAGTGCAGGAAAAGCTAAACATGCAGTCGGTGGCTTCTCTTCCTTCTCTTGAAGTTTTGGTATGTCACCGAAAAACTTAACATTTCTCTAAATAAACATTGCTGAGATTTCATTTGTACTCTTCCCTCAATGACCTGTGTGGAGGAGGAATTTTAATATAATGTGAGAGGACTCTCAGATATGAAGACCAGAAGAAGCCATTAGATCAGGACCATTAGATTTTGCACGGTCTCTCTGCTCATGTGGGCTTGATTCTCCTTGATTAGCAATTTTATGGCTCCTTTATTGTGCAAAACTGGCAGACAGTGGCTGTAACAGAAATAAAAATGAGAGGGGTGAACTGCACCCTCAATTTCTAACTGCCTTCCCCATAAGAAATTTGCTTAAATATTGCAGTAGCCAATGCATTAAGGTGAAACCAAGTGCAGTATGTGGAATATAGCTGAGAGGAAAAGCAAAAAAAAAAATGTGATGAGCCCATCACATTTTAAGGCAAAATATGTCATTTAATCTTATGGGTGTCTAAGTCAAAGTCTGTAATAAAGAAAAGATTAGGCTACGACTCACCTCCCTTTCAGAGAAACTATATTGAAGACAATGCTTACACCCACGCAAAGCCCTTAAGACATCTTAGTCAGGCCTGAAGATTTCAGAACATTGAACAACCAGTGAATACGGGATGTGATTTTTTTTTAAGTACCTCTGTCTCTGCTCCTGCAACACAGGTATTTCAATTTAACTACAAGTTCATCTGCAAATAATAAGGTTTTTTAATTACTTTTGTTTATAAATCTAATAGAAGAGACATAGAAAGTAAATGAGAATTAATGGTTTACAAAAAAGATAATGTCATTTTGGAGTTATCTGGAAAACATAGATGTTTATTTTAGAATATAATAATGCAACACTTTATTATCTGATCAGATCTTTCAAAAATTACATTCCCAAATGTATTCCAGATAACATAATTTTTAGAAAATAGTGATGCAAAACCAAACCCTGATCCTTTAGTAAAATACATTATAACCACATGGAGTGTGTGCATTTCTAAATTACAAGCATATTTCACAGATCTTTGATGGGTGATATTTAGGAAGGACCTTGTTAACATTTCAAAGCTCTCTGCAAGTTATAGCATGAGGTATTGTGCTCCCATCTGGAATTTGTAATGCTTTCATTGTCTTTATAGACTTTTGATGTCCTAAAACAATGATAACATGATAAGAGAACATAAACTATCATGATTTATCAGTTAATACATAGCAAGGTCTTCCTTGCTGTGTGACAAGTGAATAATCGACAGGTCTCTAACTAAAACCTTAAATTATGGGACTCAAGTATGGTAATATATTTTGTAGCTTCTTCTCTCTGGATGGTTACAATAATTGTAGGAAGAAAATCATGTTTTAAATATGTTGTATATGCATTTTTATTTAATAAACTTTCATTCAGGGTTCATACTGAAGTCAACGGGAAGACTCATAATGATTTCAGCAATTTGTCACTTGTGGTTTTGTGGGTAGCACAAACACTGTTCCTGCTGGGAGTAGTTTCATTAATTTAACCATTAACATGAGTCCGAACCAAAGCATAGTCTGAATATTGCAGATAGTTTGAAAAAGTGGCTTTATTTTTATGTGTAGATAATATGTTTCAGAAATCTGATTGACATCAGTCAGCATGACCAGCAGCAACACAAGCTCTTTTTATATGATTTGCTTTTTTGTATTTTAACTTTTCAGTTGTCTAGGTCAGTCATCAATAATTTCATTTCAGTGACTCCAGTATAATAGTATTTCATAAGAAGTTATGGGAACATTAATATAACAGTGCAAATAATGAGGACCCTTGTCTGTTTGTCAAATGAAAAGTAAGTTTTCAAAACTAGATACAATAATATGGGCAGGATCTCAGTTTATGATTACGAACTCAAGATGCAAATAAGAAAAGAAATTTCAGTCAAGATGAGATTCATGTCATGGCAGATTGTTAAGCTATGTTGAACCTTGAACAGATTTTCTTGAACATGTTTCCCGAATAAGACCCTCAAGAGACATTGCTTTGTTTCATTGGCATGAATGAGAAATTGTCATGGACTTGTTTTTCTAGCTGCAGAAAACATGGAAAAGATAAATTAGAGAAAAGGCTTTGAAAATAAAGTTAATAAAGTTATAGTGTCTAAATACTGTGGGAGCATCAACCTGAATGAGTGTCATGGGAGTTCGTGGTCACGATGGCAAGGCTGAAGTGGGAGTTTTTCCCAGCACAGTAAAGCAATAATTTAAAAATTGTGGTATTGAGCTGGCAGAAGCCCTAGTGTAAATAGGATTATACTAATAAAAACAGAACCTTTTTAAATGGCTTATTTTGCTTGTTCTACCCACACATTTTTTCCACCATAGACTAATCCTAAACCATTTAGAATCTTCAAAAGTCCCTAACAATAGTAACTCAATGGAGTTACTTGACCTTCTCAAGGAAAGCACACAAGAACTTTTCAGACTGCTCCATGTAGCCCATTGTGCTCACACTGAGGTCAATATTAACATTTTCAGAGACTGTAAAGGGAGCAGAGGAAAGTAATGTGAAGAACAATAAATAAATAAATAAATAAAGCCACTTCACTATTGTCCACTAGAGGAACATTTAAACTTTAATAGAAAGAACTTTCATGCCAACTTTAACTCATTTTCATTTCAAAATCCATTGGAATATGTTACTTGGACCATTTAAGCCTAGTCAATTTGCAACAAAAGCTACTATGGTTTTTATTACCAGATAAACTCCTCAGCAAAACTCTGGCTCAAAGCATTCACTTCTGTACGCGGCTTGATGTTTGAAATGCTTTTATTGATCTTTTAAGTGTTTGCGACCTCAGTACTACTCTGTGAAAATTAAATAAAAATTGATTATTTCAACTGAGTGTTTTATTTGATTAGTTTTTAAATGTAAATATTTAGTGTAGCATTCAGCATAAGTTCACATTTCTTTAATTTACTACTTTTTCTACTCTACATTAAATGATTATCTAGAATATTCTGAGCAAACCAGAATAAGTTCATGTATTTACCTTTGCAACTCTCAGACTGAAGTCTGAGTATCTCAAGCATGCCTGATTTTTTTCTTGATGATGTTATTAATCTTATTCATCATCCTTGTATAAGACCTATATATAATATTAAGAAAATGAAACTAATATTCATCAAATGTGTCTATTTCTTTATTGTTATCAGTTCAGTTTCTTCCTGGAGCTGGCAGAGAGAGGATCTGAACATGAAGTCCAGCAAGGGTCTATGAATTCAGAGTGATTAGTGGTGTCACAACCATAGTCATGGGAATGATGACTTGTTTCAGATCAAAAGGTTTAATTCTATTACATATTATTATTATGTAGATCAGAGATATAAGGTTCCTACCATTATGTCTGTGTATCAGTTTCTCTCAGTAATTTTTGAACCTTTTGAATTATCTCAAACAAAATTAACCAAATCTTAGGAATCTCAAAGGCATGAAGTTTGGACAAATATCGTGTATGCCAGCTATTGAGGGGAGGAAAGGCAGGTATTTTCCCTTATCATGCCAGATCATGCCACGTAAATGCTGCTCATCTAGTCTGCAGTAGTACCCGGACCAACTACAGTGTCTGCTGAGCCTTGTCGAGTCACATACACAGGGACTGTGGGAGAAACTGTCTTAAGCAATTCCTTCAGGAAGAAAAGTAGAAATCAGAAGGGTTTTTCTAGTGAAAACTCGTTCAAAAATAGACTAGAGAGTTAGGGTCTGATACAATTGAAAATGTTTTGATTTTTGATGGCCTAGACTTTTGTTTTTTTTCCAAAGGATTGTAAAGTTATTTTACAGGAATTTAGCTATTTACTGTAAGGGAGAATTTCCCATTACAGAAATACTTCTAAAAACACTACCCTACCTAAGGTGACTATTCTCAGAGAATTTATATTGAAAAACAATTTTTTTTAATAACTCTAGGACACTTATCTAAGGAAGAAGAATTAGGCAGAAAAAAAATAATAATAAAGCCTTACAAAACAAAGCCTTATAAGACAAATAAAGACAGTTGTTCAAAATTAAAAATAAACAAACTTTATAGAAAGAAACACTGAAATTCACTGAAATTCATGAGAGAAAAAAAAAAGAGAGAGACAGATCAAATAGAGCCAAATTCACATTTAGTGTAATTAAACATGCCAAAGGTCTTTCTTGATTTTGGCTTATAAAAGTCATTTTTTTAAGTTATAATAAAATATTTTAAAGAAAAATATAAAGGACCCAAAAAAATGAATATTCATGTTATTTTCATAATCTGTGGCAGCAGTTACCAAGCCATGAGGTGTTAAAGCATTACATAGACAGAACACAAACTAATATGCTGCTGTATACTTTCTCAATAGGCTCTATCCTGGTTGGGATGAAATTTGGCTCATAAAAATTGGGAATTATTGGTGCAGAACATGCACAACATCCCCATGTTACTCAGTAGACTCTATTTGCTGATAACATCAAAATTCTCTGGCAAAAAAAGCAAATTAGAAGTTAAGGCACTAAGGAACTTCTGACAGCAAAATAAAACATGAAGCTTTGATCCCAGCTAGCGGGAGGAGGAAAAAGGCAGAGAGCAGCTGGAATATATGGAGGTTTTATTTTTGATTTGTTTCTGTTTATGTCCTTCTTGGCATTTTCCAGCAGATTACTGTCAACAATCTTGGGTTGCTTTCATGGGACTGTGTTTGGCAACACTCAGATGATTCCCTGAACAAAATTAACATTGTAAGATACAGTTTTTGCTCAGCCAACCAAACCAGTACAATCAACATGTTATGCTTCTAGGTCTCTGCATTGGCTTTAAGCTCAGAACTGTCAGTAGCTCCTGGAAAGACAGCAAAGAATTCTCTCTCCATTTTAATTTAGAGTTTGCTGATCATCAAAGTATTTCTTCAGGGAAGGAGATCTTGGCTTTGAAAGCACACACACAGCTGTGAATTTAATAATAGAGTGAGAGGGCATCCGCAGTGTCAAAACAAAATAGGAAAAATTCAGGAACGACGGTTCCTGGCATTTAATGGCTTGGGTGGCATAGATGAAAATAGGAGGGAAGGGTAGGATTCTGAAAGCTGGACATTTATTGGAGTTGAGATCTCCGTGGATTTGGGATTATTTAATAAAACAACTCTTCCCTTTTTTGTCTCAGTGATCCCTTCTGCTTGAAAGAACAATTTCTAAGGACACAGAGGTGTGCGGTGTGAGACATTGGTTCTGTAGAACCAGCTGCTAAAGTACCGTGTATTTCATTTCAGTCTCTTGTGTTTAACAATTGTAATTTCATTTGTTTTAAATTGAAGGGTAATTAGGATTGCCTACTTTATATCAACTTAATTCAGAGTGCGGGACCTAAATTTCTCATTTTAGTTATTTAAGATGAATAAAATGTTAATTTTATTTCATCACCTAAAACATTAACTGTAATCAGATAAAATGATGGGCTATGCAGAGCACCACATGAATCTGAATAACACAACCTGTGTTTTTAGCAGTGTGTTTTGAGATATTGAAAAAGGAAGCATAAGTTCAATTATTTTTTTGAACAAAAGGGAGAAGTGATCTTGAATAAGATATTTAGAAATCAATCCAGAAAGAGACCTAGCGAAGAGGTGCTCACTATGCAAATAGAAGACTGCTGGTCCCTATTTTCATTTTTTTTTGATATAATGATGATTTCACACAGACTACAACTTCAGTCCTGTCAGTAGAAGCTGCCCAGAAAGCAAGTTTCTCTTTTGGTCAAGCGCTATAGCAAATAATTTATTGCATGAAAGGTAAATAAGATGTTAGTCTCTGACTGTTCAAGCCACTGAAAGTGCTAATGTTCTTTTGGGGAGATGCGCTTCTGTAGTTGTTAAGTTTTCTATGACACGTTCCCTGGATGAGCCCCTGAGGACATTCAGGCACATAAATGTACAATTTGCAAATGGTAGTTTGTGTATGAGATATCATAAGAGTGTATGAAGATCTTTAAAAGTCCTAAATTCTGCTTGTACACCCCTATGACTAAAGTGCTTTATTGGTTAGGGGTTCAAAGAACCATTATGCTACAGAAAAAAAAATAATGGAAAAAAATATTTCTTCAGGTCTATTTACCATCCATTTCTATCTATCTATCTATCTATCTATCTATCTATGGACAATCATAACTTAAAACTCTGATTCACTGCTGTACAGTTTTTTTTTAACATGCCACTGAACTGACATTAGGAGTCTTTCATACGTAGCTCGATTAATTGACATAGTCACACTCTGGTGGGATTCCTGCTCTGAAAAGGAGCCTGTAATCAGCATAAAGCCATGATACCAGCTCTGCTCTGCTAGCTCTTCGGGATGCTGACATGTCTCCAAATGGTCTCCACAGCTTGTTTTGAGGCAGTGCAAACTGAGAACATTTTTTGGAACTTTTTCAGGTACGCAGCTTAGTGTCGCTTTCCAAGAAGCTGGTCAGTGGCCTCGCAGAAAGAACAATAAGGTGCAAAGAAGCAGAAACTTTTATAAAGATGGATGAATGCAGCTGGGTTTGGAAAATGTCCCTTCCGTGTTACAGCTACCTGCTAGCTGGCATTCTGGCGCAATGCAGATCGTTAAACCATCTAAGGGCAGACACCCCTATTCTTGTAAAATTGACTACTTATACATGAAATGTCTGAATTTCATTTTGCTTGGGTTCACCATCTCAGTTAGCTTGTCTCCTGTATTTCTTCAGGGAATAAGACCTAATTTATTTAAAATATGGATGTGTTAAGGTAATACAGAATTAACCAGGAGGTAAAAGAGTAATTATTGCTCAGGTAGCTGTAATAAATTAGAAGGTGCCCCATGGCCCAGCTGTCTACATTTTAGCCAAGGAAAGCAACCAAAGAGAGTATATTTGGCTTGTTTTCAGTCATATATATAAATCTCAACAAATTGTTTGCCAAATCATAAACGTATAAAGGATATCTATGTCTGAAGCATTTACATGATAGTTTGGGCAAATAACAAGTATCTTATGATCCAAATTCTATTTCCATTTAAATAACATGATTTGTGTTATAACTTCCTGATTTCTGGTGAACTAGTTTCAAATTATTCTAGCCTAAGGGAAAGAATAATTTGAACCTAAATTGTAAAATAGAGAACACTGCAGGCTATGCGAAATTAGTGACTATTAAATAACCCCAGGATAAAACCGCATCAGCTGAAAGTTTTGCTCAGTAAAGGGGAAAAAATCTAATTACATGAAAAGATTTATTTGTCTATAAAAGGTAAATAGACACAATACTTGTTAAATAGCTAATTGGAATTACACTGCAGTAAACTCTTCAGTCTATTATTATATGCATAGAAGGCCATCTGGAGAGTTTGTGTGTGTAAATTTAGGGCTAACAAGAGTTGTCCTGAACAAAAGATTTACAAAATTACTCAAAGAGGAGCTGGAAGATCACCAAAGCACTTCTATCTTACACTAGATAATCTGCATCTAGGAGTTCAAAGACTGAGAGCAAAATACTTGACCTCCAGCCTCTCTGGTGAGATCCCTGGGAGAAAGATAATTACTGATTTGGAGGTTTTATAAAGAAAAAAGAAAGAAAATCATGTCATTTGCATAAATAATTATAAATGTGTAACCACATCAGTTATCTTAGCAACATAAACTGAAGATAGTTCTTGGTCAGTGTTAATTTTTGCCTGGAAATCTCTTTGCAACACTAGGATGATAATTCATGTATGTTTATTCTACCAGACCTCCAAAGTCTGTATGTTTGAAAATCTGTGGTTCAGGCACTGTGCCTGACTGTGTTATCAAGAATACAGGACTGGAAGGATATATTCTTGTTTCTGAAAATTTCTGGGGTCATTCCCTAGCACTGCCAGCAAAAGTCCCTGTGTTAAGCCCTGTCCTGTTCAGGAAAGTGCTATTGGGTTCAAGCCAAAGTCATGCCTGAGTGTGCTACAATACCACAGCCTGAACAGTGGTAACAGAGCTTGAATTTGTTAACTAGTGAAAGGACCTGCTGAGTCATCCTGTTCAACTGGCTCTTAGAGCAGGCAAGGGGCCTATACTTCTGGCTACACACTATGTCTTTAATGTAGTTAAAGTTACACATTGCTGTTCCCTTCTGCAAGGCTGATCCAGACCCTCAGCACTTTCATCATAAGAAAAAAAACTTCTAATTTCTAGCTCCTAATTTAGCCACAGCTAATTGATGTTAATTTATTTTTATAATTGTTCTTTTCCTCCATTATAATTGTTACTTATTTTTCCTCTTCTCTGTCTCACCCAACATTAGTCTTTTTTTTTTAAGAGTACAACTTCATCCTTTCCCATTCTCTCTGTCCTGCAAAATTTACTTTAGCCCTCTGTAACATATGACCTTCATTACTTACTCAGTTATCTTCCATTCTTTCCATTATGAATAAATCTTTGTTGAATCAGGTGAGTAGCAATGAATGAACTATTTTTTCCTAGGCCTTGGTACATCATTGTTTCATGTTTCTACTGGAATTCCTTTGCCTTCTGGGAGGGAAATTAGAGATTTTAGGTTACCAGTCTCTTTGGAGCTTACTCAAATCCAGCTGAAGTCAATAAATAGCACTTGGCATCAGAAGTATTTAGTACCTAGTCCTCTCTGAATTTTGCGTTTTTCCATTTGGTTGTTTTTATATTCAAGGCAACCTAAAAATCTTTTGAAATTCATTTCATCACTGAATAAATTGCTTTAAATTTCCCTTGTGGAAAGGTGAATAGTTATTCTCGGTAAAGACTGACTCATGTTGTTTAAGGCAAATTATGTGAGTGATCCTTATGGCAATACATAAATACATTTGCTACACAAATAGCATATCCTGCTAAATGTTAGCAGGTACGGGCTGCGCTTAGATGTGGCAGACCTAAGTTGAAGAGCTTCTTTCACAAATACTTTGTTTTGGTCAATACCATTGATCTTGTCTGAATGATACTGTGGCATTTATCAGCTTGGGTTTAGGGAGTGTGAGATGTATTTGCAGTCAAGAATGTTACCACAAACTTCTCTGGATGGAAGACAAGAAGGCTGGTTCACACGCTTCTCCCTGTATGGTTTGATTCAGTGCCTGTTTCAATGCGTCTTCATAGATTTGGAGTCGACACTTCTCTTGTCTCCAGCACATAATTTCAAGCCTTGCCACCAAGTTTCCCCCGGACAAAGTTCAACAGATGCTGAATTTTCATAAAACATGGCAAACACAACTTTTTCTTACTCTCCAGATTTGGAAAGGATCA
>JAUBNY010000580.1:1893920-1907690 GCA_032275445.1 Crypturellus soui | reverse complement strand
AGGCTGAGGGAGCTGGGCCTGTTCAGCCTGGAGAAGGGAAGGCTGAGAGGGGATCTGATCAGTGTCTATAAGTACCTCAAGGGAGGCAGCGAGGAGGATGGGGCTGGCCTCTTTTCAGTGGTGGCCAGCGACAGAACCAGAGGAAATGGCCACAGACTGAAACA
This sequence comes from Crypturellus soui, assembly GCA_032275445.1. Lineage (NCBI taxonomy): Eukaryota > Metazoa > Chordata > Aves > Tinamiformes > Tinamidae > Crypturellus > Crypturellus soui. The sequence continues at coordinate 1,907,526 of JAUBNY010000580.1, read as the reverse complement.
CCAAAAGTTCTGCAGGAACTTAAGGGAAAATTTCTTCACAGCGAGAATGACAGAGCCTTGGCACAGGCTGCCCAGAGAGGTTGTGGAGTCTCCTTCTCTGGAGATCTTCCAAACTTGCTAGGAAGTAATCCTGTGCCCCGTGCTCTAGGTGACCCTGAGTGTGAGGGAGGTTGGACTAAGTGATCTCCAGAGGTCGCTTCCAACCTTAATGATTCTAATGATCTTGACTTTTTGTTATAATAGCCAATATATTATAATGGTATTCTATACTTATTTTTTAAAAAATCAGATAATATCTGTATTTTGATGTTTTGTTTTGATGTTATGACGTTTCCTTCTTCCCACTTTTATGGAAAAATTTTAGAGGATGGTATTACTACCAACCAGGGACTAAATAGTTTTTGAAGGGGTAGATTGTATCTCTTCCCCTTAACAAAGACAGTTTCAAAGACAGTCCAAGAACTGAACAATGTTTAGAATATATTAAATTAGGAGACCTACTACTGACCTACTACTGACCTACTTCAGCATTTATTTTTCATTGTAAAGTAATAAATCAGTTATTCCACTGGTTCTCCTTCGATAGTGGTGGTTATGATATAACATTAGCTTTTGCTAATTTTGTATCACAAAGAATATAATTTATTTTTTCAGTCTTGCAGATAGCAGAGCCAAAGAAAAACAGGAAGTTTGATTTTCTGAAAGGTTTTACATCAAAGACAATAGCTTGCTCATCATTAGTCTCTGTAAAAGATAATTATTATAGATCTGGGATGTTTGGGAACAAGTTTTTTGTAATCTTAATACAATTCATACAATGCAACAAAATAATATCAAAGATGAACTGTGAGATTCAAATAAAGCAAGTTAAAGGCAAAAGGAAAATCATGGCATATAATTTTCTATAATTCAGCTAGAAAATGCAGTATGCACTATAAATGGACAAAAATAACCTTCGCTTTAACCAGTGTTCTTTTAAAAAGCAATTACTACTTGTTAGCCTTTGAATTTTGCTTCTTCTTAAGAGCTTTATAGAAGAACAGAGTTTTTAGCTTCAGAGGTCCAAAATGTTTTTATAGAAGCTTTGTTATAGGGTTGTTTCATGTGCCAAATGTCCGCTATCCAATTTTAGAAAAAAAATTAAGCTCAGTGGTGCATTTTTGATCTTTCATTTCCAGCAGAGACCTTCTTTACATATTCTTCTTTATTGCATAAACTAATATGGTATGTAATCATGCCTCAATTTTGCACTGTGATCTGTTAGCAAGACCTTTATGCTGAAAATCCTATTGCTTAAATGGAACTCTGCATGAGTGGAAGGTTCCACTGTGTTGTAGAAACAGATGCTAAATTAGGAGTAAATACTGCTTTCCCTGTACATGTGGAAGCTACAGAGAATGTGCAAAGTACAGGTCAGTAGGGAGTTTAACCCAGTGGGCGGCCCTGCACCAACTTCTCTGCTGTCCAGAGATCATGTTTGTTTCTCATGAAACAAACCTATATAAAACTATCACAAATAATTTAGAATTATGCAGAATAACAGCAAATTAGATGTTTCAAATAATAGATATGCTAAGTTAGGTGAGGCTGCTATATGTTTGCTAAATGAGGTAATCATGGAGCATGACAGGAGTATCAGTTGTCTGATGCTTTTGCTTATTCTGCATAAATATATTAACTGTTTCACAGGATGTCTATGTACTAAACATTCATTTCTTATCTTCCCACTGCAATGAGAGCCAGAGGATAGTTCATGAAAATCAAGCGGTATGAAATCATAAACTCACTTTTCCTTTTTTACTGGATTAATGTCCTCTCCTGCTGCAAGCAGCCCTACTAATTCTTTTAAAAGTGAGTGCAGTCCAGCCTTTTCCATGTTCTGTTATCACCAAACCAGACAGAAAGAACAGACTTGCAAATCAGTGGGCAACCGAAAGATCAAGGCTTGACACAGTAGCTGTAGAGCTGAAATACAATTCACTTTCGTTATAACACACCTCATTACTTTCCCATTCCTTTTGAGAAAAACAGATCGGAGTTGTACTGTATATCTTGCCAACAATTGATATCTAGTTATCACTGGCAGAACATACCAGTTATAGAGAGTATCTGGTCAACAGAAATTTCTAAAATGAAAAATTCTCTGAGCAAAATATAAATGTTATGCTCATAATGCAACATAAATGTAAAGATCTGTAAGTATACTTGGCTGCCCTTGCATAATTCAAACAGGAAATAATAATGCCAAAAAGATCATAGAATTCTGGTACTATTTTCCTAAGCATAATTATAATCTATTTTAGTGGAAAATATTATAGAATTAAGCACCTAAAAGGTTGGGAACCTGACAGCTATCACCTAGATTGCTGAGATTAAAATATAGCTGACAGGAATATCATGCCTCTGGTAGCATATGCTCTATCAACTAGGAAAAGTAAAGAAAAATCAACACATTTGCTCAATATGGCACAGTATACATTATATGGTTAAGAAAATGAGACGGATATTTATACTTAGGCACTTTTAAAAAGTCTTTTTTTCTCTCTCTCTGTTTTTTTTTTCCTCCTGATAAAGGTACCCAATTCACTATCCAATTGCTCTGTGAATTCACATGATACTGCACCTTTGTTATAGGTACTCATCAATTGTGAAAGTAAATCAGCAGCCGATCATACAAGAGGTCTTAAACTTTCTATTTGATTTTACCCTTCCAGAATGGATTTATTTCTTTATTTCTTTATTTAATATGTGTTTCTATGGACATAGGGAGAATGTGTGTCCTAAAACATGCACACACACAGCATGAGTTTTAAACAGAGTCAAGCTTCATTAAATAAAATAAGGATTACAATTCATCTAGAGTATCTCCTAGGGAAGGACTATCGAAGTGCTTCTACTGAAGATAAAGTTTGACTTTTTGCCGTGTTTAAAGTCCTTCCAACACAAAGGGTGCCTGTGGAAGCGGCTGAGGCAACACAATTCCCTCCTTGCAGCAATGGTGGAAACACCACTTCTAATTGAAAGCTTGCCTGTTTCTCAGAAAATACACTTATTTGGTAACCAAATATAAAAACCCACACTGTTAGAGTAATTGTAGGAGTTATGGCCTAAACTCTGGTGTGCAGCTCGCAGGGCTGGGGCTGTTTGCCAGTCTGTGAAATCCCAGTTCCTTCACTCTGGAGGGGAGAGGCGGCTGCAGTGCCAAGGGAATTAAAGAGCCTGCATCTGGCACTGCCACCTGTGCTGGTTTGACTGCAGCCAACCCGATCCAAACAGGGCTCTCATTCATGAGGAGGAGTACAAGTCCCCCTTATTCTTTGGTGGTTTTGGCAAAAGCCTCTGGAAATGGGGTTGTGATTTAACTCAGGGATTCTGAGAGACTATTGCTGGTGCTATGGACGCTTTGGTAACATCTCTTCCTTCTCTTTGCCTCCTGACTAGTAGTGCAGCACTTGGTCCAAGTCTCCAGCCTCCAAGCACGGGTGAAAATATCACATTTCAAACATTTCCAATTTTATTGTGCCCACAGTTACTACTTAACCAAGAGAATTGGTATTTTAAGTAAAGAGATAATCTAGCAACCATAAAAGCTACATAGTTTTGCAGTAGATGTTGCTAGTCCCTAACATTTTTGTATAGCAATAGTGACTGGAGTGGATTATAAGGACAACTCACTCAGAGAAAGGTTAGTCTCATGAGGATATTCTGTGAAAACAGAGTGGGCACAGGGCTACTAAGCTTCTATGCTTTGAACTATTGTGTAAATAAAACAAAAGAAACAGATATTTGATATGCACAGCTCTAGGAGTGCTGATAGGCAAGGATGTTGTGCAGTAGCAGGCAGCATGTAACCATGTGAGAATACAGATAAGGTAATTTTATGATCATTGTTGTTGTCTTGGTGGATAATTGGGTATTATAAAACTATATAAAGCTTTTCTGTGTCACTGCATTGACTTGATTTTGAAAGACCTACAAGGAAAACAGACAAAAAAACTGGCTAAAAAGATGCCTAGACTCAGCTGAAAGGTGATAGCTCTTTTGGCAAGGAAGGCTTTCCTAGTGACAACCTGGCTTCAGGCTTCAAAATTACTTTTTTTTTTCTCCTGTCTGTCTGGTCACTAATTATTCCTTTCATTGCTCCCAGAGGGAACTGAAAACTTCAGCACTGGAAACAGGGAGATCTGCCAAAATTTGATACTCAAAGATAAGGTGCTTGGTAATTTTCCAGCAAAATTATGTAAAATTGGAAATAGTAATTTATCAGACTCCAATATTCTTTGAGAAGTCTTTTCCTGTCTCAGTTTCAGTAGGAATGATTAATTGACTTCCAGTCTGCAGGTCAGAGACAAAGAGAACTTCTCAGTAACCAATGGTTAAGGAATTCTCTTCAGGCACGGTACATCATGCCTGAGGAGTTTATGTCCATACTCTTGATGTGGAGTAAAAATTTGAGCCTTTTTCCATATCATATATGATATTCAAAAAAATGCCCTTGCCCCTGAGTGCACAGTGCCTAAACGTGCCTGAGATGGTTGTTTCCTGCAAAAAAAGAAATACACATTCATTATCCCAGGAAGGGAGATCGAGTCAATCTCGATCACTGTTCAGTGCCTTCATTTGAGAGATTCATATTTCCTATAATTAATAATTAATACTTTGATAATAAAAAGGAGTCTTGCCAGAGAAATTGCTTATCCTCTGCACCTCTACCATAGTAGCCAGTAGCCCTGTGATTTGGACGCTTCCCTAGGGTTTGTTATGACATCTCAGCATCTTTCACAATGCAGCAAAACATGTTCCTGATCAATGTTACGCAGGGCTTGAGAATTTAGTGCCTTATATAGGAGTCACAAGATTTCAGAATGGAAATTTTAATTGTATTAATGTTTTCTTCTGCTGCTGTTTTAGATGCTCTCTACATATCTTCATAGGAATGGAAGGTACAGTACAAGGCTGATGTGAAGCCTCTGCTCAGCAGGAATAGTCACATGGGCCAGGCAGAATAACCAGTGACATCTGAAATAGAACTAAACCTTCTACACCTAGGTCATCTCTTAGGATGGTGAAGCGGTCTTCATGTTTTCCGACTTTCCATTACTTTTATGTTTTCCTACCACACATCTATAGAGGAGAATTCATTTTCCCAGGCATAAACAGGAAGGTCTGTAGCATGAAACCTGAGGAAATCCCACCATCTTCCAGCTTTTCCTTCAGCAAAAATTAGATCTCCTGGGTAAATCCTGGGTCATATATTCCTAGGTGAGGATGTCCTTGATGTATGCTATGTATACATGTATGTACACTCATTTTTGTATGTCAAGATATGTATATAAGCTATATGAGCTTATATTATGCAATATGCATTTGTGGTCTAATTCTATCTTTCAGTGCACAAATATTCATTCTGTAAAATTGTTGACCTAAATTGAAATCTGCTTTAGTAGACACAAGAGAAAAATATACTTATTTAATCTTTTCCATGATCTATTTAATATTTTCTGCATTACCTAAATAATGTTCCAGCAGTTTAGAGCTGTGATAGTGTCCCATCAATGTCACTGAAATAGTGCTGATTTATCCTTTAGGAGAATATTGTCCCTAGTGTCTAATTTTGTGTTTGAGTGTGTGTGGCTTTGCTCATGTGAATAATAGTCCCAGGTCATCAGTATAGGCACATAAGAGAAAAGGTAGGTTAGGATTGACACTGCAAAAACTAAATATCTACCGAGTAGAAGTCAATGTCTGATTAATGGCTACCTTAATGGTCATTGATCAGAAATAGAAAAAAAAAAATCTATCAATCTTAAAAAATTTCTGGGAACAACCGTCTCATCTTAAATAGAAAATGATGCCCTACATCTAGTTCAAAGGTACTAGCAGAAACCATCTTGTTTCTACGAGATGAATCTATCCACATTTTCCCCTTAGAGATTTTACAAAACTTTCATTCATTTTAGAAAGTCTGCCAGACATAGTATTAATATTTTTAAATACGAAAGTATCTGAGTTATTCTTAAATTTTCTATTCATACGACCACTATTGGAAGTACCTTGTCTTCCAGAAATACTGAACTTATAAATCCCATTAAAGCTTTTGGCAACATTTGCAGTTTTATATTTACTAAGGGCCAGCTATGTATATCACATATGAAATTCCTAAGCTTCTTGCCTAAAGACCTAAACTCATGGCCTCGATACTTGTGCACATGCCCTCTTCCCTTCTTCCCTTTGTTTTTCTGTCTCTGTTGCTGGATAAAACCATGAGAATGAGTGGTGAATGGAGGAAAAACGGTGGGGTAGAATGACTTACCCTCAATGTCATTGTCTTTTAACAGGAGGGAGTGCAAATTAGGCTGAAGCACACAGTTAGAAAGAGAAAGGTGACCCATTATTTGTTCGGCAGAGCTCTCTTGAACTGGATGTCATTTTTGTGCTGTTGCAAGATATGTAGCCTATAACAATCATGTCCTGTTAGATAACGTGTTGCTAAAAAACACAGAAACCACAGTTCCCACAAGGTGAGTCGTGTGGCTCATGCAGACACAAAAGGTAGGTCTATCACCAACAAAATACAGTTCTTTCCAATCCATGTGCTCAGAGAGTGACTGCAGATAACTACAAGTGTCTTTTCCTGTTGTTGGGACCAAATCATAATTCTGTTTTTTTCTTCTCTCAAGAGTTTGAGGAAGCTGAAATTTCAGAAGAAATCAAGATGGGGGTTTTCACTCCCTCCCATGCCCGGTGCTGCTCATTCTCCCTTGCCCACAGTTAGTATATAGCTCTGAATGAACTGGTACGACTCTCTAGGAGGGAAAGAGGCTTCTCTTGGGGATTTGGCTTGCACTTTGCTCTCTGGCAGCTCAATAAAAAGGACAGGCACATTTACTTGTAGCCATAAGTTTTGACGTATCCAGTGTATCAACACTTCAAAGACATCCTGCTCTAGAAAAGTTCTCTGTCTTGGAGCCACGTCTGCCCCAAACACACACATGTTAAAAGCCTCTATTGGAGGCCTCTATTGTTTATTTCTGGGACAAACAATCCACAGTGCTATTTTTTATGATATGTAAACCAATCTGTGATTTGACACATCCCATTAAATTATCCTCAAAGTCATTCTACAACTATGAGTTGCTGTCAAGAGGTGATTTTCAGGTGCTTTTTCATGAGCTATAGATTGCAGTACTTAAAAGGATTTCAAAACCAAGTTCTTAGGTCTCTTGTCATTTAAGGGATTACTCATTTCCAGATACTATTCATCTAGTTAAATCAAAGGCAAAAATCCCTGTACTGAACCTCTCACTTTTTCAGATAGAAAGTTCAGATTTGAAGTCATCCTGTTCTTGGTCTAAGCTTAAGAAATTGCTCGTTTAGAGAATTACATATATAAACTCCAATCACCTTCTGTTCTTCCAAGGTTCTAAAATCCTTGGCTATCATCTACTGAAAAAAAAGTAAAGAAAGAATAATGACAAAATGATTTTTCCCCAATTTGTTGGGATTTTTTCAAAGGAAAAGGGAAATCGTTACTCTATTTCAGAAGTACAGGAGGTGCTTTTATTTTTTTTTTACAAACAATCTTACAAGCATGTAATATAATGCATTTATAGTACTTTGTGTACACACCAAGTCACTCCTTAGTTAAGGCTGTACTAATGAAGCAGCTGAACTATATCTTCCTCTGGACCACCAGTCCGATTTGTTTTTATTTATTCTTATATCTCTTTTATTGTTAAAAGGCTCTTGATCTTTCCTCAAGTGAGCTACCGCATCAAGATATCCATGAATAACCAGAAGTCACCCTGGTGCCTAAATCTGAGAATCTGGAACATTTGATGAGAAGAGTCTTCAAAAATGACTCTAAGAACCGATAAAGAACTGGAATCTGTGTGTATCAGTTCTTTTTATCAATTCACTGCTAACATTGAGATTTCTGGATAAATACGCGATTACTTCTGCTGTGTTCACACATCAACATCTTTCAATGTAGTCCTTTAAGTTAGGGTGCTTATGGCTTCCAACAGTGTGTGTTTCAGGGATGGAAGCCGATACACGTGGAAGCACGGTGAAAGCAGAGAAAGCAGTAGAAACGGGGCATCTAACACATAAAGGAGAGAGGACTTCAAGGTTTAAGCAAGAGTGAGGGAATATGAAGGGAACTCCAAAAAGCTGCTTCCCAAGATGAATACTTTCAAGGACAAGTGACCGCAGTAAGAAGAAGGAAGTATCAAAGTCAAGCTTTAATGGGTGGTTTCCACTTCCAATTTAGCTGAGCTATGTCCAGCACCATCACCCTGAGAACATGATCTGGAAGAACAGATCCCCACTTCTACATTTTCTCTGATGTTACAATAAATTTTTATTAACCATGCTCCTTTGTGAAAGTTGCATGAGGAGAGTGAAATGGCAATAAAAAGGAAGAAGTGGAAACAAAAATAGGAAAGAAGCATCAGAAAGGAACAATGTAGGAAAAAAATGGCAAGAGATATAGAATATGTCAGAGGGAGAGATAAATCAAGCCATACAGGAATAAAGAGGCATGAAGCAGAACACAGACAAGGAATAATATAGGATAGTGGAGAAGTACTAGCAGTGATGCAACTGTGAATGGGATCTGAGTATAAAATTCACATGAAGGCAAAGGACCAGCTTGCATTTTTACAAATTGTCAGTGAATCAGGCTGTCATATTATATTGTGCATACAATAAGCCCCCGTCCCCAACAAACAAACTAACAAAACCAGAAAAACAATAATGAAAAAGGGCAGTATCTCCCAGGGGAAGATTCTTGATGAAAAATGTCAAGCCATAGAAGCATATATATATATATTTTTTATCCCAGGTTCTGCAGATCAGGCAAACTTTTCTGCTTTTAACTTCCCTAAATTTTAAATTTTTGCTCTGTTCATATCTCTGAACTGCTTGCCTTGAAAATTTAGGGTTGAAAGTATAGAGCTTTTGCATTAAAATTTTATGATGGGGTATCCAGTTGCCCAGTGAGATTGTGCTTTATACGCTATTATTCTATGACATCTCAAAATAACTTCAGAAAAACACAATCTAATCCCCTCTAATCTTCCCTTAGTTCTCCTACAGTGCTGCTTGAAATCAGTTTTACTAAATCTCTTTCAATATAAAAAAAAAATTGGGTTTGAAAAAGCAAAAGCCTATTGGAGCAGGAGTATTGAAGACAGATATAAATAACAATAATTTGCCTTTCAGATGGAGAAGGAATGGTTATACTAGACTGTAGAATAATAAAACTTGTGATGGATCAATTTAAGACAGTTTTCTCTTAACAAGTATTCATCAATTGTTTTTACTTTAAAACAATAAAATTGATTGATAAAATTACAATTTGTTTTTGTAAATACAAAATTGGTTATGTTAAATGCATACAATATAATAAATACCCTGAAAGTTTTGTGAAGACATATAGACCATGAAATGCAACTTCATGAATATTGCCTGATTTAAAATTAAGAGATTATTTAAAGAATTCTTCAGATTTTTCATAATGTGATACAACTTTTTTTAATCTTACTTTTTCTCTGCCTGTACCTTTGTATGTTTTAAACATATTAAAATATCCTTTATTAATCCATATTAAAAAATCATTTATTGTAATATTACCATACTCCAGAGGACAGTAACAGATATTTACTGCTTATAGTAATAATTCATTTAGCAATGAACAGAGATCACAATTTTCATCCTGGAATCTTCTGTACTTGAGAGACTTGCTAAGTGACGCCAAATACATAAGAAACTTGGGGATACAAGTTCCAAATCTAAGGCCTCTTTAAACTAGCAGTCAAAGTTATGAAAGCAGTCAACTTTTTAGTGAAAAACAGTGTCTGAGAAAAATAGTTGGTCAAGATTGTCCATTTAAATGAGTCTGTGTGTGTGTGTGTGCATGCATGTGTGCATGTAAAATGTCTGTGTTGTCACAGAGAACTCTTGCTACCTTCTCCTCATCCTGTTTCTTCCAGACTTCAGCACTCTTCACTAGCCCCTCTCAACTACTTCCCTTTTGATAAGATCCTGCACGTATTCTCTTCCTGAGCAGGAGCAAGCTTGCAGGTTTTTGCTGTTCCTGTAGGAAAGGGAATGTGGAAGATATTTACTACCACCCCCCAAGACTGACACTGCTCCAAGATGACTCTGCTCCCCATGGCCTTTGACATTTTGTCGCTTAAGTCTAGTTCATCAAGGCACGAGCCGAGGCCAAAGCCTGCAGATTTAATTTTTATAGGACATGACATTATTTCAGCTCATGTCTGTTGAAAAACAAGGAATATTTTAGTGATCACAACAGCAAGAGCTTCACCCGAGTTCCACAAAAACTGAGAAAAAAATACAGCCCCTTCCAGGACCCTCAATATTTGAACATTGATCAGCACACTTCAGAGATTTTTAATATTATGAAATTCATTCTTCTAATTTAAACACCAAGTCAAAAAATGAATTAAAACGTTCGAATTCAAATTCTTATGCCCACCAATATACTAGTTAAGTGCTACTTTTAAAGTTACACCAACAGCAGTGATGACTAAGTCCACTTATTACTTTCATTTCCTTACACCCCTGAGAAGTTCGTGCAAGCTTCATTATTGTTCCTTGCAGATGTGTTTTGCTCAAGACCTTTTTCAAAATGAGATATTCAAAATATATCCTTTTCTGAAAGATATTATTTAAATAGTAAGCATCTGTAAACTTCTCCTGTTGTGCAAATAAGTTTTGCCTTCTGCCTTGGTAATTCAGAGAGAGCCTTAAATCTAACCTGCTGCTAACCTTTCTGTGAGATAATTAGCAGAACTACTTTCAGCACCATTTACTGCTTGATGTGAGCAAAAAAACCTTTAGATTCTGTCCTGGATTAGTAGTTCCATTTACCAAGTATCTGTCTTCCAGAAAAGATCCTTAAAAAACTAAGAAGTCAAGCACTATTGTTAGCAGACAGGAGATAATTAAAATAATTGGTAGTTCCTTGGTGCCTGAAGTGCCAATGTAGGCAGTGAAATAGGACAAGATGTTCACCGTCTGCTAATGCTGTGGTTCCACGAGCCTTCGCAAGGATTAATGCCGATTACTTCCTATAGATCTGCACATGCAGAGCACTTTCTGGAGCCAGAGCTGGGACTCTTTATATGTTTTGTGGCTTGGCTGAAGCAGATACCTACTTCTATCCAGCCAATCTAGCACTTAGTGAGAAATTCTAATTACTAAGCAATTACTGATACACATCCAGGCTTACATATCTTAAATGTTTTATGAATACAGCTTTTCAGCTCTGCCTATAACCATGGTTATCTATGATTGAAATTAGTTGTCAAAGACTTAAATTTTGCTTTTCTTCAAAAAGAAAATGAAAAGGAAAGCTTACAGTTATTACCATTGAAGCAAGAAGTAATTGGCAATTTGTACTGTTATACAATCCATTTGTACTGTTACCCTTTGCCAGCTATGCTGCCTAGATGACTCCTGCCACCTGAAAGTCCTGTTTTTCAGTTTGCATTTATAAGTTTTCTGATATAATTTTGAATGCTAGTCCATATGCAAGTAGGACCAGGAGGTGGACCTTGGCTCTACATTGCAGAAAAACAGGTAAAGATGCAAATAAAACAGACCTCTGGTTTCATATGGTTTTGCTTCATATTATCATTTATTTACCTCCTAGTAGCTGCTCTTTCTGGAACCCTTATTCAGTGTGCTGGGAGTTAGCCATGGGACTTTCCTCAGAAAAGATCATTTTCCCAAGACCAGTTAAAGATTAATTTTCCATAGGTTGAACATCAGCTATTGCACTGATAACCAGGGACTTGAGGAGCTATAGCTCTGGGTCAATCTCTAGTTATATTCACATAGATCAATTAAGTTATCTGAATATCTATTTCTCATCCAAAAAAAGTGGATGACAGAATCTTTTACTCAAAAAGGGTGTTTTAAGGAGAGATGCTGTGGAGGTACCACAGGAGTAATACAGTAGAAGAGAAACCAGAGAGACAGTGTTTCTAACAACTTGTTGTCTCAGGCTATATCCATAAAAACACAAGGTCAGGGACTTGCCTGGCCTTGGGGTCTAGTACTACAAACTGGCAATGCTCAGAATAGACAGCACTTGCCCCTGGGTTCTCTCTGTGCTCCTTGCAAGGATGCCTAAAACATAATTATTATTGTTATCTTCAGGAAGAAAAAACCCTTCAGCTCAGAGGGAAACATTAACTTACTTCACTCTTATGAGGAAGCTGAGCTTTATTACCCTGACTTTATTGACTGAGAAATTGAGACATCATGGCCCTGTTAATTTCCCCTAACTTCTCTGAGAATCCCAAGTCAGAAGCCTAACAACTCTGTAAGCTTTTTTCATCTTAGTTACATCATTTAGTGCTCCATTAAGTGAGATAATTCCAGGCCAGGGATACCTGCCATCTGAAGGAATTAGAAATGTTGCTTTGCTTTGGATGCAGATCAATATCTACTACATGACCACTATTAAGTGACAGAAAACAAGTCAATAAAATCACAATCTCACAAGCCAGTTAGAGGTAAACTTAATTGCATAGACAAATCATAGCACTGGGATGAGATTGTTAGACCTATTAAAAGGTAAGCATTTGGAAGGGAACTAATTATATCTGAAAGCTTTTCTCAGGGCTCATGTCTCTGATTTCTGATGGCATAAGTTTCTTTTTCTACTCATTTGTGCCTTATTTACCATGATAGATTATATATTCTATTATATTTTCTTATCCAAAATGTGATAGACCTCATTTTCATATATCTGTTTGCAATTTCAAGTTATGACAGCACTTAATTCCTGTGACAGCATGAAGAATCATGTCTTCTAGTCAACTAAAGGTTGAGCTTTCTGTATTCTAGCATTTGCGTTCAGAAAGGGTTAGAAGATAAAGAAAAAATGCTTGTTTTACCACTATTTTCATAATGCAATGATGCATAATGCCATTTCCTGTAATTACACAATAATATTTAAGGCATTGATCAAAGACACAGAGGACACAAGCCTGTCAGTTCCAGAATCCACTAGGATGGAAAATGTCTTCTCAGAAGCAGCATGTAGCTGTTCTTCCAGACCTGGAGTTTTTCCCACACTAAAGGAGCCAAGTTTTTGAGCTTGAAATGCTCATCTGGACATGCATTCCATTTCAACAACAACAAAAAACAGCATTTGACTTTTGGATCATGATAGTGTGGCAAGAAAAAAAGACATTGAAGCTGGAAAATTTCTTGCAAAAGAAGCATTATCAGCTATCCTAAGTTTATTTGACAGCAATATAGGTGCTGGAGCTGAAGCAAAAAAACAATGTAATTTTCTTCTATCTACCCTAAAAGCTATTGGCTTCACTGCCTGCTCTGGCAAAATCCAGGCTGAGAGCCCAGATATGGAAATCTTGCCAACTGTGCCGGAGAAGGAATCACATTGGACTTTACTGCAGTCTTCAACCAGTCAATAAACAGATTTCAAGGGTTTAGTGGATGGATAGGAGGGTACTTCTAGAAAATGTAACCCGCCAACTCAGCCTGCAAATCCAGCACCCTCTTGCCATAGGGCAGAGGGTAAAGAACAAACAGCATTGAGGGG
>JAUBNY010000580.1:1851749-1864607 GCA_032275445.1 Crypturellus soui | reverse complement strand
GATAGTCAAAACTAGTGAGATCTGAAGAGCTGGTTTTGTCAGTCTTCATCTGTTTTGGTGACTTGGGCATTGAATCCACTGTGATTCTGTGTGCCCACCTATGAAATCATCCCTATTACTCTGGTGCTAGACTTTAGAGGCTGAATTAGCCTCAGCACTGTATATAACATAAAAGACACTGCTTCCAATTTGACGATCTTACCATGTGAATAGTCCAAAAGAGACCAACAGTGGAAGAAAGGAAATACCATTATCCTCATTTTGTACCAGGGATGAATCACTGAGACCTTATGAGATTTCCACATGGTGCTCAGCCAGAACAGAGGTCTGGATGCTGTTCCTCTTAGCTAACTGCACCGACTTCCATTTTCTTCTCTGCTGTGATGAGGCCTGATGGAAAATCCATTACTACTTGTCATGTCTGGACAAAATGCCATAGGGTTTTTAAACACAGTTGTTGCACTGCTTCCTGGGAGCTTTAAATCGGGTTCTCCGTGCTTCCCTGTGTGTCATGCTTCAAGGAAAAGCTACATTTCCTGTGATGCATCTGCATCAAGTGACTCCCACGAGACGCTGAAGCAGTTCAACCAGAGGGCAGGGATGTGGTGCATCACGAAAGAGGCAGAACTCAGAATGAAGGAAAAATGGGGGTCGGTCATTTACAGTTCCCATGAGACCCTGAGGCCATCTAAATTAAAATTAAAGCTGTTTGACAGGAGAATCACTGCTTTGTTTAAAAATATTCTCACTTAGGTACATTGTAATCAATGATAAATGCTTTGTTTGGCCTTCCAAATAAAAAGTAAAAAAGAAAAGGCCCAAAAAGCAGAATATCTAACTTTGCCATGCAGCATTTTGCAGGATTTTAATGTAAAAATATTCCATGTTATAGCACAAAGAAGTGGAAATTCTGAAGGCTTCATTTTGTGTCAAAAATGTCAATGGAAAATTCCCAGTAAGGTCTAATTAACTTACAGAACTAGAACTCTGCAGCGCTCCAAACACTGAACTCTTTGTTTGAAAGTGTTATGAATGTACAAACTGTTACCCTAAGGCTTCCTATAAAGCTGAGAATAGGTTTAATTACAATACTGAGATAAGTAGTAGTTCTTGAAATGAACAAGAAATGCATTAACTCTTTTACAGTCAAGTGAACGCTGCTCGGGCACAAATAATGTGATCTTATCATGTATCAAGGCAGAGATATTTTGTGAAACCACGCAGAAAGCAATGCCTCATCTAAAATGAGAGAAAACATATAAAATACCAAGACTACTTAACAAAGTGCTTTGTTTTTAGTGTTCAGAAGGAAAACATCCTGACATTCTGTATCTGAAAGTGGCTGATTTCTCCTACTGGGAAAACCAGAGCTGCACGACACCAGCTCATGGGAGTTTTGATGAAAACAGAAAGCAGCTTTGCTTCAAGATGCTCATACAAATATTCCAGTGGAGCTCTTGTCATGATCGCTGCTGATTAAACTCTACTTAATTAATTATTCATAGTGAATTCCCTGGTTGTAGAAGAGGTTTGATGAGGTATGTATATTTAATCTGAGCTATACTGTGGGGATAATGAACCCTCCTTGATGGAAAAAAAAGAGAATTCTTTTCTGTAAAATCCCGTTTATCTTACTCTGACCTATCTTTCTGAAGAAAGCTTGCCTGTGCATGAGGGTACAGGTGCAGCATTAATAGGATGTAGGAAGCTGTAGAGTCGCATTATATCATATTTCCTTGAGGATGAGATGGGAGATTCACAATGGGAGGGCACCTCTGTGCTGTCTGTATAGCCCCTCACAGATTTTCGATTCTTGAGGTTTGTCTTTTCTGCACTAACAATAGCAAAACTTCCACATCTAGAGCAAGGAGCAAGATTCTGCCCAGAGGCCAGTTCCCAGTTTTCAGCCAGGTCTATGACAAAAGGAAAACACAGATTTCTGATCTCGTACATGTGAATGTGCAAGGCTGGGACTTAGGAGGACTGAGTGTCAGAAGAGAAGATTTTTGTTTTCATTTCCAAATTAGAATTGTTTTAGAAGCCCTCTTCTAAAACCCAAGTGACTTGGTCTACCAGTTCCATGAGACAAAGTTACCTATTTTCTAGAAATCTATCCATTCTGCTTCTAAATTTAATAAAAAATTAAAAAAAAATAAACATAATGGAAGAATTAATTTCAGTTGACTCATTCCAATTCACCACAAAACACTCAAAGCAACATGAGACAAAACTGAAATGAAACGCAGTCCATTTCAGCTGCCGACCAGACTCCGTTTCCATGTCCATTCTAGGGAGTCAGGACCTCTGTATTGTGACTGGGTCCTCCACAGGAGGTAGCACAGGATGCTCCTCTGCTCTTGAAATTTTGCCTGTCAGTAGCAAAATCGGAGTTTCTAACTGTTGCCTTTTAGAAATATGTCCTGTACTTGCATCAGCAAATGTGAGCTGAGTTCTTTCAGAATGTCAGCCTGAAACCTGGGTGTCGCCTACCTGCAAGTCTGGCCCTAAGCCCAGCTCAAATGTGGCTCCCATATGGCTCTACGTGTTTTAAAAAACCCATTGGTTACATCATCAGCCAAAAGACATATCCCTGCTTCAGACTGTAATTTTGCTCTAAACTAAGGCATATGCATTCCCACCTACAGTCTAACTATAACAGTATGCTAGTTCCACTTCCAATGAATCAGTACTAGAAACTATTAAGAAGCTTAAAAAGAACAGATTGTGCTTTTTGTCATGATGAAGCTTAATATAGAACAGTACATAATAATAAATACTTCAATAGGGTAGAAAAGGGCCAGACAAACTGCAGGCTGCTCTTGCCCAGTGACTGAGTCAATTAAACTATCTTAACACAGACCATTAAGTTCTTATCTGCACTGCACTGTAAAACAACAAGCTTTATAGTAAAAAATAAAATCATATACCAACATCTGCTCTATCACATTAAAGGTTATCAAAATGAGATAATAAAGTCCCTACGGTCTATTAGAATAATCAGCTACATTTTCTCATACTCAGGGATTTTGGGGATATCATACTTTTTTTTTTTAATATAAGAATCTTTTTATCATTATCTAAATATGGAAATTGTCATCAGGTAATTGTTTAGTCTACAAGAGAGTTTCAGTGAATATAAATGAGAGCCAGCTTTTCAGAGAGATTTAGGATGTCAAATTGCTATAGGCAACATGCAGTGAAAATTCACAAAGCAAAAGAGGAAGCTCAAGTGAAATTGAAGAAATATATTATGTCATTTATTTAGCTGGTAATAATCCTACCTATCAGGGAGTATATTTATTGAAGTAGAAGTATTACCATCATTTTTATAGACAGGGAAGCACAAAACACAGAATAATATTCTGGGCTGCGTCTGAGACACACAAAAGCTAAGTCAGGTTAAATTTCTCAGAAGATGTTTTGCAAGCAGTACGGGGAATTTAGAACTGCATTTTTGATTAGATTTTATTGGCATCAATAGGATGAACTTTGCCAGAAATATCTAAAAAAAAAAAAAAAAAGAGGAGGTAGATATGATGTTGAAAATGCATGTGGGAGTAATGGAAGAAATTTATGAAAGGCAACAGACTGGCTGATTGTCAAGATGATCTTCCTGAAAGTCAAGGATATGAATGTGTTCAATAGTTTCCCAAATGGAGATGTTAGAGCCTCTTTGACTATTACACTTAAAATTAATTAGGGCAAAACAACAAAAAATAACCCTGTACCTTTGAGATACCGTCCACCTTTATCAGCCGTGATTGCATGAGCCTTCTGAAGTTTAATTACTGCTAGGAATAAGGACACGATATCCTTTTTGTTTGTTGGTTGGTTTGTTCATTTTTTTGCGAGTAACCACAGAACCATGTTATGCCTCTGAGATAACAAGATGAAAATCACAGCCTTCCTGATTCAGTTCTTCTCTGCAAACAGAGCTATTCAGGGTTTAAATGTTTTGTTCTATGGGAAGGGCAGCAAATTTTATTCTAAATGGTACAAATCACATGAAATCAAATCACATGTGCCTGAAATCCTGGAGATGCCTGTATGTACTAAAAACTAAAGAACTATAAGATATTTTAATCTCATTAAATATTTTATTTTGATGATTCTTATATGGGAATATATAAATACATTTATATATATGTTTGCATAGAACTTGTAAAATAAAATTAAAAAGTAATTTTGACTGTAGCCTGTTGAAATATGCCTTTTTACATGTTTCTTTCAGAAAGGATTGTCATTGGCATTAACATCTTTTTTTCTTTTAATAAATCATCATTTTCCCTCAAAATAAATTCTGCTTAAATGTCTCCAACCAGATCTTTTTCTTAATAATTGCTTTGAGACTGGGCTGCTCCACTTCAATTACCTTGTGTGCAAGTCGGCAAGTTCTTTTTTATAAGATGTTCAATCTGAAAGTCTTAATTTCATGCAAATGTATTCTGGTTTGGATTTTTCTTTTTTTTTTAATGTTATCTCCTTTTTAAAAGAAATCTCCAAGAATATGGAGATAAGCAGCCTAAAGCTGCTCTGGTAAAATGGAGTAAATCTGGAGCAGCTCTGATTGGATTTCCATCAACACGACTCTATTTTGTATTTCCAAGGTGAGCCTCATTTGGAGCAGCGCATGGAATAGTAATGGAGGGAGCTGCTGCTTCAAAGGGTCATACTGAGCTCTGGTAGGCAGATGAGATGAAAGACCTCCTTAATGAATATATGGCTTGTTGTATGTAATTAACATTTCCAGATGAGAGTAGTTTCCTGCAAGGCTATGTTCTTTGTCAGGACATATCAAGAAGATGCATCTTTTTTTTTTCTTTTTGTAGAACTAGGCAATCATGATAGTGCAAAGTTACTCTGGAGAAGTGACTGCATAAGCAAGCTGTCAGGTAATATTGGCTGGATGTGTCTCAAAGACCCAGAAACACAATAATTCGATGTGATTAATTTAACAAAACTACTTACTCCACTCTTAAACTATCATATTTGCTTTTCTTCAGCATAGACCACTTTAAAGTAATTCAGAGTATATGATAAAACAGCTAAGGCCTTAAAAAACTTATAAAAACTCACAATTAGTTAGGAATTTGTCCTTATTATCCTTGTTGTCTTTTACTGTGATCTTACTATGACCTTACCAGATCACACGCAAGTCATATATCTTGTCTCATGTTCATCTTTTCCATGCACACTGTAAATTTTGGATTAGCATCTATCTCTTGCTAAATGTTCATAAAACACAGACAGAAAAGGAGTCCCAACCTCACATATTCCGTGAAAAATGAAGATAATAAAATTAAAGACACACCGTTATAAAGGAGCATAAATTACCACAATGTCACACTACTTGCAAACTCATTTTCCTCTTTAATGAACATTTTTTGAGATTTTATTAACTTTTTAGATTTGAGGACAAGAAATGTCTTCAGATTCTCAAAAATATTAGTCAAACAACAATAAAAAACTTCTTTTTTCCAGAAAAAAGGTTTCATGGAAAATCTTTTAGCATAGCTCCACTCACTCACTTTTAAATAACTATCATTAAATCCTTTTAGTGAATTAATAACATAACAGAATTGTAGTTAATTAATTTAGATATACCTGTTCATCATCTCCTCATCTAACAGTACTCAGAAAAAAACCTTAAGAAAATGATGACCAAGTTCTGCATTTTAATCCACCTCACTTCTATTTCCTTTTAAAATGATCGCTTCATAATTATAAAAGAAGGACTCATTAATAAAACACTGTTGTTATCTGAGAGTCAGGAAGAGTCTCAAAAACAACTTTTCACGTACTTTTCCTTGAAGACTCATCACCTTTGATCTTTTTTGATAACTGGATACAACTCGGGCTTTGTGGCCTTGTTCAATGAATTATATTTGAAGTCCCTCATGATGTTAATGTCTGCTAGAGGATTTTAAGCTTGACAGCTTTTGTTGAAACATGCTGCCATCTCTGACCACTCGTCTTCTTTTCATCCTGAAGAGGTTAATAACCTTCTCTCATTTCTTTTTGGAAGATAGCTCTTTCTCTTCACCTGACTCTAAGACATTTCCCTTAGATACCTCCTGTATCAATTCATCATTCTATTTCCAAGTGAAATCTTTAATGAAATCACAGTTTTAATAACTCCAGAGATGTTCTTTCTCCTCTTTCATTTGTAGGATTACTTTAGCATTTATATATATATATATATATATATATATATACACATATATATATTTGTCAGATAGAAATGAAGTCACCTGACACTACTGGTATTTTAACTGCAATCAGAGGTAAATGTTTTTCAAAAAGGAAAGAATTTTACAGTGGGAAAACTTTGGTTTGTGATGAACTGCAACTGCCTTTGGTTCCAGAACTGACTATTATATCTCTCAGCAAGGGTTGGCTACTTCCACAAGTGAATATCACTCTTGCACATTTTCCATCTAGAACATATCTGTGGCCTTCACATATATTATTATTTCTCAAATCTTCTATGCATTGTAGCCGTTCTTTTTAAAACATTTTATGCCATGTTCTGTTATGATAGCAGCTGAGCACTATCAAAAGTCACTTTGTAAAAAGAAGTATATAATTCAGTCCTTAGTTTGCCTCTGAAGAGTTTGCCTCCCTTTTGCTTTTTGGTAAGTGTCCTTCTTTATGCCCTAATTCTTCAAATGTGAAATGAAGACAAGCATATTTTGCTATCATTGGTGGTGTGAGGATAAATGTACTATATCTCAAGAGAAATTCAAATAATTACAGTAATGAGAGTAACATATTTACGCTGAATGAAGCAATAAACTGAATTAAACCTGATGTGTTTTCCCCACAGAACCTCCCATTTGCTTAGTGCAACAATAACTCCATCAGGAGTCACACTGTGTCTAGTGTTTTTCTAGTAATAGCACCTATTACTTCCTGCAGCAAATGCAGGTGATGGCAAGGTTATTCCTAAGAGAGATATTGGTGATTTTCTGTTAATAAGTTCAAACCACATAACAAAGTAGAAAACTGCTAACACCAACTTCTTGGATAGCAATATGATAGTAAGAGGCCAAAGGTAAAAGCAAAGAACAGAACTATTTTCTCCAGAATTTCATAAATTCCTTCAATAAATATCGAAAGTTTTTTGCCCCACCTCTGCCCTTTGATATTTAAGCATACAAGATCTAAATCCTACTAAAATAATTTGGACTGCTTCAGATAACTTTCTTGAGCTTTAAATTTGACTGATCCACTGGCATTTCCTAATTCTCTACAAAATCTGTATAATGATGCTGAGATATGATTAAAAAAAAAAACTATTAGCATTTTTTAAAATTCAAAATTGACAAATTCCAAACAAGTTAATAAATTGTTAACCTCAAAATTGTGTCTTATCATCAAGGCCATATGGGAATAAGGATATGTTTGCATTTCTTCAATGTAAATATTTGAATATTAAAAAAAAGTGATAACTTAAATACTGCATACAAACCGGAGCACATTCTACAAGATGGAAAGGTAATGGCAACCCAGGACCAGACCCTTAGCCGTCGAAAATCAAAAGTATAGGTCAAAGTGTCATGTAGTCCAAATATCTTCCATAGAACACAGTAACCTGCCCTAGAGCAAAATAATAACTAGCTATTAAATAATTCCATAATAATTCTTGTTTTAAACGCTCTTTTCAATAGTGGAGTTTACATAGCTTCCTTGGGCTACTTGTTCCAGACTGAAGCAGTTCTTTCATGAGATTTTATCGCCCAATTTATAATGTATTTCTTCTTTTGCAATTTAAGCCCATTACATTTCATTATATGAAATATAAACATAGACAATAGCTTCTCTAATTATTTTTTTCAGAAGCTTTTAATATGACCCCATATAGCTGCCCTTAATTTTCTTTTTCTTTCCTAGATTAAAAATATATATATATAATCTTTCCCTGATGATCCATTTTTCTTACCAACTTTCTTAGCAACCTCTTACCAAGTCAACTTCTTGCCATATTTTCATCATATTGCCCAGCAAAAAGGACAGAGTTTTTGAAATGACATGATGCCTTGTGATTCCTCGCAGTGAAGCACTCTGTTCCAGGAGTAGATATTTGTATTTGTTTCTACTAAAATATATCTTAATTTTTCAGATCTTATTTCATTTTGGATCAGCTTAATTTGAATGTTAATTTTGTCTTTCAGTCTGCTTGTAGTGACATACAGTTTGGCATGTCTATAGATTTAACAACCATACTTGGCTTATCATCGTTCCAAGTAGTATTGGAAATAGCAATTAAAAAGGGATTCAAGGCAGATTTTAACAAGGCCATTCAGCATATCTTTCCTATTAGAAAGGTAATGAGTACAAAATAACCTTTCAGTAAACCTTTAGAATCAGTTGTACATCTATCATAAGGAATTCTAGATTTAACATCATATCTGCAGTGTGCTTATAGACATCACCGTGGGAGATAATCGAAACCTTTGTTGATTTTAAAATAGCCTTTCATTCTTCACAAAGCCTCTGAGAAAAATGAGCTAGATTCTCTTGATATGATTTATTTTTGAAGAAAAAACACTGACTTTTCTTTACACCATGAAAAAGGAATTGTCTATTTCTTTCAGACACTAGCTTATATATAACAGTATTTTACTAAATATGAAATTAGGTTGCTTGAGCTCTGCTTCCACTTTCTTTTTCAAAATAGGTTGTGTTTTCTTATTTCAGTTTATTGAAACTCCACCACACACCAAAATATCTCTAGAGGAACCATTAAAGTCTTCAACACTCTTTCAGTCAATATCCTTAGTGCTATAGATGAATCAGCTGATTTTGAAAATATACCATGAACTGCTGTAATTTCCAACTACTTATATACGTATTCTAGCCTGATATAGAGTATAGTATAGTCAGAATTTAAGTACTTAAGTAAAATGCAATCCTGAAATCCCCAAGCAACTGCAGTGTAAATTTTAAAATGTCAGCTTTTATCATGACTTCCTTTATAGTCTCCAGGCACCTAGAGATGTATCTCTCTGCCTTGAGAATCCCATATCTTGTATTATTTTTTAATCAGAGAGATCATTTTAAGAGGATGGATAGGTTATGGTAGCCCCTTGTATGCATTATCTCTCTTCCGCCAAGAAAAGGAAAAAAGAAAAAGAAATGAAAAGAAAAAAAGATTAATTTATTCCCTGATGATTATGGTACTTTTCTGGAAAACTTTTCTGGATGGATGTTTATTTGAATGAGCCTAGAAAGAAAGTAGTGAGGTCGCACTTTTCGGTAGTTCCTGGGAATATGCTATAATTACTAGACTACATTATAAAAACAGTAGTCTCCTCCTCTACCTTTGTCTTAAGAAAAGACAAAAGTCTATTTTCAGGACAAGTTTCACCCTGGGAAGCCAATTGCACAATATTAATTTAAACAAAGATGATGTGATCTGTACTTATTTTAGACTCTTTTGTATTTTTAACATGAACATCTTTTTTATTATGAAATGTCTTATTCTATCTATACACTATACAGACAGCTTGGGCAACTAACCCAGACCTATGCTATTATATCAGGAACCTAAAACCAAATTGGTTTCAGAACCAATTTGTGAAATAGATAAAATTATTATCATATATAACCTGAAATCCTTCTGGAAAACAGCTGGAGATGATGAACTCTCGAGTAAGTAACTTCACCTTTTTTCCTTTTCTTTCAGAGGAGAAGAGTTGCCTATGTTACCCGTTTCAATAAAATTATTTTTATATTTGTCTGCATACACAATAATGTAAAATAAACTGCAAAAAAGATAATATATAATCATAGAATAAAAAGTCAGTTTGAGGAAAATGTTGATCTCAAATTCTTTACCTCTTGGCTACAGGTTTATTAAATGTTCTCCCCATGATATCTAGTTGACTGATACAGTAACAGAGCCACAAAGCATTCCTATAGTACATTCAATGACTGAAATAACAACAAAAAATACAGAAAAATGATTATCTATTCTGCTTTCAGACAACACAAAGAATGGATACATTAATCTAATTTGACATGGATTGAAATGGTCAGTTTGTTTCACACGTGTGGGAAAATGCCCCTCAGATTACTATGGAGATATTCCCATTAATTCATATTACCATGTTGATTAAGACAGCACTTAGTGTTAGACTTGATCTTTCTCCTTTACCTTTTGCAATAGGATTTACTTTCAGTGTGTTTAGGAACCACGCCATATTTTTCATGAGCAAATACACTTTCTTCAGGAAAGGTGTCCTTAACCCAAGTGCCAAGGCGGAGGACAGGGATGGAGCAGAGGGGAACTCATGGTGTTTTCCAGCCAACATGACATTGCAAGTTTCAGCACTTGCAGAAACTTGGTATAGCAGTATTTGGCATGGCAGATTAATGAGTGCTCACAACATTGAGCAAGAATGATCTTGCTCTTTTAGCTGGATTTCCCCACTTAGCCCTATTTCAGCTTCATGATTTCAAGGATGTCTTTGGCACTAAAGCAAATGCTCTTTGGGTCACTATTATCACTTTACACACTGCCACAGCCTGCTTGGGTGCGAGAGGGAAAAGTATCACCAAAATGCTTACAGACAGCAACACTGCAGAAAGGTTTTGCTTGGAGTGTGCATTAAAAAATGGGTGCAGAAGTTCTGAAGTCCTGGGCTCCTGTGGAAGGACGCACAGCAGAAGCCTTGTGCGCAAGCAGCAGATGGTTAAATGGTCACAGAACTTGACAATATGTTTGACAGGGATATGCTCAAGTGAAGATAAGACCACGGCCTCTTATGATGTGCTAAATGCTGTCATCTATCATAGTTAGCTTCTTCATTAATGATCTGAAGAGGGAGTAAACAATGTTAATGGAATTTGCAGATGACATTGAGCTGGGTGATGCTGAGGATGCCAGTCCAGATACAGAAAAATTGTAGAGGTTTCTAAGGCTGTTGTTGAGTGAGTTGAAAATTAGGAAAAGAGATAGACTCACCTCAGAATACTTAAGTTAAAAATATTGGGAAAGATAATAATAAAGGCAATAGGAAAAATAGAAGTAAAGCATGACAATTTTGCAATGAAATATGATTAGACAGATATACAAGAGACATCTCTGAATTTAGTTTTCTTGTTTTTTAATTGTTAGTTTATACTTTGGGGAAAAAAATATGACTTCTGTCACCCAGAACAGTTTGCAAAAAAAAGTTTATTTTTCTGAATGCTTTTCTTATGGAAAAGAAAGCAAAACGTTGCGCCTTCCCAACTGCCAGCAATATTCTCTCATTAGAGGATTTATGGAGGATGCTGGAAATGCAGTCTCAATTTCTTCTGACTTCTGAGCACCAGGAATCTGTATCCCCTACTTTGTACTTGTGAGTGGCCTATGCACCATGCCACAAAGCAATTAGTAATGGGATTAATTAAGTTTAATCTTTCCAGGTGATTCTTGTCCATATTATTATCATTAATAACATTTTTGCTTTGCTTCTCCCTGCTGGGAATGCTGAATTCTGTTATCCAGAAATCTGTCCAGAACGTTTTCTGGACATACTGCATCAATCCAATTTTCATCATTACACATGCTGGTTCTTACCAGCTCTGAAACATGATATAGCAGGATGGTCAGTTGTAACATGGCACAGGTCATCATAGGCATTACTCTAGTAAGTGTATCATTAAAAAATCAGAACATTAAATATTTCCTCATTTATGATAAGGTACAAATGCAAAGATTTTAAATTTGCAACTCAAATAGAAATCAAGTGTAATAGGTATTAGCAGAAAAAAAGAAAAATTACAAGCTATAAAGCCTAAACCTAAAATAGACCTAAAATTAAATATTAATCAGGAATGGTAAAATATCAGATTTAAACACTAAGTTCCCATTTAATGTTTTGGCAATGTCTAACATGATAAAATCCCACTGCAGCAGTTTTCATAAGCATTCCTACATCTAGGATAGTTATAATATTGTCAGTGGTAATGCAATAGTGCTTTAAACAATAAAATGGTAAAAATAAAGAAGAAATGCTTTTGGGATATGGGTAATTTAAATTATTTGAAAATTATCTCTAAAATACCTAGGTTGAGCTGTTAAAAATTTGATATAATTTTTGCTAAACACGAACTTTGACTATATTTTTTCAATTATAAAAATTCATTGTATTACCTCAGAAATGTCAATCTTGTTATTATGGTTCATTTCATTCAGCTCAAAATAATAGAGTATTGATTTTATTGTGCAATGTATGCATTGCATATTGTATATAGATTTTTTTGTGTTGTAAAATATGCAATACACATAGCTGAAATAACATGTGTTGTTACAATACTGCACATTTTGACCAAAACAATCAAGATTATCATATAAAGTGAAATTTTATTTTGATGAAATATTCTTTGATAGACTGAAGGAAAATATTTTAATAATCATCTGAAGTCTTTTTCATTACATAATTTTCATTTGCTAGGAAAACCTAGAATCTTATTTTTTCTTTTTTTTTATACAATTTTAAAAACTCTAGCATTTTAAAAAAATTCAGTTTCAATTCTCAATCATTTCTAAGGTTTAATTTTATCTCAATTCCAGGATAGACCTTTTAGTTACGGAAGGACAAAAAATTAGGTAGTGTTATATGCCCTACACCCAAAGCATACAATTAGGTCTAAGAGGCTTTTACTTTGCATTTTTATAAATGAGCCTGAAGTGTAAACGTGCCTGGACTTTTACAGGCACACAAAAAAGCCAGAGAATGCAAGTATTTTATTTGTATTTATTTATTTTATTTCCTGACTATATTCAAAGACTCTTCAAAGCTTCATTGCCTTTCTTATCTCTTAAAAAACACTAACTCCCAAGGCTCTTGCCAATCTTACAGAGCT
>JAUBNY010000580.1:1834064-1845410 GCA_032275445.1 Crypturellus soui | reverse complement strand
GAAGGAGACTCCACAGCCTCTCTGGGCAGCCTGTGCCAGGGCTCTGGCACCCTCACAGGAAAGAGGTTCTTCCTCATGTGGAGATGGAACTGCCTGTGTTTCAGCTTACACCCGTTACCCCTCGTCCTGTCACTGGCCACTACAAAGAGCCAGGCCCCATCCTCTCTACAATCTCCCCTCAGGTACTTGAACATGTTAATCAAATCTCCTCTCAGCCTTCTTTTCTCCAGGCTAAACAGGCCCAGCTCGCTTAGTCTTTCCTCGTATGACAAATGCTCCAGGCCCTTAATCATCTTCATGGCTCTATGCTGCACCCTTTCTAGAAGATCAATGTCCTTCTTGTCCTGGGGAGCCCAGAACTGCATGCAGTATTCCAGGTGCAGCCTCACCAGAGCTGAGGAGAGGGACAGACCACAGGGGCACATGGTTAACCTGTTGTCAACCAGGATTCCCAAATCCCTCCCCACAGAGCTGCTTTCCAGGAGGTCAACCCCTAATCTCTACTGGTGCCCGGGGTTACTCCTGCCCAGGTTATAAGATTCCCTTGTGGAACCTCATAAGGTTCCTCTCTGTCCAGCTCTCCATCCTGTCTAGGTCTCTCTGAATGGCAGCGCAGCCCTCAGGAGTGTCGGCCACTCCTCCCAGTTTGATGTCATCTGCAGACTTGTTGAGGGCACACTCTGTCCTCTTGTCTAAGTCCTTGATGAACAAGCTGAAGAGCACCAGGCCCAGTACTGACCCTTGCAGGACATCACTGGCCACAGGCCTCCAGCCAGACTCAGCCCCATTTATCACCACCCTCTGGGCTCTGCCATCCAGCCAGTCCTCAATCCACCTCACTGTCCACTCATCCAGTCCACACTTCCTAAGCTTTCCTATGAGGATGTTATGGGAGACTTGTGTCGAAAGCCTTGCTGAAGTCAAGGTAGACAACAGCCATAGCTCTCCCATCATCCGTCCAGCTGGGCACCTCATCATAGCAGGCTATCAATCAGGTTCGTCACACACGAATTCCCCTTAGTGAATCCATGCTGACTACTCCTGATCACCTTCTTTTCCTTGACATACCTAGAGATGGTCTCTAGGATGAGCTGCTCCATCACCTTTCCAGGGACGGAGGTGAGGCTGATCGGCCTGTAGTTTCCCAGCTCCTCCCTCTTGCCTTTTTTGAAGACTGGAGTGACATTGACTTTCTTCCAGTCCTCCAGCACTTCCCCTGCTCTCCACAACATCTCAAAGATGATGGAGAGCGGCTGAGCAGTGACTTCTGCCATTTTCCTCAGCAGCCTTGGGTGCATCCCATCAATGTCCATAGATTTATCGCTGTCCAGTCAGCCTAAATAATCCGTAACCCAATCCTTCTCAACCATCGGAAAGTCCTCATGGCTCTCTCTCTTGTCCCCAGGCTCAGTACGTGGGGGCTGGCCTTGGCAGTAAAGACTGAGGCAAAGAAGACACAGTCCATTGCTTCTTAGATCTTTGCTCTGTCAGTGCCTTACCAAAAATTAGATACATCTTTGAGAATGACCGTGCACACAAGATACCTAGTAGTACTGCCAAGACCAGTGAAACATGATATTTTGCATTTGCAGGAGCGAAGAGATACCTTGTGTTAGAGCAATTTTTTACAAATATGCCAAAATTCATATTCATAATGATTTTATTCAAAAGTTAAGCACACATAGAGTGACAAAAATACATGATATGAAGAGGATTTTACCCACAAAATTTTTTATTAGACAATCTGCATGTTAAAAAAAAAAAAAGTGCATTATTGTTTTTTTTCTTTCTGTTTAGGAAAGGAACCCTCTCCCCTATATCTCTTCTGACCTGTGGCTTTGTATGGCAGTAATAGTCTGGTCATTAATATGCATCAAAAATATGTAGTTATTCAAAAATGGAGCACATGATTAGTCTATTCATATAGCACTATGAAAAGCAAAGCATAGCATTACGGTTTCAGAAACTGAGAACCATCCACAGTTAATTTCTGCTCATTATTCAGGTGATGTACAGCTGGCCCTCAAGTGCCCTTCCAAAATATCAATTACAGTAGGCCTTAAATAATTAATCAGTCAGCTATGTAATGCATATGAAAATAAACTTGTTTTGCAGTGCAAGAGAGGGAAAGAGAAATTCTTGCATAATAGCCTAAGGGGTAAACTAACAGGAACTGCTAAAAACATACACTTTAGTGAGCAATGTCTAGTTCCATATTTGCTTTAGCAGGAAAAAACTATTGCCTGTAAAAGGGAGAGTATTTGTTAGTAAACTCGCAGACAGAGCTCTTAGTAACAAGTTTCCTACCCTGAGATTTAACTGCATTTACTTCCAAATGAATAGTAGTGAAACACCTTCTCCGTTTAGTTAGTAGTGAGAGCATAAATTTGTTCTGGAACTGCTGAGCTTTTGGTGTACCATGTTAATGATAAAACTCTTGGTGAACATTTTGAGGGGACATAGTCATAGATGCCATATGGAAAAAGCAGTGATTATCCTTAGCCTCTTTAAAAATCTCTTTAAAAATCTTTAAAAATCAGAGTAGTTATTTCCTGGAAGAACAACTGAATATATCGAGAAAATGAGGCAATCTGATGAATCTGGGTGTGTTTTTTTTACATGGTGAGTAATCATGAAGTTTGTAGTATTTAACAATGTCTATGGAATTTAACTAGCTACCTAACTTACAAAAAACCACTCAGTCTTAAAGAGAAACTTTTTTTGTATTGCTTAATGTCCCAGATTGTTTATTTATTCTTTTACAAATATATATATAAAAACATATATATGTATATGAAAATGGTCAGTTATGATCATTTGAATGACCTAATCACACAGTTGGAATTCACTCATTTGTCATAATTCAAATACTTATTGCCTTAAAATTTTAGCTAACTGCATTTTTTTTTCGGTATATACTACCTACAGTTCCCCACTGTTGACATAATTCATCAGAGTTTCAGCACACTTGGAACTGAAATTGAAACTGAAATATCCACTTTCTCTTAAATCCTTCATTTTTACCTTGTTAAGTTATGTATATTGAGATTTAGCTAAGAGAAACTACTGGGCATCACACAAGCAACTGCTGGTGCGACGTCAAACCTTGTGAGAAGTTGACAAAAGCCTCAAGGATGTGCGAGATGGCCAGATATTGTAGGCAGTGGTGAGGGGGTTATGTGGGAGGGCCAAACCTTGCAGATGTCTGGAGGGAAGCCCTGCGGATCTCTGGAGAAGTAGAGGCAAGGCCAGCAGAGCCCAATGAACCACTTCTTTGACAACACCAGGTAAGGCTGAGATGACTGAGTAACACCAGAAGTATCAAATTTGTGTGCAGTTGTAGCAAAAAGAGAACAACTTGCAGAAATTCATCATTATATAGTCCATACTAGACTCCCAATATATGAGTTCTTTTATCCTCCAAAGTATCATATTTTTATTTCAAGATGCTTATAGCAAGCTTTATGTCGTGTGTGATATGAGTCAAGTTGTACCATCTTTGTGGCAGAATAGGGCAGAGAGCCAAGGTTTTATTTAGTACAATCTTAGGCAAAATTAAGTTTCATTTCAAGAATTATTACTGACTTTAGTGTGAAATTATGAGGTAAAATTCCAGTTAGGAAGACTGAACTCTGTTTTATGCAAAAATTCCAATAGAATGCATACACATACACATATGCATACATGCCTATGGATAAATACATATTTCCAGACTGCACATATTACAAATGTGATGTTTTGCATTCAAGAATGTTAAATCATTTAAACTTTTGACTATGTTTTTAAAACCCTATAAAGCAGGTCAAGATTAAATTTGTTTCACATGCATCATATGGAGGTCCAGACAAATAATTTTTTTTCAAGGTCGTGTAGAACTATTAAATGGAAGAGACAGTATTAGAATATAGAAGTATTATCCACTAAAATATGTGCATTTCCCAGTCTCCATAGACCTTATTAATTGCTGACCTCCCTAACAGCAAGTAGACCATTATAAAGACCAAAAACCTAAATTCAGGATACACTTTCAGCATTCACACTGAATGAGCTGCTTTGCATTAGTGAGTCAGTGAAACTTATGTGTTATTTGAGCTCAGCTTTTGTGGCTGCCTATGCCTTTATTGTGTCGTTTATTAAAATGTATTGACAGGCGTTACCATCTCAGATATTGTGAGTTTCATTTCAGAACAGCTGCCAAGATAATACTTCTTAGTCTGAGGGCATTTCATTGATGTGGACATAGCATCCTCTGGGGAGTCTCTTCAGCAGCGAGGATGGTTATTCATGCAGACATGTATCTATCACAGCTAAATGTATCTCTTCCTTTCTGCCATTGCAAAGATTTAGAAAGGTTGACATTTTCCAATAAAAATTCTGCATATCACATGAAGACGGATTTTGGAAGGGCAGCTGGCCTTTTATGAATCTAAAACAATACATTCTGCAGCAGAATTTAACAATACAAACCAGCAAACAAGTGATTTAGGTAATTACAGATCATTTCAGTAAATCAGTGGGTTTATTTATTTTCTCACTTAAAGACATATTTAAGCACATCTTCCACTGATTCCATTTACATTCTCTTCTGGTTGTTTCCTTTCCAAGGCTGTTTGCATCTTCTCCTCGACTACTCTATCATTTGTCATTGCATACTGAAACAACAGGTTCAGCTCTGACCAACAAGGGATATCAACCTCCTTCAACTGCCTGTGATATTTTTAAAGACACCTTTCTGCTCTGTTGCATCTGGGAGAAGTGCTCCAGAAGCATCTTCAAGGCCACTTGACTGTTCTCTTAAAACCTCTACTTTATGCATATATTTATGCATATATAATGCATTCATAGATCAATAATGGCGAGTTTGTCAGAGTGATAAGAATGCGGTGTTGTCTATAATGTTGACAAGTCCCATCTTCCTTGTATTTGTATGCAGCTTTTCTACTAAGATTTTACTTGAGTTATAATATAAACCATTATTCAGTGACCAGAACCTCATCTCCTCTCAGCTGAAGCCTACACTGCCACTGGAGCAGGCTGTCTCCCACCTGCTCTTTGTAGAAGAGCAGAGAGTGCTGTCAGGCTCCTGAATGACTAAATGTTTGGTAAGATAAAAATAGATCCTAGAACAGTTGCTATGATACTAATAAAATTGAAAAACTAACTAACTAAGTAAATAAAAGATGTAGTATAGGTTATGTGTCCCCATAACTTCAGTGGAAAATGCAGGCCTTGAACTGGCCTCCAGACTAGTCAGTCAGTAGCAGAAAGGCTGTCAGCAAAACAAGAAGCTTTCCTCGGCATTTCAGAGGAACCTGCCTCTCCCAGAATGCAGGAGGATACATGACTGGATTGCCCTCTCCTCCAGTTAGGAGTGTAACAGACTGGGTGCTCAAAATTTCAGGGACTATGATGTGCCCAGTTATGAAATTTAAATTGGGAAGACCGGACTCTACCCTTAGATGAGTCTCTAGATCAAAGTGCCTTTTTAATTCTATGCTTGTATATCTCCTAGCAGCACGGGACTCTGATGGACAGAATGGTGACATATAAGTAAATGACACTTTCGTAGTATAAGAAAGTCATCTTTATGTTTCACTATACAACCAGCCAAAGCCAGGACTGATGGTGATTCTGGGAAATAATATAATGAAATGTTTAATACTTCACTGGAAGAACAGCCAAAATATGTAAATACTAACCAACTGATTGTTTATGGGCTCCTACAGGGAAAAGTAGTAGTAGTTTTCAACTTTGGAACAACTAATGAACATAAACTGATTTGTAAGAAAAATGGTTTGAATTGTTTGCAAATGGATGTCATATTTCAAGTTGTTTAATCATTTTCTTCTTACAAGCACAGCATAAGTCACTTGGGCTTATGTTTTCACCCAATCGCATAACTAAAACAATATAAGAATATGCCTCTGGCATATTATTTGGGATACAATCAGCACAACTTTTCAGGATTTGTGACAAGTTTCATGAACTGACAGACGTCGAAGCATATTTAAAGAAAGGGATATGATCTCACAAATAACTGACCTGAGCTGGTCACATATTTACAAAAATATTTCCAAAGCAAACTTCTATAAATAATTTATGATTTGTTTTCAATATTCTTTACAGTGAGATAGCCACTTTCCAAACTGACCAGAAAGTTATTCTGAGTTCAAAGTTTAAAATGGATTTCTACCAGGCTTGTAATTTGTAAAAAAACATAACTAAACACAGCTTCACTCTGTTAGGAGTTATAATAAAATTTCCAAAATATCAAGAATTTTGAAGCTGTCTAGACCTCTTCATTGCTATTAAAGAGTGTTCACAGACCTATATTCAAAGACAATCTCAGAAAAGCCTGAAGCATTTTTGTACGTCTTTCTTACTTTATTAACTTCCTTTTGATATTCAAATGCTTGTTTCAAAAATTTATCAAGAGATTTAGAGTTGCTAATCTACATGCAATGAGCTTTTGCAAATTTGCCAGAGTATTGACTTTGAGGTCTTCTTTGGGGAAGGAGATTTGGGTACTTTCCCACCAGCAAACAGAAATAATGCCACATGGCTTAGTTGCTATGTGATTTACATAGTCTTCAGAGTGATGAAGGCAACTGGTCAGAAACTGAAACAGATGGAAACAGTCAGAAGGAAGTACAGATGGCCATGGGATTTACTGGGACTGTAAGCTCTTATAATAGGATAAAATTCACTAAACAGAACATCAGAGCAATAGCAAGTATATGGGATAGGCTGTATGACATCTAAAAGGACTCAAGAGATTTTTAAAACCCCATAACCTGAAAGAATTAGCAAAGTTTAACTGGCAGAGCATAACCAAGCGTAAGAAGGGTCATGTCAGCATCAAAAAATTAACAGGTGACATGAAACTGAGGCAAGAGAAGAACATATGTGTGATCTGGAGAGTAGTCAAGAATGAGAATCTGTCTCATAACCAGGAACATGAACTCTGATTTACACACTCTAGTTCACCGCGTCAAAAATCAAAACCCGTGTGGTGGTTCCCAGGATACCTCTGGTCTACCACCTTTTCTAGGCCATCTTTTTCTTCTACCACCTGTTTCTTCCTACCCCAGAGAGGGGACATCTTTGAATGCAAGTTGCTACTGCATCGACACAACAGAAGTAGAACATTCAATATGTTTCCCCTTATATATGTGCAGGCTGGAAAAAAAACTGTGAATGCCTTCCAAACTAAAATAGTCTCCATGGACCTGCCAAAACTATCATCTTGCCTGAATGGCTGCCAGGAGTGGACAATGTGGGGACATAATCTATGAATTGAATTGATAGCAACAGTAAGAACTGTTATGAACTGACTTCATCATTATGTTTTTTTTTCTTTAAAATAAAAATCATTCATTATGATTATGACTTCTCTGTCTGGAGTCAGATTTCCAAAACCTGTTGAGTATTCATTCATAGGGCCAGCAACTCAAGTGTCTTTATTGGACTTGACAAAAACCTTTACATGAAAACCTGATGAGTTTGAAATCACATTTAGAAAAAAAATAAAAATGAAATATTTTTGTTTCATTGAAACATTAATTCTGGCATTTTTTAAATGTAATTTCAATATTCAGTTTGAAATGCAAATTTATAAAGTAATACCTATATTCTACATTATCATAGAATAGAAACTGCCAGCATTGTGATCAATTTTGACTAATCCAGAATCAATTATCTTTAAAAATTTATTTTCATTATTTCTGGAATGAAAATAAACATCTAGGTTGAAAAAAAAAGGAATTTGTTATTAATGTGAATTATCAATTTTATTGATATCACTGAAGTAATCAAATACATAATCACTTTGCACAATTGCATCTCTTCTCCTACAATGTCTTTGGTGAATCAGCCAGCTAACAACCACCATCCTGATTAGCCTCCTGTTTATTGCAAATACCATGCAGGAGATCAGGAGTGATCTCCTACCAAAGTAATGCTACAATCTCATATTCTTATGCTTTTCTTTCTTCCTTCCTGATTTTGTTAGATATTTGCTCCAAACCACCTCATAAATCATTTGTTCTTGTGATACAAGCCAGCACAGAACGCTGTGCAAAGATCTGGGCAATGCTGTATCATAGTTAATAAATAGTAACCATCAGTAGAGCTAGATTGCAAGAGATAAATAATAAAGGTTCGCACAGGTCACAAATACCCATCTGCAATCTATCATCCAAATCATATTATTATTCAGACACCCTTTTAATGTATTTGCAGTCAGTCTTTTGCCAAGATATGAAAATACCAAATGCTGCATTCCAAAATACACATTAAAGATGAAAATTCATTTCATGAAACTAAATTATTGGGGATAATTAAAGACCTTTCTTTTTTTTTTCCAAATAATAATATTGAGTAGGCATAGTTTTCATTCCATTCACAGATCATGGTATTAGAGCCAAAAGTAAAGGAAACATTACTGTGCAGTTTGCAATTGGGAATCTATTTTCTTTTATTTGTAAAATAGTTGTATTGAAAGAGTCTATGAGAGGTGACACAGAACACAGGCAGAAGAAATTCATGTCTGAGAGTAACTGTGAGGGAGACAAGAATATAGTACAGAATACTCTCAAACAAAATCTCAAATGAGTAATTACTGAAAATACCTCTGACAGAAGGTGTAGGGCAATGTTTTCTCAGAACAAACTGCTCCTGGTCTTTCCACTTCTAAATCTATCCTAACATCAAAAGATGAGTGTGTGGTGCTAAGTATGAAAACCAGTGGTGCAAGGTAACTTGTAAATGAGACCCGAAGTAGTGAAAGAGGAAGTACTAATTTATTAATTAAATCATATCTCTATCTATTCAATCTTCAATTTATGTTGATTTGTTTCTGAGATGTAACCAGTTCTTCTATCTGGATCATTTTTCATTTATAAATAGTGCAACTTTTAGTGCAGCTCTGTAAATAAGTGGTTTATTGACATACAGACCTGTTAAAGAATATGTTCTTAATTCCCAATCAAAGTCTTCTCAAACTAAAATAAGTGATGGATGACCTTTGTATTTGTAAGCCTAAAATTTTCCGTTTTGTTGATGTGCTTTCAGAAGGAACGGTACAAAAAGGTCACAGTATATAGTTAATGGGCTCAGTTTCATGCTTATGTACAATGTTTTGATGTCGCAGTGGCTGAATGCAGGAGACAGCATCTACATTCAAACATTCAACTGTAAATAAGCATTTTGCATTAAGTTACTGTAGTGGTAAAGACCATATTTTATCTTGTAAACCTGAAACCTGAATATGAAACATCCATCAACATAAAAGCTTTCATATTCAGTGTGTTGATGATCATTGTATAGAATTAAATGGTGTTTTTTTATGGATACAGAGAAATGATTTAGTTGGTATTTTCTGCAGGTAGGCAGTAGAGCAATTTTTTTCCCTCCTACTTTTAACAGAACACACACTTCTCAGTAAGGACGATATTATGTTATGGTCATTTCAACAAGTTTTAGGTTCTCAGGGCCCTTCTGATAACAGTGGTGACTTCCTTTTCCTTACTGTTGCCAGAAGCTTGACCCTTGAAAGTACATTCTAGACAGTCATGAGGAAGAAAAAAGTAGGAAATTTTGTCTACATGGAAGAAAATTGCTTGGAACAAGTTTTATGTTTAAGATGATAAATTTGTCTAGGGAAACAAATTACTCCATCTGTATTCATTATAGTTATATACCAAAGCTTGGTTTCAAACTATATAACAAGGATGATCCCTCAGGTGATGTGTCATTACAATAAGGTATTTGGAGATATAACATAGTTTTGCATTAGTCCATCACCATGGTGACACGACATGAGACTGCTGACAGAGAATGAATTATGAACCTGTAACATGTACAATCAGGAAAACCTGCTTGCAACTTGTCTAGATCATCCTTGAAATCTCCTTCAAAATACAGGCAGCTTGAAGGAGTTCTTAGCTGGTCCCTATTCATACTCTGATATTGGCAATCTTTTGATAATTTGGGTGGGCATCATTAATATTATGACAATGTCCAACAGTGCAGTACTTGCCAGTGAGCAAATTTAAGAAAGAGATAATAATGCTCTCAAAACCTTACTATCTAATTTAAATGGAGACATAAAAAGAGATTACAATTCAAAGTAAGGAAAGTAAGAATGTGGTAAATGTTAATCAGAGCATTCAATATATTGGCCACTGATGTAAATGGATACACGACTTCACAGGAAGACTGGGAAGATTAATTTATATTTGATCATCAGAGAAGAGGTCTCCTTTAATTGCTAAGTGTTATTGCCATTATCTATTATTATCGTTAATGTTCACTCTCAGAAATCAGTGGTTAAAAGGCACAATGAACCCAGGAAGTCTGTTAGTATTATAACTTCACTAGGAATCTCTGTCTCTTGAAGAGTAATTACTTTTAAGCTGTTTGAATCTTCTTACACAGAATACTCCTCAGTCTTCACACATTTACCTTGCACTTACTCTCTGAACTTCTTATTGAACAGTCTATACTTTTTGGCATATGATCTTAGGAAGGTTACTCATGGACTAAAATGCCCATTTCTCTCCACTTTTTGAATGAATCCTGCAGTGGGTAGACATCTTTTCTGTGTTTCAGGTGTCTATTCAATAAGGAGATGCAACAGAAGGAATCTAGAGAAATGACATGAAATATAGGCAAAAGTTATTCTCATCTGGATGTATCCATCTGACTGGCTGGCAAAATTTAATAAATACATATAAATGAACCTGAAATATAAGCTTAAAATTAACCACACACATATTTACTTACTGATTTTGAAAATTGCTTTATTTGAGTGCTAGTTTCCTGCATATATGTGAGAATTTAATTATTTAAATACTGGAATATTTCCAGAGAATGGAACAGAGTTCATTCACTCCTGGTGGCAGCAACATTCATCCTTTCTATATTTGTGTCTCACCTGGAACACTTCTCTAGAAAGTGGGAAGCCGAGATTTAATCCCTCCTCTGCAGAAGGACCCGCAGCTATCGCTATTCAAGGGTAGGCACTTGCTATCAAGTATTCTGCCATTATGGTGGGGAACAAATTCCACCTCTCTTGATGAGACATGCAACAGGAGCATGTAAGACCAAGGAGAAAAGTAAGCAAAATAATTCTGAATCTGTATCTTCATAGAGACAAATGCCCAGAAGACAGAGAACAGCAAAGTGGTTGTCCCTGAAGAACCTGTTGCCTTTTTCTTTCTTCTCCAGTTGATAATCCCCCAGCCTAAGTATTGCAGAAGTGCAGACGCCTACTGAGAGGTACATTCAGATGCTCCCAGACAAAATATTCCCTACTGATGGTCTCAGGTAGACTCCCAAATATCA
>JAUBNY010000580.1:1754554-1772456 GCA_032275445.1 Crypturellus soui | reverse complement strand
AAATCACTGAGGGGAAAATCCTCCAAGTTTTCATTGAGGAAAATGTCTATGACAAAAACTGTGGAAGAAATCTAATAATTTTCGAAAAAAAATTGACACTTTAAATGAAGAGTTTGCCTTTTGCTTATGAAATTGTTTTATCAACAATTTCAGTCTAACTATAAGACCAGCAAAGTATTTCGACTGATATCTGACTCTTATCAGAGCTTCATTTTGCTTAAAAAAGTGATAACATTTTGGCTTTTCATTTTCATTTGGAATGGAAAAATACTTCAGAAATTTTGTATTTTTATTGTATAGAATATCTTTTTTCTAAGCAGGTCTGCTCCATGCATTCATTTGTTCTCAGAGACAAAAGATCAATGGAAGATATAGGGAAGTGAAACAATGCCTCCCCGTGATGTATCTGACAGCAGGTACTGGGGATACTGTCTCTTATAAAAAAGATTTGACCAAGTAGGCCCTGTTCAGCGTAACTTTGTTTCTTGGAAGGTTTCCAAAGCACTTCATGAAAGTTCATGAGCTCTGTATTCAAGCAACTTGGTAGATCCCTTCTTGACTGGAGGGGGCACCCTGGCAATGAGGCCATTTCCAGTCTCACAGCAAAAGATAAATTTAAGGATAAGCTGGAGGATGTTGAACTCCTGCTGTTCCCTCTCAATGATGTTTTGTGACACCATTACTTTCACTGAGGAGCAGTAGAACCTGAGTGCAAGGGGAAAAAAATAAAACATTTAGTCGTTTAACCCTTAAGCAAATGCAAAATGATATTCTGAACAGATCCTTGTGTATTTTTTTTTTCCTAAATCCACCCTATATCATTGTCAAATTCAGAGTGTCTTGAAGCATCTCGCCTTTGCTGAATCATGGTATTTCTCCCAATATTCTTCCCTCTCGTTACACTGCAGAGCATGCACTTCACTGGGTGTTTTTGTGTCAAGATATGTTACAGTGGTCATGTCTGTCCTGGCCAATCTGATCGGTCGGTCAACTCAGAACAAAGGAAGCTTTAACATTATGCCACTTCACTTTCTGTCTCAGTTTCCCTAGAGGAATTACAGCATTTGTTCATTTTTCATAACTGTGAAATTATGTGCTACCAGAATATATTTGTAATTTGTTGCTATAAACCCATTTAAAAAAAATCAGAAAAGAAGCATGCCAAAAAAAGAAGATTAATTAACACATAATAAAACAGAATAGGAAACATTTCCCATAGGTAATGGGAGGTATGCTTTTTTATTTTTGCTAAAAGATTAATGCCATTGAGAAAATATCAGATTGTAATCATCTTGATCTCAATATTTGTTTTAAACAAATATTTGCAAAAGTATTGAAACACACAACGTAAAAGTAATTTCAAAAATTAATAAACAAGTATTTATTTTGATGAAATGATGAAAGAAAAGTAGTTAAAGATAATATTGTCTGGTTTTCAGATTATCCTTTTTGCAAAGAGATGTTTATATAGAAAAAAAATGTTTAACTGAGAATGAAAACATGTTCATGGAATATTAATAACCACTCTTAGTTCATCACTTTTAAGACTTTTTTTCCTATGGACAAAGCAAGAGAACAACACCTCAGTTTAAAAAAATCCAGTGAATCTAATTCTCAAACATTATTTTCTGTTCTAAAAAACAAACAATATTACTGAATATGCTATTGCTTGAAACTAAAGGAAAAAAAATCTGTAATTTGAAAGAAAATTTCCACAACGTCATATAAGCACAGTTTGTTCCAAGCAGCAGGTTTAGGGTCAAATTGGTGCTGTTCTTTTGTTGATTCTTTCATCCTTTTCTCATAGACTATGACTAATTTTCATTTTGCTCTTCACTTAATAGCAAGGAACACTGGCAAAAATAGTCTTGTAACCAGGCACATCTGAACAAATATGAAAGGAAATATGAAATAACCCTTATCTATAGAGAAAAAAAAAAAAAGCTTCTCTGCCTTCTCTGCTACTCTGCTATGCTTGACTGGGTATGTCCTAGGAAAATGAAGATGAATCACCTCTTTATATGCACTTATGATAAATTTAAATGGAGCAAAGTGGTATTAAGCAGCAAGGGCCTAACGATGAGTTTGATCTGATGCTTACTGCAGAGATCTCTAAAGAAAATGCTAAGAGGTTTCTTTCTTAAAGCTGTGTTCAAAAGTATGTCAAACTTCCAGGAGTGCCTGAACCGCGTAGCCTGTCCACAAGCCAGCCATGGCCAACCAAAACCTTGTTGTAGACCCCAAGTCTATTCTGTGCTTCCCTGCTCGTGCACTAGTTTCCCTGGGGATGGACAGTAGATGTTCGGACTAAAAGGGACCCAATGTGCTCTGAGAAACAGGGGAACTATGCCTGGGGGATAGTCATTGCCAGACTCCTGTACCTCAGAGATCCAGACTGAATTATTGGCATCTTTAGTGACTTGGTATCTGTCTGCAGAAAGTTCATGTAAGGAAGTATTAAACTCTGATCTTTTTTTCAAAACTGGAAGAACCCTTCATGAGACAAGTGGAGAGAATTAAAGCAAATACAAACTTTTTCTTTTTTTTTAAAAAAAAAAGACTGTGCACACATTTTGTGCTTAGGTACTGCAATGCAAAAAATAGGCAGCCAATATTAAGGAGCTCCCATCGCATTTTCCAACTTTGCCCACTCCCAGATTCCTGCCACAGAGGATTAGCTATGTACACACAGAAAACCAGCCATTTTCAGAGATAAATCTGTCTTGGTCATTCAGTTATTCAGATTAATGGCTACTTTAAAAGGAGAAGAAAGAATTTAAAAAGCATCATCACCTTTTGGCTCAGACCTAATAGAAGTGCTGAGTGATTCAGCACTTCTGAAAACAGAGTGACCCATAATGTTTTACACCATCAATAGGAAAGTGACTGGAGTAGAGATCTCTTGCTGGGAGGGCCCAATAGAAACTTGCTCCCAAATCCCCATACCTCTGGAGAAGACAGGTGAAGAAGGTTTATTTTAAAGCCAGATGAGTTTCAAGTGTAACTACACAAATTGCAAAAAGTTGGAAAATCCGGAAAGATGCTGAGAGCAGCAGCCGTTCCTCTGTGCATCTTCCCAGACAAAGCCAAGGATGGGGAGTTACCATCTAGAACTTGCAAAGCTTTCCGGTTGGGATGTGAAATATATTACACTAAGTGGAAATGACATTTCTTAGTGAGAAATCTCCTTCATCTGTTGCTCATGTTTTCTGTTAATCAGATTGCAGAAAATTCCTCCTTTAAATTACAAGAGTTCCCCTGACAGCAATGTTTGCTACCTTCCCATTCTTAGGGAAAAAGCTGCTTTGAAGGATTACTTGCACACCTAGGTAAAAGTCAAAGTAAGAAAGATCACAACAACCTGTCAATTTTTGCGCATATTTTGTAAAAGTGAAGGTCTTGAATCAGTATTTAATAGCAAATCTTCAGATCACATCCCAAAATATTAATGCACTACAAGCATAGAAGATTTGTAAGTGTCAAAAGAAAGATCCAAACAAGAAAGCATTAAAGATATGCACTTCTCTTATGTTACACCAAAAAGAGCCCTAAAACTTCCAAAATAATGAAATAAGTAGGCTTAGCTTTCTCTCTCTCTTCTTGTCTCTAAGCCTAGCTTTAAAAGAGAGGAGCCTCCTTCTCCTTGGAAATTCTTTCTAAGGACCAGAGATTGTATGTAATACAGAAATTTTACCTGATACACAAATATTACGTCTAATACACAAATATTACCTGAAGATACTAGATGTAGATGGTCAGAATTACTGCAGGCCTTGATCTTAAGTAGAAAAAAAATGCAAGGAGCAGAATTCAATTTATTTTGTTTTGTTTTCATATTTTTAATGACTATGTATGTAGACCAGGAAATGAATGGGCAGTATTCAGTGTTTAAAAGTAAGCAGATATTTTGCTGAGATGATAATGACTACAAAAAAGGGAAAAAAGAAAGTCAAAACTAAGCAGGGGGATGATTTTTAGCCCCACCTCCATCTACGGAAGGTAATTAGATAGTATCCTATAACAACAGAACAACAAATCTTTTGCATTTTTCTGCATTCTCTCACTTTAGTACACACTCAAGAAGTGGTTGTTTTCTTTCCTTTTTTTTTTTTTTTAAACTTTTGTGTTCCTGGTAGGCAGCATCTGCCATATTATTTCGAAACTTCCCATAACAGCAGATATTATCGTGCTTTTGGATAAATACCTTGACCAGGTTGTATTTATCCCATCATAAAGACCATCTGTTTTATTCTTAGACAACATTTGCATTATATTATTTAACTAGAGAACACACTCATCATCTTGACTGGAAAACACAAACAAATGATAGGCTCATGAGATCTCCAATACACAAGTTTAATGTTTTTCACTGAAAGTCAAAGTTATAAATTTGTAAATCTGGTAGCAATGATATAAGGTCCTGTGTATTAACTTCAAGCACAATCTATCCCATCCATGACAATAGTAAGCACACTCATTCATCAGTTCATCAAGTATCATTCATCAATTACTCATCTTTGATGCCCAACTTCATCATCTGCTACACTCGCCTTACCCATAGCATGTATTTCCAGCGTTAATCGTTGTGTTCCTATTCCCTTCTTTCCAAGACACAGTTCAAAGTTCCTCTGCCATGAGATTAACATACCATATGTTACCATCTGCTCCAAGCAGAGCATCCACAGGGAGTGGCAAAACTATTTGGGCAGATTCAGACTTTGATTTAAGCTTGACCATTCTCTCATTGAATGCAAAACCACCCTCTCCCAGAAAGCAGGGATGAAAATGCTTTTCAGAGCACAAGTTAGAGAAGTCATAAAAATAGTCAAGATATATGTGACATTAGTAGCATCATTTTTAACCATGATGCTATTAT
Organism: Crypturellus soui; assembly: GCA_032275445.1. NCBI lineage: Eukaryota > Metazoa > Chordata > Aves > Tinamiformes > Tinamidae > Crypturellus > Crypturellus soui. The sequence continues at coordinate 1,767,580 of JAUBNY010000580.1, read as the reverse complement.
AAATTTGTGTAGGAAAGCCTGCACACAAACTATGCCAAAGGCATCGGTTAGCACTACCTGATATGAAGTAGGGTGATTTATACATTGTTATGTTAAACTGCTAATATATTCATGCATCCGCATATAAAAGAAGCTACAGCTATTTGCCAGCCTTCATTATCAAGATGGAAAGAAGCATTTGCGAAAATCTGATTGTAGACTCTAACAAGACTCGGGTTTGGTTTTGATTTTTTTTTTTAATATTGCAGAACAAGTTCTCTGTATATCTGTAGGAGGAAAGAGATCTCTGCATACTTGCATTGGATCAGCATCCTCCCCAAAACAGCTTTGAATCGTATAACGCCTGCCAGGGAAGCATGCTCAGTGTGTGGGAAGAACAATCTGCTTTCCATTGGTTGTAATAAAGCCAGTAGCATCTGCTGTTCAGCAACACCGTCACCACTACTCAATCGCTTAGCAACATTTCTCGTTTCCCAGAATCATTTTCTGAGCCTCCTATTCGTAGTTTATCTATTTGAACAGAAGTGACCGGATGAGAACCTAAAATTCACTACAGAAATTAATTCAAGAAGACTTATTAAATAGTACGGCCATGAGACAAGGAACTAGAGAATCTTCCTCTTAAGTCAATATGAGCTTCTAATCACTTAGAGCAACATGAACCAATTCAACTCTGTTAATACAAGGAATAATGAAATCAGATAAACTTCCACAGCACTTCTCTTTAATCATATACTCTTCTCACTACTGGGTAAAACTTTAGGCTGTACCTCAGCTTAATGAAAAGTGGAATGGTGTATAGCACATGACTTTGATTTTTCTGGATACCTAATGAAGAATAGATACATGAAGAAGATTTACGGAGACTCTCTGACCACTCTCAAAACCAAGGCCAGATGGGAGAAGTGGTTACAATGTTTCATGGAGTACTCACAGAAAGGACAGAGATAGTACTGTTCTCAGAGAGCTGGGACAACTATTTTCAAACATTCAGCAGAACCACAGGCCTCCCAGCGCTTAAGCCTCTGTGGCCCAGATGTTAAACAAAAAACCACTCTGTTTCAGCCAGTTTCAAAATATGCTTTGGATCTCCTCTGCTCCGCACTGGAAAGGTCAAATCTTTCTTACCCATCACAACTAATAAAGCCAAGGAAATTCAAAGGCATTCTTAGATGAAAGAAAAAAATGTCTCTTACCTTCAGTATGCACAGCAGAAACGTAAGTCCAGTTATAGCGCTTGACAATGTCCACCATAGCCCGTGCTTGCTGTGCATCAGATGGCACAACTCTCATAAAATATTTGAACAGGGTTTTGTCACTTAGGTCCATGCTTGTGGCAGAATATGCAATCTGAGGTATATTAAAAAGCTGCAACAAGTTCTGGACCTGGATAGCAACTGAGCTAGAGCCAGGTCCAATGACACCAACAATGGGTTTCTTGGAGTGGAAAGATGATGAAGATCCATCCACACATCGCACCAGCCCTTCCTCTTCTTCTGAGGAAATAAGAGAGTCCCTTATAAACTCAATGCTCTGCTCCAGAGCCACAGCGGAATGCCAGCAGGAGTCCCTTATTTCACATCCTAGAGTTATATTTGGCAACAGTGTGGGGTCCAAATTAATTCTGTCGAGGGTATGCAGCATTGCCTCCACCCTCTGAATGCCATATTGCTCTCTTACCTCTCCACATTTCCTCTCATGAACTTTGTCAACAGTTGGTTGGTGGTGGACAGAGAATAGGGCTCCAATGATAATATCACCAGGCATGTGTGCAACCACCCTTCTTTCATTGGACTGTGCAGAAACCAAAAGCCTGAAGTTCCCACTGACATCTTCCTTCAATAACAGGATTGCAAGGAACAGCAAAAGGACCATTTTAGGAAATGGTTTAAGCTGGTAGAGACAACATGGTGGAAAAAAAAAAAAACCAAAAAACGAAGATCTGGTAAAAAGCAGTTATCAAATCTTTTGGATGAAAGGAGCAGAATGCTGATAGTTAACCAAGACTTTGCATGTATTCTCTAAGGAATCACCATCATCTCCCAGTGGACAGTTACGCAGAGCTGCACATGCGATCATAATCCTCATAACCTTCAAAAAAATGAATAAATAAGAGAAAGAGCTTTAAAAGCAGTTGTAAAATCAGCTTCCTAATCTGTTTTAAATTTACACCTATTTCTAGTACTGTCAATGATTGTAATACAGTAACCTGCATTCATCTGCTTCAATCATTTTTCCAACAGGAGAATTTTGTTGAAATTCCATGTTTCACAATCTTACAGTTGTACTTCTGCTGCTATAAATCAGTGTCATTTGTTTAGACGCTGTTGCATTAAATTCTTTTGGGAAATGTTTTGAAAAGCACAAACAAAACAAATGCAGGCAGGTATCTAATTACAGAGGAGAAAGATGTTGCCATTTCTAATGCATGTCTTTGAAAACAACTCCAATTACTTTCAGACTCTGTCTATACCATGAACGCATACATCACACCAATATAATGTGGGCCAAACTGTGTTGCCAATTACACACTGAACACCCTAGGAAATTGCTGTTGATAAGCAGAGCTGTTCCTGAAATATTTTAAGGAATGCAGAATCCAGTCTTTCAAATCTTCCTCCAACTTCAGTTTTTGCTTTGCAAGATGCAGCATGAAACAGAGAAATTAACTTCAAAGGAATTAGCTTTTTCAGTCCTAACTTATTTTAATCAATATTTGCATCTGTTAAACAGTGAATGCTTCAGTAATGAAGCAATGGATTTGTTCCACTTCAGAAATATCTTAGTAGTGGAATCTTTTTCATCTCTTCCTATCCTTTAATCAAAAAATCACCACTGTTTCAATAAATCCTGGTGCTGTAGACAGGTATATAGGCTTTGCTGGTAGAACGGAAACAACACAGAGGCTACAGAGATGCACTGTGCGTAAAATATTTGATCTGTTGTTTAAGGAGTCTGAAATGCAATATGCACTTGGCTTTGTTATTGATGAAAGAAAAAAAAAATCAAGAATCAGCAAAGAATTTGGGTCCTGGGTTGCTGGACTGTGGTTAATGGAGCAAGGAAATGCCCTGTACCTAGCAAGGGACTTGCAGCAGGCTGATTATGGTTTCAAGTGTTGTTTGAACAGTAGTTTCTAGAGGTCTTAATCCTTGTGTACATTAAAGTATCACTCATTACTCCTGCCAGTGGATTCAGTGATAGTACAGAAAGTTAGGCACACACTTAAATTTAAGAAGATATTGCCAATGTACCACATGCCTAATTTCATTATTGACAAAATGGTAAAACTCTGGGCCAGAGCCTGATCTCAGTATTACTGACATAAATCCCTTGTTGTAATAAAAAAATAAATAAATACAGGAATTTCCATATAATCCAGATCCAGGAGTCACTTTTTACATGACACTGACATCCAAGACATCTTTGACAATTCTGAGACACCACAAAGTGACGGACACTCAAATAGCATCAAAATCAAGTAGGAGTTTAGTCTTAAACTCACAATCACAACTCAATCATTCAAGATAGTGCCACAGTGAAAACAAAGTTCTTAGTTTGGAGATACTCAAACCTAAAGTTTTCTAGTTGAGGATACCCATTTTTATTGTTTTATCATGACCCTTATAAATTAGAGAAAATGTTTACAGAGAAGAAAAATCATGTAGGAACTTCAGTGAGTAATTCTAAATGAATGTCCAAAAAGTGAAAAAAAATGACAGAAATGGTTCCTGTAAAATTAATTCCAATATTAATAGGTTCATGTAATATTAATTTCTAATAGAGATTTATAGGGATTTTAATGGCAATAGAAAGTATTAATAATGAAACAGTTCAGATAACTGTAGAACACTCCAAACATCTTATAGTCTGTGAAGACTTGAATTATCAATACTGCAATGCCCTACAAAATAAAGGAATTCAATTCAGATAATAGTTCTTGATTACAAAAAATCACTATTGCTTATGTCTTCCAACTGCTTTCCTGTGACTCTGAAGATAGTATATATAACCTGTAAAAGGTCTTGGGGTGAATATCAATAAGCATCTTTGCATACTATCATGTCTATTAAAATCTTATGTCTACAGTGGTTTTAATGTATTATCACATTTAAAATGTATTTTAATTATTTATTAGCTTATTACTCTTTCTTTTCAAAGGTTAATGTGTTATTTAAAATCATGGATGCTTATTTTTCAGAGCTTCCTAAATTAAGGATATGTATGGCAAGCACATCTGTATCCAGATCAGATTCCAGCCCTGCCTCAGACCATAACTACAGTTAAAACGAGTTTCCTTCTTATAACCATACCTGCCTATGCACCTGCATATGCACAAATAGAGGGATTTGGAGGGGATCTGGTTGAATTTTTTCCCTATCCATCATTTCAGGACAAGGGATAATGGGAATAAATTAAAATGCAGGAAATTTCTTCTCCATGTGAGGAAGAACTACTTTCCTATGAGGGTGTCAGAGCCCTGGCACAGGCTGCCCAGAGAGGTTGTGGAGTCTCCTTCTCTGGAGATCTTCAAACCCACCTGGATGCCACCCTGTGCCACGTGCTCTGGGTGATCCTTCTTGAGCAGGGAGGTTGGACTAGATGATCTCTAGAAGTTCCTTCCTACCTTAACCATTCTCTGATTCTGTTCTTTTAATTCTGCAAAACACATTGCCTAGGACTGTGGTCAAGTTTAACAAAATTGTCCTTCGGAATTATGTCTGTGGGTTAAATAATTTCTGTATAGGATATGTGAAGAAGAGGGGCAGCAAAACCATTTTTATCTTCAGTTGAAGAAACAGATGCTCACTGTTCTTAGTCTACAGCCTACAGTTTAAAATAACAAGGTAAAGAAGTGAAGTTGAAGGTTTCCTTCATATTTCTCATTTAACAATATCAGTAGACCTGATGGCTACAGGGTTCCTAGGGACAAAAAGGAAATTCTGAAAACAATCAAATCCTTACACTTTGTGGTATCCAAAGGACAAGGGGCCAAATTCACCTGAAATTGATCCAGAATTAATGGAATTATTTCACATACTCCATTGCACTAAAGAGAAAGCCAGTTCATTTAGGACCTACAATGTTGTTATTAATGGCACCAAGAAAACAGCTTGTTTTATGGTATGGGTCTAGGACTCATGTCCGAAGGATATCAAGTCTATTGTGGACTTTTACAATGCAGCAGAATTATCTGGAATTTACACTGACAGCTAAGTGAGCCTGCTAAATAAGGATTTGTATAATAAAGACACAGGTCTATGAGTCTACTCTTGCCCCCACAGTTCATAAAAATCACAGAATTTCTGAGGTTGTAGGGGACCTCTGTGAATGCGTTAGTATAACACCTCGCTCAATGCAGGGACAGCCAATACAGGATGCCCTGAGCTGTGTCCAGTTGAGCTTCGAATCCCTTCAAGGATGGAGACTTCACAGCGTCTCCAGGAAATCTGTTCCAGTGTTTGACTGTCCTCACAGCAGATAAGTGTTTAAATGGAATTTCCTCTATTTCCTGAGTTTGTGCTCATTCACTCTTATCTGTTCACCGAATATGCCACTAGAAGATGGCATGAGAGTAGTCATGTGGAACATCCAACCGGGGCAAAAAAAAGGTTGAGCAGAGAGCTGATAGTTCGATACACTATTTACATTTCCTAGAGAAAAGTACCAGGCACCTCCAGTCCTTCCTGAAAAGAAGATGGCCATGGGAACTGTCCAAATACGTGATTTTATTGCTACCCTGCCCCAAGAGAATCACATGTAAATGACTCTAGTTTTCTTCCTATTATTCCTTGCTACAGAAAGCTTATTATCCCAGGAAGCGTGACTACTAAAACAGAATTTAGCAAACTTTATAGGCCTAGGAACAACCTCTGTGTTAATTGTTAGGGGTAACCCTAAAGGGAGTCTCATACGCTGTCGTCTTCAGGCTAAGAACAGAGGTAATAACAGCGTCAAAGACAGGGAACTCTTGAAATCATGCATCAAGAAGTGGGAATTGTTTCCTGGTTAATAATATATCTGCATTTCCTTGTTTTCATTGATGGACAAGCAAATCAACCTGCACAGCACTTAGGGTCAGAATTTACTTTCACACTGTGCAATTTCTTTGGCATCAAGGGAGTTACTCCTAATTTACTGCAACATAGGCAAAATGGAATCAGGCACTTAATTACTGGTTCTTAGCTTCTTTCAGCTGTGGATCTAACTCTAAATTAATCCTGAAGTCCCATGCTAAAACAATAAATGACACACAACTCTCTCTTTTGCGGCACTAGCTTCAAGCTTGAAGCAACTGAAGAAGGGAAAAGGAAAGACGATTCTGCCAATCTGTTCTTTTCTCACTCATGCTCTACAAAGAAATTTAAGGGTTTTCCTTGATGGAAAGGTGGTGAATTCACAGATCTGATAAGGGACCAGCGTGCTCCTATAACCTCTGCTCTCCCTGGCAGGGAAACTTAATGTCAACCTCTGTCAGGATAAATTCTCAGCTGTTCCTTTAGGGCAGAGTTCCAGCTACTTCATGTTGAGGTCTAACCGACCAGAAAATGAGCATCTGTAATATTCCATGAAACGTCACATAGTTCTTAGAATGATTTATTTCAACCTCAAAAGCAAGTACTTCTGTAATTACAGTCTGCACAGACCACAACGAGCCCTAATATTAACCTGCATTAACTAACTCTTGCTTGTTTGAAAAATAAAGAAGTCAAACAGTAGCTCAGGAAAGGGCAAGTTTTTATAAGCATTGCTGGGACTTTATGCATGAGGCACTTCAGATTTTCTGTATTAGCAGCTATAACTGTGTTTAAGTCTTAAGAATTCATTTCCCCTGTGACTTATGTTATTATAGGAGCGCCCACTAGTGACTCCAGAGTGGAGAATCTGCTTGTTTTGCCATCTGAATCCTCTCCATTGCGCTTCTATAGGTAAGATACAAATCCAATAGAAGAGAAGATTTTGATTTACTCTATTTTTATTAGGAAAAAACAAAGAGAGTAAGAGCAATATTTTCATCCAGATTTCCTCTTTACTACAATTTAGAAAGTTTAGAAACAGAAAAAGCCATAGTCTTTGAAGTTTAAACCAGATTAAAACAATAAAAGTAAAAATATAGATTACTGAACCACAGAAAAGCCCTGTGATGGAGTGAGGACTCAGGGTACACTGCATTTAAAAAACATTTAAGAATGTGTCTAGTGTTAACCACTTGAAGAATCCTATTGGTTATATATCTCTAAAGACCCACCTATAATTAAACATCTCTTTAAAGGATTTACTGAATCAGAACAATAATATGTATGTTACAATAATATATTTATAAATCAAACCCCACCTGCTCTCTTTTCCCTCCTCCTAGAAAAAAGTCATGCTACTAAAATCCATATGCAATGATAAATGTTAGTTACAGCCTGCAGACACATAACTGCCAATGAAATGTTTTTCAAGCACTCATTTACAGCACATACTTCAACCAGTTCAGTGACATCAGATATTAACCATATACAAATCATATCAGTATATTCCAAGGAACTACCACAGATTTCAGCATAAGAAAAGATAAAACTTAGAAAACAGCAGCTGAAATCCCTGTTCACAGAGTCAGTCCTGCAACTTTTCCTTATCCTTATCTTACAGTAGAGCGCTTTGGATAGAAAAAGATGGAACTGCCTTGGAAAAACATTTATATAAGGACAGAGACCTCTTAGCTCTTCTCGACAGGGAACAATTTGAGGGAAAAAAAAAAAGTGTGCCTTGTTAAGCCTCTGCCCAGGTCTGCTGGCTATTGATACTGAAAGCCTTAAGCACTGAGTTCAAGGTATTCTGGCAATCTAGTTCTCAATGTTATGAAGAGGCTCATTTTGCAGTACGCCCTACACACCTGCTTCTTGGAGCAAAACCTGATGCACACAGATCACCTTTAGCTGAAAAAAAATTACTTTGCTTTATTTTGAGATTTCTACTGCCATTTAGCACTAAAATAAATCAAATAGCTGTTAGTCATTTCATTAACATAACTCACTAAGCTTTGAATTCCAGCAGGCTTTGGATGAAGCCATTAGACAAAGCGAACAGCCTTATACAACAGGAGGGACTATGAAACAGTTTATTTTTCAATTCTGCTTATAAACATGAGGGAATTAAACAACACTGAAAAAAAAAATCTAACTGTTTGGCCAGAACAGTCACTGAAAATAGCAAACTAGTATGCAGATCTTGTGCCTTTATAGGCAACAAGCATAGAGTATTATTTTTATCAGGAAGAATCACAGCAATCCTACACAGTTCTTCCTCATACCCTGACCCCGACGCACACACACATTCACCTTAATAAATCATTACAAAAAAAAAAAAAAAAAGTGGGTGATTGACATGTCACCAAAACTTGCAATGATCTCCGCAGTTCCCTCAAATACACTACTTATTACTGCTATTACCAAAAAGCTGTTATACCAGATGAAGAAACTAGTAGCTCTGGTGTGCTTTCAGCTGTAATTCCAGGCCTTTTATTAATTAACAAAACTGTATGATCCAAAGGAAGCAATTGAGAGCAAGCAACAGCAGTTCCAGAAAACAAATCACAGCAAATCGCAACAAGAGAAGCAGAGCACAGCATTCCAGCGCTACCACTGTACCGAAAAAGCCATGCATACATGAGCAAATGAAATGAGAAGTAACCTCTATAGATGCCCAAGCAGTCCTCTCCGGTCCTTTGCAGTAATGATCAACCATAACCTCTCTTTTTACACAGCATAAATATTACCACCTTGTTAAAGTCCTCTTAGAGAGCGTGAAGAACATAACTATCTACTGGACATATTTACAAATACAGGAGTGAGGAAACAAAAATAATAGAGAATGAAGAGAACCTTGCAGTTACCTCCTCTGGACACATTTCCACTTCAGGATCATTAAGAATGGTATTTTTCCAAAAGGGTTCCCTTCTTTCTCTCTTTTTTTTTTTTTTTTCTCTCTCTCTCGGGGACTGCAAGGTCCAGCCTCTCCCTCTCCCCAGATCCGGTCATGTACTCTCTGCCCCCATTTCCCCCCAAAAGGAGGGCTCTGGGAGGCCGAGGATGAGCCCCCAGGGAGGAGAAGCTGCCGCCAGCGGGTAGCGGAGCCGGGAGCTGCCCCGGCGCCTCCCGAACTTTTCCCGGCAGGAGCCGCCGCTGTCCCTGGTGCTGAGCGCGCCCGCCGCGCCGCGTGGATGCGCCAGGAGCAGGTGAAGGGGAGATCAAAAACACTAATGGACCCTCACGTACCATCCTTAAAATTGCCATAGTGGTCACGGTTACCACGCTGGAGCACTTTTATATCCCCACATTAGATAGACAGAGCTGGGTCTTATAGGAAGGAAGGTTAACTCCCAGCATCGCTACCTGTGCTGCCCTACCATATGGCTATTCATATATGTGTGCACATGTACTGATGCTTAGGTGTCTGCCTGCCTGCTCCACTACTGGCATTAAAGCCCCTCTCAGCCCTTCATGAATCACGGTTACTCATGGAGACATTAGGTCCGGTTATTAAATAAGGAACAGACGGGACTTGCTGAGCAGAGCCAAAGTGATTTGTCCCAAGGTCACACAGGAATGTCTATGGCTGAGCTAAGCCTGACTATCTCTGAAAAATAAATGCATCTCGTTTCCACTCTGCCTGCTCAGCAGGGCAAATCTCTGGGCTGTGTCACAAACCCACCGCCCCAGGTATTGCAGAGCCCCAATGCCCCCAACCCCCACATCGCGCATACCCCGCTCCAGGGGGTGGGCGAGTGCCCGGGGCCCCGACCTGCCGATGCCTCCGCAGCCTCCGGAGCTGGGGCTCGCCAGCGGGCCAGCTCCCCGGCAGAACCGTGCTCATCCCCCGGCAAGCAGGGCAGGAGGGAGAGAAGGGGCACAGTGCTCCTTGCATCCCCTGGGTTTGTGTTGGCAATTCGGGGCAGATAAATCCCCCCTCCCCACTCCCACAGCATTACCTTGTCCGCGCTAGCAATCGCCTCTTGGTACGGTAAAGCAGAGCTGTCCTTTCGGTGGCAATAATCAAGGCGGGTAGGGGTAGGCACCTCCTCCTACTTGCAGAGATGGCATTTCCTCGCGCAGACCTTCCGGAGCTGAATAATCCTCAAATGCCTCTGCAAAGACCGCCAGCAGGTGAGCCCCGCTCGGCTCGTGCTGTCACTGCTCCAGCTCCGGGCACATCCTGTTTTCCTTTGATCACAGGCGAGCAGAGAGCCGGGGACCCTACCCGTCCCCCGCCGCGGGACGGCATCCACGCGCACCGCGCCGCGCGCTCAGCTGCGCCCAAGGCTCGTTTGCGAGAGGCGTGAATGGTCCCTGGATTTTAAGGGGAGGCGGGGGAGGAAGCCGAGAAGGGGGGGGGGGGGGGTATAAACAAACAAGCAGTGAAACAACAGATGGGTCTTCGCTCTCTGCCGCTGCCACCTCGCTCTTCCTAAATACTTGCTGCAGCTCGAGCCACCTCATTGAGCATCTCCTTCCCTCCCGCCTCAGGCAGACACGGCACCGGCCTCTCTGTTTTAACGGGGGTTAACGCTGTGCTCCGCCCCGCGCCGAGGCTGCTCCAGGTGCCCTCGAGGTTGCGAAAGCCTCGCGGCGAAGCCGGCGCATCCCCTCCGCAAGCGGGATAAACCCGAGCTCGCCCCAGGGCTGCAGCAGTCACCCAAAGGCACTACCTGGGTGCGGAGGGTGCTCTGTCACCCCCGGGGCTCCGCCGCCACCTCCCGCACCGCGCCGGGCTCCCGCGCAACTTTTTAGTGCCACCAAGTGGCACAGATCCCTCTAGGACACCGAGCAGCCAGGCAGCCCCCTGTTCTGCCCGCTGCTTCCCGGCGAGGGCGGGTAAAGGAGGGTACGAGCGCCCTCACCCAAGCTGAGAGGAGGGTCTGCTCGCCGCTGGGAGGGCAGGTTGCCCCTTTCATCTCTCGCTCCTTTCTTGGATAACAACACCAGGCGCGGCAGGACAAGGAGCGATGCCCTGGCCAAGGGCAGCTCGACCTGCCAGCCCTGTTCCCCACAGGCTGCCACCCTCCTGTGCCAGCCCTGCCACTTGCCTCCAAGACAGGTGCCACACGCAGCCACAGCCACTCCTCTTCCCGCTGCGCTCCATCCCCTGGAGCTCTGCCAGCCCGACCTGGTTCCCTGGACCCACAGGCGCTGCCGTTCCCTAGCTGCACACGCAGCACCTTCTGCAGACCCACCTGGCTGCCACCTTCTGTGCACAAGCTTGGTGCCCTCTGGACCTTCTCCTGCTTCCCAACCCGCCTCAAGCCCCTCAGCATCTGTGTCCCCAGACTCATATACCCATCCTGAGCAACCCTTTTTCCCTAGAGCCAGCCTAAGCTTTACCTGCTCCTCCAGCATCCCGGCATCTTCCCAAAGCTCCCCCTTCTTTCCCCAGCTCCTTTTTCTCCTCCTCCCTCACACGCTCATCCCTACACACCCAACACTCATTCACACTCAGCAATTCCTCTCCTCACCCTGCCGGCTGCATCGCAGCACGGGGGCCCGAGGCGGCAGGGCATGGGTGCAGCGCCGAGCCCCGCAGCTCAGCAGGGCTGTGGGGGACGTGCGGGTGCGTCGCGATGTGCAGGAGGTGGGTCAAGTTAGCCTGAGCCCCGAGCCACTCAGCACCCCCCTGCACTGCTGCTGCAGCAACAGCGAGAACACACAACCACCACGGACCATCCCTGCACAACAGTCAGGCTGGGATCATCTCTTTATTCAAAGCTATTCTTAGTAAATAAATAAATAAATACAGCAAAATGTCATTTAAGTAAGAGCTGATCTGGCATTTAAAAGGCTGCTGGGTCCGACCATTTACCAGGCTGTATTTGCAGGGAAGGATTAGCTTGCGCATCCATTTTCGAGAATTAACAGAATTTCTCTGCTGCTGCTCCACAGCTTGGCACTCCCTGCTATTTCCCCCCTCTTTGAACTGCTGCTTATAATATTATCATTTTCTTTTTTTTTTTTTTTCTCCTCCAAATGACTACTAAGTGACCCAAATCCCAGCTGCCACTTGATCTGGGCTCCCCCAGGGTGATGGCTTTGCCACATCTAAGCCCTGTCATGTCCTTTCGTGCACATCTGCCCACCTGGGATTCCTTTGGTAAAGTTCTATGTGGACAGGGAAAAGGGACAGTGATTTCCTCAGCCCCAGATATGTTTCTAACCTACCCTCTTCTCCCCACCACTGTCCCTTTGCTGCTGTCTCTTTTCCACCAGCTTGACTGCTCCTTTCATCCTAAAGGATGAAGGATTGAGACCCAAAATGTGTTCACCAGGTGTGCAGCCTGGCCCCTTTAGCCTTGTTCAGTTCAAGCCTGTTGGGCGCCCATCAGTCAGAAACTGCTTTAGATCCTTCCCCAGCTCCTCTGGCTGCTGCAGCAATTGAAGCCAAGGCCATGGCCAGTCCCCAGGGCAGAGAATATATCCAGATTGTGTGTGTTTGTGTGTTTGTAACATTCTCACTACTCTGCTTCAAGGGCATCTAGTCTAACATTTGCAAGGATGGAGGTAAGTTAGATGAGAAGAGATGACTAGTTATCAGGGGCTTCCCTACTCCTGACACTGCCATAGGGTGGTAGGGAGGGAGCATCCTTCTTCTTCCTCCCCACCTTACAGCCACATGCTCCTCCAGCACCACCTTTCCCATCAAACAGGGCATAGGCTGTGAAATTGCTGGAAGGTCAGGAGGCTGGAAACAGGTAAACAGAAGACAGACCTCTGTAAAAAACAAACAAACATATATTGGGAGAAGGAGAGGAGGGATGTGTCTGTAGAAGAGGGAAAAGAGAGATCAAAGGAGAAATGATATCCTAGTGTGTGGTGTTCCTGGAAGCAAAAAAGGTCAGAGGGATCTAGGGAGAAGGGAGGTGCTCTGCTGGGCTGTCATGGCAATTCTCCACCTCCCCCAAGGCCTGTGTGTGAGATGAGGGAATCGGGAAGCCGACATCTCTCCCTGGGCACCCGAGACACTCTGCTGACTGAGAAGGTAATAAGGAGC